>VDFB02000003.1:450132117-450270224 GCA_007258455.2 Sequoia sempervirens | reverse complement strand
TTTGTGACATAGTCCTTGGAGACATCATCTATCATAACATCCCTTCATCTCCCTATCCATCTATCATAGCATCCCTTCCATCTCCCCATCCTTATCTTTGTATCCATCTATCCTAGCATCCCTTTCATCTCCCAATCCTTTTGTCCCTATCCATCTATCAAGCAACATCCCTTCCATCTCCCATCCTTATCTTCAGATCCATCTATCCTAGCATCCCTTTCATCTCCTAATCCTTCTGTCCCTATCCATCTATCACAGCATCCCTTCCATCTCCCCATCCTTATCTTCATATCCATCTATCCTAGCATCCCTTTCATCTTCCAATCCTTATATTCCCATCCATCCAAACAATCCCTCCCATCCCCCATCTCTATATCTTTATCCATTCTTTCATCTTTATCCTCATCCCATCTCACAATCCCTTGTCATTGGTATCTGGCTATAGGCCTCCCCCCATGCAACCCAATGCCATTTATCTCATCATCATCACCCCTGCTTTTCTTGCACATCTTTCCAATCCCCTATCACTTTTCATCACTCATCTATCTATCATATCATCCTCCCAAGTCATTTTAATGCTTCAGATAACTATCCCATCCCTGAGCTTTATGTGATTGTCATCATCCTATCCAATCCAACATGTCTATCCTATCTTGTCGTATCGGTCCCATATTTTTATCCACTTATCCTATCATCTTATCATGCTTTATCCATTGTTTTCCTTTGGTCTTGTTGAACTACGTTGCCCCTACACTTTCATGTAGGCAAGGTCGATCATTTGATCCCCCCCGGGGATCCTTTATCATCTATCATCAGTCTTTCTTCTTTTTCCATCTTGTCATCCATGGAAGTCTCCATCATGGTCCATTGTCAGTCTCTTGTCGAACTACGTTGCCCCTACTCTTTCACATAGGCAAGGTCAATCATTTGATCTGCCCTCGGGTTCCATCATTGATCTTCATTGTCCACTTTGCTCTTCTATCATCTATCATTGGTCATTCTGCTTTGTCCATCCGCTCCTCTATCATCTAGCATCAGTCTTTCTGCTTTCTCCATCCACTCCTATATCGTCTATCATTAGTCTTGGATTTTGTCTCTCCATTCCTTGTCATATGTCATCATCATTCATCATCCTCTTTCTACTTTTATCCATGGTCAGTCGACAGCCTTTTACCGAACTACGAGGGCTCTGCGTTTTCATGTAGGCAAGGCTAATCTTTGATCGACCCTCGAGCCCCTAGGATCTTTAGGTTGTGTCAGTCTAATGTATTGTCTCCCTTGTGTCGTGTCGTCAAGCTATGCCCTTATCTAGCTGGTTCTTAACAAACAAGATCCACTTGTATCAACAAATCCAATCAGTTTTGAATATCCTACATCATATCGATCTTTTAGCTTAGTATCCATCATCGGTCTCAATAGGATGCATCCTTCCTAACATACCTCATCAATCCTATATATCCCCTCGATCCTATGGCAAAGGACATTTGAAATTGATTGTGATCTTTTGATGCTTTTGGCTTTTGTTTATCATTTGAGCTCCTTATCATCACTTGTCAAGGCCGCCATAATCCATCATATTATAGCGTGTTTTGATTGGTCCACATACGGGCATATCTTGATCTTTTGTTTGATTGTGTCTTCTTGGTTGTCCCATGTAGTACCCACCAAGATCCCCAAGGTTTTGTGTTATGTTGGGGCATCCTTTTGTGCTTGTGGTTATCTCAATACTTGGCCCGACCAAGGTCTTTCTTTGTGACTTTGGGGTGTTGGGATAGCCTTCTTGTCTGTTGTGTTTGTTTCATGCATTAGACACTAATACGCCTTGGTTCCACATACCCTGGCACTAGGTGTCTTATGCTATAGCAAAAATTAGTGCTCTGAAGATGGAAAATCGCATTAGAATTGCATTTCATTTTTCATTCCATCATCTTGCATGTATCCCCCATCCTCCCATCTATTAAAATTCCCCCCCATCCCTTCACCCTTCATCACTCTCCCTCATCTATCCATCCAATCTCTTCTCATAAACAACACTCCCCCTATCATCTTTATACCTTTCATCCATCTCACATCTCAATCCTATCCTCATCAACTCATACCTCACACAAATAATCTAATCAAATCCTTGGGCTTGTCCCCAGTCTTGTTACCTGCCTTGACCCATCATCATCATCATCCATCTGTATCCTTCCCTATCCCTTCAGTGTTGTTTTGGGATGTATCCTTCCCTCATCAACAACACTTTCATCCTCATCATTGGGAGGTATTCTTCCCTATCCTTTTGTGGTATTTCGGGATGTATCCTTCCCTCATCACTACCACTATGTGGGATGTATCCTTCCCTATCATCGTGTTGTTTTGGGATCCATCATTCCCTCATTGACAACACTCCATCCATCATCAACCCCTTTTGGCTTGTACCTTAACTGGGGCAACATCACCTTTTGTCCTAAAATTCATTTGTGCTTCATCCATCTCCTATCGCTTATCCTCTTCTCTTGTCATCTTCCTCATCTCCCCTTGCATCACATCATCTATTTTGAGAGCACACCCGTGTTCTCTTCAACCCGCATGTCCTCTCGAGGGGGCATCCTCAATCCCTAATCTTCAACCTTTTCCATGCTAGGGGCATCACCATCTATCATTTCCTCCCTCATTTGCATTTTATTTTTCTTCGAAACACTGTTATTCTAACAATATTTCAAAGAGGGGAAAAATGTAGACATCTAAATTTAATCACTCCCATATGATCAAATTTACTCCCTTTTTGTCTATCATATTAAATATTAATTTATTAAATTAATATTACACCTTTTGTCTCATATCTGTAAATTATTTAATTTAATAACTAAATGTTTTATCTTTCACCTTCTTCCTCTCTAAATTAAATAAATACACCAATTTATTTAATTTAGTCATTTTTGACCCTTTTGATTTAAAATCAATTTAAAATTCTTCATTTTCTCTCTCCTTGTCACATCCTCCATGATCTTGCTCTAATCTGAATTAATTTAATTAATTCATGATTATGATGTGCATCCTCTTAATCAAAGATTAATGTCACATCCTCCTACATTTGCCACTTGCCTCTAATCTTCCATTAATTATTCTAGTCAAATATTTGCACAACCTTAACTAAGGTCATTAGCCATATTTAGCACCACCTTTTTAGTCAACCTTTGCATTTATCTCTTTTTAGCATTGACCCTTTTTCCCATGTGAATTTTTAATTCACATTTATTTATCCTAGATTCTTCCCTTCCCTATGTGAATTTTTAATTCACATTCTATCTTCTAAGGCTTCTAGAACCTTGGACTTGTCACATCACCCACATGTGACCAAGTCCCACCTTTTTGGAGCTCACCTTTTATCCTTTAGACTCTCCTAAGAATGTGAATTTTTAATTCACATTTATATCTCCAACCACCTCTCCTTTTCCCATGGCGATTTTTGAGGAATTCCAAAATTCCTCAAATGTCCCTTTCATTCTCACTTGGGGACAAGAAATCCCTTTTTGAGGAAATCTTCTCACTCCCCAAGGTATTTGGAAGGTACTTGTCCTTCCTCCACCTCATGTACCTTTTGGCCACCTCACTTACACCTCATCTCCTCTTAGCCACTTCACCATCCACATGTCAAGATGTGAGGGCTTGTGAGTTCTCAACCCACCATAGCCCTTCATCTTGACCTTGTTGGATGAATCTCAACCGTTGAATTCTCTAGAGAATTCAAATTCTTCTATAAATACTCCCTCAAGGGCATTTTCAACACTTCTTCATTTGAGTAACTTTATGCTGTCAATTTGCATTCTCAAGCATTCACTACCATTTAGCCATCCGCTTTAATCATTTTGCATTATCAATCTTGCATCTAGTAACATCAAAAAGTCATCCAAGGAGCACACAAATTCATCTAAATCAAGGGCCAACCAAGGAGTCTTCAACAACAAGGAAGGTATAATCGATTTGTATTTTATTTCATCTATTTTCCTTGTTTTATCACTCTTTAGGATAATCATTGAAGTGTTCTTAGTGTTTTATCATTTGCATTTTTAGGATATTTTGCACATTAGAATAGGGTAAAACTCCAAGGTACACAACATGTTTCATATATGCTTGCATATATATTATAACGTTAGTAATGCAAAGGGATTGATACCATGTTAGAAGTATTATGTCATCACTGTTAAGGTATTATGTTATGTAAACCTATGATTGGTAGTTTATCCACGAGTGGAGAACCTATGTTCTCAGTTACTCATATTTCCTTGAAAATAGGAGAATGGTCTATTCCCTAGGGTTAGGGTAAATGCTTGAATAAAAAATTAAATCATTTTTCAATGAAAGAGTTAGGTTACATAAATATGTCCTATCTTTTGATTGCCACTATCTTATATATTTCACCTAGAGTCTACTAATACCTATTCACAATATTCTAGTCTTAAAGATAAGGACTTTATGTCTCGACAAACCAAATCCATAATACGAGGGGATTTTAAGGTGCAGAAGCACCAACTCCTCTCAAGTTGATAATGTTCTCTAGAATGGATATCAACTTATTATCCATTCTGAACATGTGATTATATGTGTCATATTGACGGAAAGGACATATGATGGATTGTGAACATACAAACATATGAATATTAAATAAATGATGCAAAGGATAACTTGGAAAGAACCATGAGGGAATTGGAGGTTAGTCAAAAGGTTCTTGGTTGAATTTACTAGAGGTTAAAAAGATTTTTATGTTGAATTACTATTATTTGACAAATACTATGAACATGAGGTTTTATATGAGATTCAATGTTAATTAGATTAGTTATGGTAGCCTCGAAGGATGGAGCCATATTAGATATGACAACCAAAGAGTTTGAACTCAATGTGAGGAAGTAATATTTAAATCAAGTTAATTTTGAATTTATATGGGTAATATTGATAGTACTTCAAATTAAGACTAGGTGTGTCTAGTCGGTGACATGGTGACATCAGTATTATTTAGTTATGAACTAGGAGAGTCATTACTCCCATGATCAAAGGAACTAACTTGAATAGGAGGTAGTTGCTAGTCCTTGAAATATTGCATATTTGTAATAGGGCATTCAAGGGGTTGGATTAAACCTATTTGGTCAGTTAGATCAACTAAGTGTGACACCACTTTTTAAAATGGAATCTTGTTATATTATATTAAGGTCAAACCTAGTCAAGAGCTATTTATGGTCAATAGAGTTTCCAAGTTGAGAAAGGGGGTGGGTGAACATACGAAATCGATCAAAGTATTGAGCATTTGTATTTATTATATATGATAAATATTTGGCCAAAGTAAGTGCAGTTGCCACAATGAGCCAGGAAGCAATTGCCACTATGAGCCAGGAATTACATAGGTAGTAGGAAGTGTCATGCATGTTAGGCAGGTATCCAGTGTATGGCAACAATAGTTATGTAGGACACAACACCATGCTTAGGTAGGTTTTATTTATATTAGAGGGTTTCCATACCAAACTCTTCGTTGAAGGGTAGGGTCATCTTATTGATTAGGAAGATGTGCAGGGAACTACATTAAGTTCATGGTTGGTGGAAAAGCACTTGGGTGATGCTATCCCTCATACAACTAACAACCGATACTTGTGGTAAACATAAGAAGATGAAGATATGTGTTCCAAGTGTGGATAACTTGACCAATGTACTCTTGTACCATTAATCTCTTGTAAGCTATGATTTGTAATTATGATCTGAATCTATTTGGAAAATGCATATGAAGGATGAATTCATTACTTTGGATTATGTAATGTTACTTTATTCATGCAATATAATTTGGAATGGGTTTATTTTAAATGAGAAATGTGTTATTAAAAAAGGAAAATTTTATTTCCATGTATTGGTGAACTTGAACTTTTCACATTCTGAGTTAAAACTTAGGTGAAATCAATAGGATAAACTGTGGGGTATAGAATGCACTAGAGTAATGGCCAATTCAAGTCAAGGAAATTTGATATAGCCAAGCCAACTAGGATCACCATGCCTACAAGAGGAGCAAAAGGTGGTCATGATGGTTGGGACCAACCGTGGGTTGCATTATCTCTATTTCTTGGGGACTAAGAGCCATGGGACTGGGAGTCATATTCTCTTTCTTTAGACTAGATGAGTCCTTGTGAGTGTCCTTGAGGAGGGGAAGAATAATAACACAAAACTCTAGAAATAGTGTAAGGAGCATTGCCATAGTTATCTAAAATCTCCTAAAAATGGGCCACCTCAAGTGAAAATTTTCTAGCTTGCACTTGAATTTGGACAAGCACATTAGATAAAATAATATCTTTAGTGTAAAGAGATAAAAGAACGTAAAAAAATCCAAAAAAGAACTTATATCTTTACAAATGATGAAAATAATCTCCATCCCCATAGTATTCCAAATCTAAGTATGCTTAAAAGGGATACAAGCTCAATCCCCTAACAAAACCATATGCCATGAAAATGAGTAGGTGTAAAAGGCTTGAAAAAATTGTGAATCCAAATCTAAGCTTCTTGATCTCTAGTGTAAAACTGAAAGGGATGGTTGAGAGTTTCTAATTATCCATAAAATGAACAATGAGGATTAGGAACTCCTAAATGCATTAAAAAAGAACCAAGCAAAATACCTTGATTAAAAAAACACCAAGAAAAGTGAGCCAATTCAGGCTCAAGAATAACTAATCAGATAGATTAGAATTTATGATACCAAGTTCTTATGGAAGATTGAAGATGCCAACAATGATTTAGCTAGCCAACCATATGAAGATGAGAAAGCCACATATATTCTTATCAAGGATTATGATTATAAAATGATGTATCATGATACCACTTCTAATTTTTCCACCAAGGCTTGAATCACCTAACACCAATTTTGTGGATCATCTAGGGAAGAATAGCATTAATAATAGCTTGAAAGGTTTCCCAATCTTGGTTAGAAAACTTGCATTTTCTTTTAATATCTATCTAGAAAAGAAAATATTGGTAACTCTATTAATTATGATGGGTCTAGGAGGGAAGTCAAGAACAAGTGAGAAGTTTAAAAACCAAAGAGGAAGGGAAATTTGCTTGAGGATTAAAGCTAGGAGATACTTAATTTAGTAAGAAGAATAGAAAAGATTGGGGTTAATGGAAATTCGATAATATAATTGTGAAGGAAGAGGAATATGAAAGGGAAACCCATTGAGGATCAGAGTGTTGGAAGCTTGAGTTGTATGTGAGTTGTTTGTGAATTGTTTGGGTGTCTTCATTAATGTTAAACCCTTGCATGAATAGAGTTTTTGAATGTTGTTGGTGTTGATAATGTCAACCCATAGCATTGGAGTTGTTGGAAGTCTAGAATTTCCGGTATTGATGTCAACAATTTCTAGTGTTGGTCATTGATGTCAACTATATGGAGATTGTGTGTTGAAGTTGTTGGAAGGATGTTGACGTTCATAGTTGGGGAGATTGTTGTCAAGAGCTTGGTGTGATTTGATAAGGTGTTATGGTGTTGTCATCAAGTTTTTTCATTGGAATCTTGATGAATAAGAGTTGTAGTTGCAATTGGTTCACTTGGTTTCCAAGTGCTTTTGCAAAAAATTGAATAAAAGAGAGTTCAATATGACAAAGTGGCATTCAATTTTTTGCTCTGCATTTCTTCATTGTTGAAGATATGTCCGCATGGTTTGGATATGTTTATTAGAGGTTTTCAATGGTGTTATATCCAAAGTTGTAGGTTCTAGATCATGTGATAGTGAAAGTTGTGTTTGAAAGTGTGGTTGACTAGTGAAATAAGGTGTCTGGGAGAAATGAGATTGCTTTGTATTTCTTCACAGTGAAAGTTCTTGTCTTGCAAATCTAGGAACATGCTTATATTTTCTATATCTACCTTTGCTTAATGTTTCATGCATTGTGGCATTCTACAAGGTTGTTTGGTGTATTGGATGTATGTGCCATTGTGTCTAGTTGCACAAAATAAAGGTGTTATTAAGTTTTAGGTGGTTGTAGTAGTAGTGGCGAATATTCTAATGATGTGGAATATTCTTGGATGTCATTGAGTGTTTTTGTGTGGTTTGCAAGATGTTTTTGGACCTAGAGATGCGTGCTTGCGATCACTTGTTAGTGTTAGTGTAGGTTTGGCCGACCTGACGTGCTAGCATTAGTTACAGAGGATGATTATTGTTTACGAAAATGTTGAGGAGAACATCAATGTTGATTTGGGTCCCAGTTAAGTTGTCCATGGTCTACCTTCACTTCTTTACATCGCGGAAGTGTTTGGTGCCAACCTATTTTTTAATTGCATGTATATGCAAGGTAAATTGTTGAAGATGTGTGTGGGTCTGTAGAAGGTGTGTGAAAGCTATGAAAGTGATCAAGTGTAGTGGTATGAGTGTGATATTTAATTCCTATGACTCCTATATGTAGTGAGTAGAAGGTGTCTACATTTTAGTCTATTGAATGAGTTGTTTGTGCTTTAGTGGAACTGTATCTTTGACATAAGAGGTCTGAATTGTTTGTAGTTCAAATTGGCAGTGAGCCACCCCTTCTTCTATCTTCTTTCTTCTAGATAGTGATTCCTTTAGAAGTGAGCCCTTCTTTCTGTTGGGCAGTGAGCCTATTGTATTAAGTGTTGCTATTACTTTATATTGTGAGCTAATCCTCATTTTGATTTTTCCCTTGGGTTTTCCACATAAATATGGTGTTCTATTATGCATGGTATTTTGATGTGGTATTGTTTCACTTGTTTACTTTCATGCTAAATCTTATAAAGGGTTTAAGGGATAATAAAGATATGAATATTAATGAGGGTTTTGATATTTTAATATACAAATGATTCATCCCCCCTCCTAGTTGTCATGTGCATCTAACAATTGGTATCAAAGCAAGGTTCCTTAGAAGAAGCTTAACCACTTGAGGTAGATCTGTATGGTGCATAGGAAGGAGGCTCCCTTGTTCGATGGGATGAATTATACATTTTGGAAAACTAGGATGGAAGGTTTCCTTGTTTTCGTAGGGTTTGGAGTTTGGAATTCAATTAAAGATGGATATACCATGCCTACTAATGGTTCAACAAATGATGATGACATCAAGGCATATGAGAACAATGGAAAAGCTAGGAATGCTCTTCTGAGTAGTCTTGGTAATTTAGAACTTGTGAAGGTTATAAGTTACAAATCTGGTAAAGAAATTTGGAAGAAGCTGGAAAGTATCTATGAAGGAGATGATAAGGTCAAGCAAGCAAAGATGCAAAATTTGAAGACTAAATTTGAAATCCTAAGGATTTCATAAGATGAATATATAACAAACTACATGCATAGAGTGGATGAAGTTGTCAATTCCATCAATGACCTTGGTGGAAAACTAGAAGAAGATGAGGTGGTAAAGAAGGTATTAATAATTTTTTCTAAATATTATAGTTTTGAAGTTTTAGCTATTGATAAAGCTCAAGATTTAGATAATTATTCTAGAGATCGGTTGTTTGGTGCTTTAACCACTTTTGAATTGAGATATTTTGGTCAAAATGATTCAAGAAAAGAGACTACTTTTAAAGCTAGAAAAATAGAGAAGGATGATGGATCAAATTCAAATGATCTTGATAAAATGGAAGAAAATTTTGTAAGAAGATTGAAAAAGGGCACTAGAAAATATAGAGGTAAGTTAAATTTCAAATTTTTTAACTATGGAAAGATAGGTTATTATTCTTCAATATGTCTAGCCAAAGTTTCAAATGACAAATATAAGGATAGTAAAGGTAAATCTGTCAAGAGAAGTTATTATGTTAAAGAAGATGCTAGCATATTCGATGATGAATCTAACTACCTGGATGATGAAAATAATGAATTCTTATTCATGGCTTTAAATATTGTACATAATCCACTAACTGTGAAAGATGTATGAAGGAAATAGGTCACAACATCAAACGGACTATAGTGGCTGCTTTTCATGCTAGAGAGGAGAAAAATCACAGGATAATTGACATCAGATTCTCAAATTATATGGAAGGTGATAAGAGTAAGTTTGTTAACTTGATAAGTTTGAAGACCTGGGCTCGTTAATTTTGGTAATGATACATCTGCTAAGATATGTGGAAAAGGTTCAATTAATTTTGATGGCGAGCATAATATATATTATGTTCTTTATGTCAAGGGTCTCTAACATAATCTTCTTAGTGTAGGATAAATATGTAGCAAAGGATATAATCTTGTATTCCAGGATGGTGGTTGTGAAATTAGAAAAGGAAGATTTGGAAGTCTAGTTGTTGCAAGAACAAGGCCAGATGGGAATTTCTATCAGCTCAAAGGTGCTAATGGTAAGTTTTTTATGACTCAAATCAATGAAAGTTGGCCATGAAATAGAAGAATATGTGACATCAATTTTGATAGTCTAGTGAGGATCAGCTTTACTCAAGTTGTGAGATATCTACCATGAATTACAAAGCCTATCAATGTAGTTTGCAAGAAATGTCAGGTTGGGAAGCAAACAAGAAAGAGGTTCAATATCAAAGAATATTCTACCATAGGACCTTTGGAGTTAGTGCATATAGACCTATGTGGACCTACAATAATGAGAAACTATAGACACTCAAATAGTCTTGATTGATATTATGCATATGATTTTGATTAATTAACATCACTTCCTCCTAAATCACTTTGTGCTAACCTA
Organism: Sequoia sempervirens; assembly: GCA_007258455.2. NCBI lineage: Eukaryota > Viridiplantae > Streptophyta > Pinopsida > Cupressales > Cupressaceae > Sequoia > Sequoia sempervirens. The sequence goes on along the minus strand of VDFB02000003.1, from coordinate 450,259,577 downwards.
ATAATTAAATAATATTTATTATTTAGTTAAATTCATCAACTTCTACTATTAATCAAATGATTAAATTTATTAGATTAATTCACCCTTTTCTTACTAATGTTCATCCCATTTAATTAAATAAATAAAATCATTAAATTAAACCCCCTAAGACCTCTCATTTGATTAAATAAATCAAATTATTTAAATCAAATGTGATAAATCCCCTAACCCACTTGAGTTGATTTAATTCTGAATTAATTTACTCTAATGTCCTCCTAATCCTCATTACCCATTTCTCTAGCTTTTGACTCAACCTTGGTCAAACTAAACACATGGTCAACTAACCAAGTTATACATGAAAATAATTTATTCTAATTAACTAAATAGACTATTTTCCTCACAATGGCATATTCCTAGGAATATTCCCCTCAACCATCCATTCATAAATTTCCCTCCAAAAGGATTTTAAAGCCTCTTACAAAGGTCTTGAATGCTCTTACAAGAGCCACCTTTTCCTTAAATGGCCTCTTACATGCCATCTTGTCCCTCTTACATCTTCTTGCAAATCCATCTACCATGTCTTAACTCTACACGTTCTCCAAAATATTCTCCATACACATCCATTGGCCTTGTGACAAGTGTCACAATCCTATTGGCTCCCCTCTTAGTCCCACATTCACCAATTTCATCCCTTCTTCAACCCTTCACTCCTATAAGCAGAGGCCTCTTCTACTTGAAATGGATCCACAATTACATGCAAACTTACTATAGGCACATTCATCACTCATTTTCATCACATCTTAGCTTGTTTTCAAAACTATTTTGCATCAATCTCATACACTTGGAATCACTTACATTTTGGAGCTTATCAAAGGGATTGAGAAATGGATACTTTCCACATCAAAGTGGCACCAATCCCCCTATGGGATGGATTTTTGGTCTAGTTTGATAATTTTACATGTTCATTTGCTTATGTTACATGTTTTATTTCATGTTTTCTTCTCTATGTTTGATCAAGAATTTTATAGGGAATAGTTGTTTGTGCTTCCTAACATGACTAATCTTATTTGTTTTGTCTATTTTTAGCTAGTTATAGATAACCATTCACATTTTGGTGCTAGAAGGAGGGCATACCACTTAAAATTCTCACATTTTTCACTAAAAATCATGTTTTTTTGTAGCTACAAGGAGGTGACGTCATTTTTCATAGCCAAAGCGTCACCTTTGCTTTCAGCGCCACCTTTGCTTGTAGATATAGCGCTACTTCTATTTTCAAGCATCACTTTCATTGTTTCCTATTGCACCACCTTTTCTACAATGTCACCTTTGTCCTCTCAGTTGACTGTGATTTTCTGGATTTTAACCAAACTGTTGCTTTTGACATAATGCCACTTTTGTGTTTCATGAGTCGCTTTCATGCTCTATGTCTGCTGCAGATCACCACTTTTTCTTTTCACCAGATTGTTGCCTTTTTCAAAGGAGCATCACCTTTGTTTTCCAGCATTGCCTTTGTTGTCCAACATCGCTTTTGTAGATTGGAGAAAAGGCCTTAACTTGGAAAATTAAAAGCATTTTTTAATGCTCATTGTAATAGCCTAGGATTTCCATTTATGTTTTTCATCTTTTGTTTTAGGACCAACTAGCATTACTTTGGGTTTAAGATTAATCATTGACTTGAGCTTTTCAAATTGGTTAAAATTGAACATACAAACTTACTAGATCATTGTTATGATGGATTAAAAATGAACAAGGCAAACTCACACTCAGTTTGGTCATTAAAATGAATTCACTATTGCTTTGAAGGTTAAAATGAACAATTGTTTGATTAAGTGATCTTGGATTTGACACACTTCAAGTGTGTATCCTCTCCCCTTGTGCTTCATGTGATCTTGGGTGACGAGAAACACTCAAATGTAGCTTTTTAACTTTTTGTGCAATTCAAGTGTGTATCCTCTCCCCTCGCACATTTTGGTGATCTTGGGTGACAAAAAAGATTTTGATATTTTTTTGCACATTTTGTTTTCATGTCAAACTGTTACCTTTAGAGGACCTTCCTCCCAAATTGTGAGAGGGAATGACCCAAGCGGTGCTTTCATTTTGTTTCACTATATAAATTAATCGATTGTGACTAAAGTCATCAACCAGCTGGTGTTGCTATCCCATATCGACAAGTGCCACCCCTAGTATCTATGTGATACGTTAAATCCCTTCTTAGGAAGGGACTGGGAGGCCTCTTAATTGAGCTAATCTTGCCACATGTATGACACCATTTTTTTTCCTAAAATTTTGAATTAAGAACCAACTTGTTGTAGAGACCAAAAACCTGTATGCTTGTTGGTACAAGAACGATCGTTCTAAAGCTGCCCCACATTCCACGATTATTTGTAGAGACAGAAAATCCTTTAGATCTTTGGATCTTTGGGGTTTGAGATTTGGTGTGCCCATTCCATGTAATGGGGAGCCAATGTCACCAAATCTCTAACTGTTCACTTTATATTAATTTTTGGAGCAATCTGAGCGGGGACTCAACAAGTTGTATCTCTTCAGCCTAGGTTGTGCTTTTTTACAAGTCAGTTGAACACATTGCTTGGTTCCAAAACATTGAAATTTTTTTTTTAACAATCACCAAATTTCAAACCCTTTGAAAAGAGTGAATACCTTTGAAGAGTCCAATATTACTAATTGTCTCTAAAGATCTCATCTTTATAGGCTTCTAAATACTTGGGCTCATATCTCAATTCACTCTCTTGAAAGTCAACCTAGCGAAACTATTGCCTTGGCTCTTTGATAATCACATAATGGACCTTGTGGAATAAAAAGGAGCTTAGACATAGACATTTAGTTTGAAATTTAAGCAAGACAAGTTGATATGGTAAAAAGAATTCATTAATCAAGATAAACTCACAATTGAACCCCGCACATGTGTTTGTCTTCATGATTTCTCGTAAGGTCAAAATTCAAAAACAAAGGTCCACATGTTGCTATTTCAAACTTAGACATCATAGCCCAAAGGCTACCGAGAATCACATTGTGGCGCTCTACCGCAATAGGAACATCTTGGTAAGAAATTTTTATAGACACCTTTTGAGGGATGATCCAAACTTGTATGTCCAATATGAGCCCCTCATTTAAGGTATTGATCTTGAGTCATTTATAGGTTAAAGCATGTTCTTCAACACCTTGGTCTTGTAAACAAAGTTCTTCTAGGTTCAACTAGGGTCAAAACAAACAACTCCATCCATCTCAAAACATTTATCAAAATCCATCTCACAAACAACTTTCTAGAACTTTGGAAACATCCTTATGCTAGACTTTTGGTAAATCACTTAGACAAAATCAAAATCATCTTTTTTAGTTAGGTATGTGGGAATGAATCCTTTCTCACACACTTAGTTAAATTAGCACCCCCTTTTGGACAAGTTCATCCTAAGACCACATCTAACATCTTAGGGTTTATAAGTTCATTATCTAAATCAAAACAAATCAAAATCAAAATCCTAAAGTCTAGTATTTATCCAAAGTTCCTAAAGGTTCAAACACCCATCATCACCCATATTTCATACCATCATCATTTGATCCTAAAACATACTAGAATTCCTTTTTGTACCTAAAGTTTAGATCAACCAAAGGAGTTAAAGGTTCATCCACTTATTCCTAAAATTTGATCTCAATTTTATGGTCCAAACAAGGTCACAACACAAGAGGAATTTGGAGCAAAAAAAAGAAACATCAACCACAAGTGATTTAAGCCAAATATAATTTGACCCAAGAACATCTACCAACCCTCCGCCTAATCTCCCTCAACTACCACAAGATCCTCAAGAGGGAGGTTGTTATCTAGAGGATGTCATGACCAATTACAAAAAGATGTCCCAAGATGAGTTGCTCAAATTAATGCAAAATCCCAAAAATCACAAACTTGTCAACACAGTCATGAAACTAAATCCCACCCAATACATGTTGGCATTATCAAAAGAAGGGGCCAAAATCCCTTCCACTTTTGATGTGAGCACCTTTATTGGCAACCTTTGGGTACCTTTCCCCTCACATCCTTCACACCATCTTTTCCAAACACAGTCCAACCTATCTCTCAACCATCATCATCTCACGCACCAAGTCAAACCATGATAACCAAGGGAAGCTCACTACTTCAAGCTCTTCAAGGACACCCACTTGTTAACAATCAAAATTTGGAGGCCAACACGATCTTGGGTATGCCGGACATCATCCCACAAGACCCTCAACAACCATATGTGCCACTTATCTTCCATGATACAAATAATTCATCCACTTTTCATGCCACACCCGCTTATGACCTTGCTATGCAAGCTTATACCCCCAACATCTCACAAGGACAAGTTGAAATATTTAGAAAAGTGGGCTCCTTTAATGCCTCATCTTCACTAATACCAAGGAACACATCACAAACTTACCCACCATTCCCTATCTTGACACCATCACCCACACCAATTCAAGGTATAGGAAAAATTGCTTTATTGAACACATCAAGCCAAAATCAATGAAATCAAGTCAACTCCAAAAACATAAATTAAATCAACACATCTATCACACCAAATCCTCCAAATGTGCCACATATATTGCAACACTAAGTGGCATCATCCCAAATATCTCAACCACTAATCACATCATCTACAATGCATCAAGCATCCCAAAATCTAGTCTCACAAGGGCTTGGCATGTCAAATACAATTCTAAATCCACCATCCACCACTCAACCCCTCGTCATCACTCAACAAACACCTCAAGAACCACCCTAACAACCACTTGTTACATCATCTCACACCATCCCTCAAAATCCCCCACCTCCACCTCTAAATCCCAATGCAACAAATCAATATAGTATCACATTACAAGTAGCACAATAAGCTTACCAAAAGGAATTGCAACAATTACAAGCCCAACAATTTCAAGCACAAGCTCAAGCACAAGCTGAAACTCAAGCCCAAGCACAAGCACGAGCTTTTCTATAATAGCAACAAGCCACACAATAGGCACAATGACAAGCTCAAGCCCAAGCACAAGCTCAAGCAAAATCCCAAGTGCAAGCTCAATACCAAGCACAACAAGCACAAGCGCAAGCCTTGTTACAACAACAAGCCTATCAACAAGCCCTACAAAAACATCGTGCACAACAAGTGTTGATAGTACAATAGCAGCAAACAACACAACAATAGGCCCAACAGCATGCACTATTAGCACAACAACAATAGGTGTACCAACAAGCATTGCTTGCACAACAAGGCTTCCAACAACCATTCACTAGTATGCAGCAAAATCCCTTGAACCTTAACATGCAAGTAACACACACCACCCCATCATTTACCCAACAAACCATACCATCCCAAAACATGCACATTTTACCACCCAATCTGTAAATTGATCTTTCCACATAGGTCAAATTTCTCTCACAACAAATACAAGACATTCAATCTAGAAATGCAAAAAAATAATACACCAAATGGGATTTGTGCCCCCATCCATTTGATAGGAACATTACTATGGTTCCATTCCCACCAAGATTCAAAATACCAAAATTCAATAAATACCGAGGAAAAGGCAATCTTGAGGACCATATAAGATAATTTCATGTACATTACATAGAAGTAGCATATGATGATTCCTATCTGATGTGAATCTTCCCCCGAAGCTTGGCTAGTCCTAATGGAATGGTTCTCCCGCTTCCCTCCAGGAATCAAAAAGTTCCAAGAAGTCATGGACCTATTCATAGAAAACTACTCATTTAACCTAGACATGGAGGTAAGCCTGGAAGAACTATCCAGCTTCAAAAAATCCAAGGGAGAGACATTTTTGGCTTTCTTACAATGATGAAGATCTAGAGCCAATAAAAGCAAATGGTCCATGCTAGAGGAACAACAAATCGAGACCATAATCTCTAACCTCAGAGGGGATTTATCTTTCCATCTAAAAATACAATGCATCACAACATACGACCAACTAATCCCCAAGGCTCTCAACATTGAAAGAGTGCTCACAGCACAAGGGCGCACACCCGTATACCAAGATAATAGACCATTGACAAGATATAATGATAAAACTCACACATGGGCCAAAAATAAAAACATTACCAATGATGGTGTTTTTTATGCCAAATTTGTTATTAGTGCTCCAAGGAAAAACACACAACAAACATACCCACAACAAAACACTCATCAGCCGCAAATCAATCCACAACAACCCATTCATCATAACACCCCACAAATAAACCCATCACAACAATAACTGAATAACCAAACAATTGAAAATGTGAATGCTCATGGAGGACCACCCCCAAGGAACAAATATCCATCGAAATGAAAGTATACACCACTAGGGGAACCCATTGAATTTTTCATGCAACAACTAGTGCAAGTGAACCTCATCGCATTCCCCATTTAAGAAAATTACCAAGAGCCTCAAGTTAAACCATCTTGGTATAATGAAAATCACCTTTGTGATTTTTTCAAGATCAAGGAACATGCAATAGCTAGTTGCATGAGGCTCAAGAATCTTATCTAGGAACTCATCGATGATAAGACCATAACCATTGACCAACCGACAGGAAACCAAGATCTGAAAATATACACAAATTTTATGCTAGATCACAACAAAGGGAGTAACAACAGAAAAGGAAAAAATTAAACCAATGTAATCCATATCTATGACCATGTTGTAGCATCGTTGGATGAGTTTGTAACAGTTACCAACATCAAAGGGCCTAGAGCCAAGTGTGGAGTCACCACACACAACGGCAAGATTTCTATCCCAGAACCATCACCACCACCTAGAGCACCACTTTCCAATCCAAAATCTAACCCTAGTGGCTATAGTGTCTTGGAACAACTAAAGAAGACCCTCACCCAAATATTCATCGCGGAGTTGCTTAAAATATCGCCTACACATAGGGATATTCTAAAGAAGGCCTTGTATGCATCCTTTGTTCCCACGGACATTGATGCAGACCAATTTCAAGCTATGGTCAGACACATCACTACACCACATCTTCTTAAATTTTTTGAGCATGATCTCTTAACCCAACCATCACATAATCATGTGCTCCATCTTGAGGTTTTGGTACATAAGAACATAATCAAAAGAGTCTTGGTGGATGGGGGTGCAGGCTTAAATATTTGTACCTTGTAATTGATAAACAATTTAGGATTCTCAAAGGATGTCATTAAAAAAGGAAAAGGTATCACCATTAATGATCTGGGGGATATTTTTTAGTGAAAATTAAAGTTCCTCCGATACTTCAAATTAAAGCACCATTAGAAAGATCTTGACGTCCTGATTCCAGTGCAACTTGAACAGAGCGAAAAGGAGTCCGTTTGCACAAGTTATGACCAGTCAAACCTTGGGTCAAACTGCCATTAGGGGTCATCCAGAAAGTGAAAAAATGATCATCTCAAAAATTGACAAAAGCAACATCAAGTTGAAGGGCTTGTTGAGATGATTCCACCAATGTTTGTTTCATCAAAATCTGACACCGTATGCTTGAGATATTGGTAGTCAAAGTTTAGTTGACTTGGTGGTGTAGCTGGTGACATCAACATGATGTCAGCATGTGACATGGCAGTTGACTAGATGGTGACATGGAATTGCAGGTGATGTGGCAAAAATCTCAAAAAAAATAAAAAATCACGTACCATTCTTTAGTTTTGAAAATAAAGTGTGGAGGCTTATTTTATCTCACAAAAAAATCCATCGGATTTTGTGTGATCCCAAGAGGATTTGGTGGGATCGGATTTTGTGGGATTAGTGGATTTGGTGGGATTAAAATAAAATCTCATAAAACAAAACAAATATTTACCCCTTTAATAAATGAATAAACTCAAATAGCCCGTGAATATAATAAGACAAGGGATTAAGAAACAAATTCCAAATGTTTTATTATGGGGTTGTTTAATGTTTTTATTTTTAACGGGGAAGTTATTGGTTTTATATAAACGGGTAGTGTTTTTTTTGTAAGGCTTATAATTATAAAATCCAAAGGAGGGGGATTAAATTGTTATTTTATTTATTATGGTGGTTTTAACCCCATATGCAAAATTTATGTATAAAAGGGGGTTTAGGTGTGAGAGTTTTATTCATGGAGATTTTTCAAGACTAGGTGTTGGAGAAATAGGGAGATTTTCTTGTGGAGTTTTTTCAGCCATTTTCGTGCGACGAAGTATTGTTATGCTGCCGAAGTGCTAGAAGGAATGGTCTTGGTGCATTTGTAATCCTTTTTGGAGATTAATCGGATCGGTCTCACTCTATTGGAGCGGACCCAGAGATGTAGTCACGTTTGTGACGAACTCCGTTATCAAATTGTTTGCACTTCTTCTCTCCTCTCTCATGTTCTGATTTTCACCTTAAGTTTTCAATTTTTTATGCATAATTTCTATAATGTATGCATGAATTATATTTCCATTAAGTTGTTATAATTAAGCATTTAGATTCGCAATTAGTCTAGATCCTATACAGATCAATCAAGGCCTATAATGACCAGGAACAGGTGTCCCAAGGCACCATTCAACTCCCCATTCAAGTCAGACCAAAAATCATGGAAACTACATGCTAGATTCTTGACCTTGAGCTTCCCTACAATATTCTCCTAGGGTGTCCATGGATCCATGGGATGCAAGTTGTCGCATATACTTTCCACCAATGCATAAAATTTCCCTATCAAAATCAAGAAGTTGTGATCCATGGCAACCCTGAACCCTTCTGTTACTACAAGAATCTAGAAATTAAATATTACAAAATCCCCCAAGTTCCTAAAAATAATGAGGGACCCACATTTTCTTATGTTGATCCATCCACTTTAGCCTCCATTTATGAGACAAAGACATCCATCATCCAGAACATCTCGGATATCAATTGTAATCAAAGACAATGGTTGTGGCGATTATAACTTGCAGAAAGGCGCATACATGTTGGGAGAGTTACCTCAATCTCCTAAGTCTCATGGAAGACCACAACCTAGTGATGGTGCTTCCCAAACATTCACAATGTCTCCCACCACCTTCAAAAAGAGGGGGTATTTGAGAAAAGAAGTTGTAGACAATGAATAAATTTTAGGCCTCCTACATCAAGATAACCGTCATGCACCCATTCTTCCAATGGAGGAGGACAACAAAGATCTATAGTTAATGTTTAGATGGGGCTACAATAAGAATGAAAAGCTCGAGAAAAATGGCAACGACCTGTTAAAACCTATCAATCCTGAGAAGCGGCCAAAAAATCTTGGCCTTGGGTGTACTCCTATTAAGATAACCATACTTGGAAAGGGTGCTCCTAATAAAATGGTCAAAGCTTCCCCGTTGGTACCCAAATCACTTAGTAGTCCCTTTGAAGATCCTATCTCTAACCTACCTATCCTATTTGAGGATTCCTCTCTTTTCATGATAACTACCATGTCATTTGAGTCAACCAACCAAGTCACTGAGCTAAAACTCGTTTAAACCCAACTCATTGATTGTGACCAATGAGGACCACCAATTTTGGATTCATTCAAAAATGATGAGGCCCTCTCATAATTCATGGGACTAAGGAATAATCTATGAAATTCATGGGACTAAGGAATAATCTACCATATGGAGATAACAAAGTAGGGTTCGACATTGATTTGGATACACATGCATAATATGGGGAAACGATTGAATCTCTTAGTCACAAAATTGAAAATCTAAGACTAATGTCTCGATCCTTAAGTGAAAACCACATTGTAGCACTTTTTGATCCTAATATAGTAAAAAAAAGGATGTATTTGATGGTGAAAACCTCTTCGAGGCACCCAAGGATGAGGGACTCAATCTTCCCCTTAGTGCCATCCATCAAGGGAAATCAACAATCCTAGCAAAGAAGTGTAACCCAGTGAATTCAGGAATGAAGTACCACAAGTTTCCTTTTATGCAGAATCACTTATGATTTAGGAATAATTGTACTTAGGAGAATTCCTAAAAGACGGGAATTTTTTTTTTGCATAGTCATATGGAGATATTCCATGCTTGGACCTTGAGGTGGTCGTTCATCATCTAGCGGTGTATGCTGAAGCAAAACTAGTGAGACAAAATTGAGAAAAATGCATCTGCAAATCAACTTATTGGTCAAACTAAAGCTACAAAAACTTCTTGATTCAGGATTCATCTGACCCATCGACTATCCAAAATGGGTTTCTAACCTTGTACCTATTTCCAAGCCCACTATAGGCATCTGAATGTGCACTAACTTTAGAGACCTGAATAAAGCATGTCCTAAGGATGATTTCCCCCTCCCCAACATAGATATGATTGTAGATTTGACAATGGGGCATGAAATTCTATCATTAATAGCCTTCACATGTCTATGGGGCACCTACTATTGGAATATGATGTCATTCAGGCTAAAAAATGTCGGAGCTACATATCAAAGGGCTATGACTTTGATCTTTCATGACATGATCCAAAAAACCGTAGAGGACTATGTGGAAGACATACTAGCCAAGTCACGGAAATTTCAAGACCATATATCAACATTGGGCCCAATCTTCGATAGGCTCGAAGAATATAAGGTATGACTAAATCCCAAGAAATTTGTCTTCAGTGTAACTTCAAGCAAGCTCTTGGGATATATTGTGTCAATGAGAGGAATCGAAATAGATCCAACAAAATTCAAGGCAATATTAGACATGGAGGCTCCATGAACATTGAAACAACTAAGAGGCTTGCAAGGAAGGATTCAATCAATTAAAAGATTCATAGCATAGTTAATCGATAAAACCATCCCATATTATTATCTATTTCACAAGGGGGTAGCATACAAGTGGGACGAGAAATGTGATAAGGAATTTAATCAAATCAAGGAATACTTGTTGACACCACCAATCCCAAAAAAACCATTAATCCTCTACATTTCAACTACAATAGCAACTCTTGGTGTTCTTTTGGCTTAGCATGATGAAATAGAGAAAGAGAGGTCAATTTATCATATCAGTAGAACCTTAGAGGGACATAAGCTTAACTACACTTTCATCGAGAAGGCTTGTCTTGCATTAGTGTTTTCCTTGCAAAAATTTAGTCACTACATGCTTTCTCATCAAATTAAGCTCATCGCCAAGATAGATCCCCTAAAGTATCTACTTTCTAAGGTAGCGCTCATAGGATGAATGGCTAAGTGGCTCATGATCTTGACAGAGTATGAAACTGAATATGTGGAATAGAAATCCATCAAAGGACAAGTGATTGTGGATCAATTGGTTGAAGCACCCATATATGCCGAGAACCCACTAGTATTAGATTTTCTAGATGAGTCAATCTTCCTCTTGAATACCACAAACCATTGGAAAGTATATTTTGATGGGTCCTAAACATAGCATGGGTCAGGAGCGAGAATCCTCTTCATTACCCCACAAGGGGATTGTATCCCAAAGTCATACATATTGTCCTTCCCTTACACTAATAACATTGTAGAATATGAAGCTCTTGTTATAGGACTTCAAATAGTGGTACAATGGTAGATCATGACATTAAAGGTATATGGGGATTCACAGCTAGTTATCAATCAGTTCAATGATGAATATCAAACTAAGGATGACAAACTCACCCCATACAAAAAGCTAGTAGAGGATCTCAAGGAGTTCTTCATCGACATAACATTTGAGCAGATACCAAGAGTAAACAATAGAGCAGTGGATGCTATGGTTATGATTGGATCATTGCTAGACATCCTAAGGAACATCCATAAATAGGAATTTCTTGTAGATCATCTTCTCGTACTAGATTTTGAGGTACCAATATCTAAGTTTGTGTGAAGTCATTGGTCCTAGTGATCCCCAGTACCATGATATATTCACCTACTTAAAAATAGGATTCCTCCCCACCGACATCACCTTGAATCTCAAGAAAAAATACATAAAAAATCATCCCTCTTTGTCATTCTAGGCTACACCCTTTATCGTTGGAGTATCGAAGGAACCCTATTACAATGCCTTCACCTTGAGGAAGTTTTGACTGCCTTAATAGAGGTACAGGCATGTATTTTTGGTTCACACTCCAATGGTATGACCTTGGCCAATAAACTATTGAGGACGAGGTACTACTGGCCTACTATGGAGAAAGAAGCTCACGACTATGTTTGAAAATGTATGCAATGCCAACAGCATGGGGACCTCATCCATGCACTAGCTCAGGAGTTGCATCCAACCCTTTTCACAATGAGGGCTCAATCTCATAGGGAAAATAACACCTACCTCATCCAATGGCCACAAGTTCATCATTATCGCCACGAAGTACTTCATAAAGTGGGTAGAGGCCATCCCTATGACCTACATCATGAGAAAGAAAATCTATAAATTCATCCTGAATTACCTCATCTGCCACTATGGTTTTCCCCAAGCCCTTATCTCAAATAATGGGACACCTTTCAAAAATTAGGATGTCCATGAGTTATGCCAAATATTTAACATCCAACATTAGTTCTCCACCCCTTACTATCCCCAGGGAAATGGTCAAGTTGAGGCCATAAATAAAACCATTCTGAAGATCCTAAAGAAAATGGTCAATGAAGCTAGTTGTGACTAACATCTAGAATTGAACCCCACCCTATGGGCCTAGCAAACCAACATCTACACAACTATAGTTGTAACCCCTTTCTCCTTGGTGTACAGATTAGAAGCCATCCTGCCTATTGAGGTCGAGCTCCCATCCCTAAGAATATCCTTGCAGAACCTTATTAATGATGAAGAATACAGGGTGTCATGGTTGAACGAGCCAGAGCTGTTGGATGAATGTCGCCTAGATGTTTTGAATCGCCTACAAGTTTATCAGAATCGTCTAAAAATGAGCTATAACAAAAAGATCAAAAGTTGGTCCTTCTAGGTAGGAGAGCTCATGTTAAAGGAAAATCAGAAGAATGTGCCAAATCCAAACAACAAAGGTAAGTTTGAACCTAATTGGTTGGGACACTTCATCATCACGACGAGTGACAAATCAAGAGCATCTCAATTGTCCACACCAAAAGATGAGCCTCTACAAGAGCCCATCAATAGCTCCCATCTGAAAAAAATTTATGCCTATGCTTGCAGGTATAAAATTCAAAATACAAAAAAATCAAAAATGATAAAATCCAAAAAACATCAGAAAAAAAGATTGAAACTAGTAAAGAAAAAAAATTGTCCTTTGGTGAAAACCACTTCAGTTGCACATTGGGCAGGTACCTTGGTGAAAACTTGGAAAACATGCACCTTGTGTAAATAAATCACTTTCCATCCACCATGGATTCTTTGGTTTGTTCCGCATTTCCTTCCATCACATTCACCCATCGCATTCCATTATTCTTTCCATCACCCATTCACATATGCATCATAGCTTGATCTAGCATTAGTATCATGTTCCCTATAGTACTTAGTCTATCGCATCACATTGGGGGTATGGTATTATCCTGATGTTGGATCAGATTCATGTATATCTTGAAATCTTTTTGAAACATCAAAAAATCCAAAAAACATTCATAAAACCAAAAAAACCATAAACATCCAAAACATATCCAAAATTTCAAAAAAGGTCAAAAATAGAAAAACTGAAAAACATAGATACCATGTTGAACTATGAGGCTTCTGCATGTATAATGTAGGAAAGGCTAATATTTTATCATCCCCTGAGGCCCCTAGGATAGGTCCTTTAGGTGTCCACCATAATAAACTAACAATCCATACACCGGTCATGCTTCATCAATAAACAAGTTTGTGTCAGTCGAACTACGTGGTCTCTGTGTGTATAACGTAGGCAAGGCTAAATCTTTGATCAACACTTGGGGCCCCTAGGATAAGTCCTTAGGTTAGGTTCTTGGTCAAAATCTCAAAAAACACAAAAAACATTAGAAAATTGAAAAAGTAAAACATTTGTAAAACATATCAAAAAATCCCAAAATAACCTCAAAATATTTCAAAACACCAAAAACATTCAAATATTCCAAAAAAACCAAAATTATCCATCCCATTTCACTTTCACTCACAATAAAACATCCAGTCATAATAAATTCATCGTCATCTTCAAAATTTGGTAAATCAAACAAAAACAAGTATGGAAAATTTATAATGTGTAAACTTAAGTGTAAAGGTCTCAAGTGTAGGTCAATAGGTAAACAAGTTGGTAAACCCTTCATATCAATAGCCCATCGTCTCGTTAGTTTCAAAATCATTTGATTAAACATTTCCTAGGATGTATCCTTCCTACAATAGACATCAACATCAGTCATCACCGTAGTTTTAGTCTTGGCTAGAGGTATGAAGAATATTGGCTTGTTTATTTGTTTGATCTTTTCTTATGATTTATCTTATTATGCTCACTCCAATGACCTCTCGATGATGTCTATCAAAAAGATTTAGAGAAAAAGGAACGGGGCATTGAACATTATATTTCATTTTCCATGCATGTTGGATGTCCTTGTAATATAACCTTGGTGAATACTTACTTTGTTAGGTATGTGTGGAGGATGTTTTGAATAGCTTGTTGACTATTACATGGGAAGGTTATGATATTTCATGTTTTTGTCTGAGATGTTTGAAGCTTCCAAAGTATATTTGTTAACACATGGATTTGCACCTGTAGACAAGTTGAAAAACTCTTAAATCCTGTGCACATGGGACTTTTCTTAGGTTGTGGGTATCCTATGGTGAGAATATACCTCTAGGTTTTGGGCTAGTTCCCTTTGGATATTTCTTGTAAACACTAATTTTTTAACAGAGGTAAAGGGTAAGAAGGATAATGCATACACTAAAAATTGGAAAATAAGGTGATTCACCAATTGATAAGTGATTTGAAAACTGCTAAAATCTCACACAGATAACTCAACTAATAAAACTAAGGGATTCACTACTCAATCTAGTATGTTTTGCATAAACACTTCATTTGATAGGCTTCTATGATTTAAGTTTGTTTGAAAGAAAACAATAATGTTTTCATAACAAGCATTCAATAAATGTAAGAAACACAGTCAATGACTTGCACTATAACATACTGAATTTAAACAAGACATTGAAGTAATAAGATTAAAAGAAGGATTTCATGGACATCACAAAATTTTATCCTAAATTCTTACACACAATACTTACACAAGACATAATTGAGAAGGAAAATGAGCTTCTTTATTGAAAACTAGGAGATACTTGCACTACAAATCTATAGAACTCACAAGAAAATGAGTTACAAAGTAAGAATAATCTGCTATAGCAGCCACCAAACTAAGAACTACTCCCAAGTAATGAGAGAGAATATAGATTTATAGAAAAGCCTCCAAAAATTTGAATTTGAAACTTGGCTCCAAAAATCTGATGTGTTGTCCTCCTCCAAACAAGGCATAAAACTGCAAAAAAACCTCCACCAAGAGTTGTGAAAGTTTCAACAACCTCATGGGTCATATACAAATCAAAATCCCCTCAAATCAGGATCATAATTGAATAGAACAAGGTGTTTTGTGGCTGATTTTTCTCCATGATTCAAGTCAAGTCATATAGAACTCATAACTAAAGTAGAACTGCCCATTAAGTGCCTCTAACTCCTGATTTTCCTCCATGTGTTGGAACAAATTTCCTAATTATTTCCATGATTTAATTCAAGTATTTTAATTCCCTATTTAATCTCCTTTTGAATTAGTTCATCATTTGAAATTACATTCAAATGACCTTCTATTTACATTTCAAACTATCATTTATTTAAAATGATTTATAATTTATCATTTTAAATAAAGATTTACAAATTTGAGATGAATGCAAATAAAAATTTATAATCACATCCTATTTTTGCATTTATAATAATAACTTTTATTTAAAATGATTTTATATTATCATTTAAATAAAGTTAAAGAATATTGGAATTAAATACAAAAAAGAGGAACTTCAAAACACTTAGAAAACTAAGTGTTAGAAGATACTTAAGAAGTTTGAAAAAAAAAATCCCTAGACAAAAATCCATGGCATTAGGTAAAATGAAATAAGTTTTTAAGAAAACAAAGGCAAAAATGCCTCTCCATTGTGCCTTCTAGGGTTATCTAACCCTAAATGAAAGAATGAGATTTCATTCTCTTCTTTTCATTTTCTGGGAACCTCTACTGAAGGCCCTGCCATGGGTAAACCCTAGTCAACTATAGTTGTAAATCTCTACCATTTTTGCCTTTTTCCTTTGCAGATTCAGGATGTTTGGAGCATGGTAAGTCTGATTATTTTTTAAATCTAGAAATTTTCCTCCACTTTGAAGCCTTTGAAAGCTCCCAGGTCGCGGCCTTTGTGTTCTTTTGAATATATTTTTGTGGATATTTGCTCATATCGACCTCCTGTTGTGTTTTCTTGACTTGGATGCTATGATTTTACTCTTTGGCTAAGCTTTGAAGATAAAAATTCTAGCTGGCAAGTCGACCTCGTTTGGGTATGCATAAGATAGTCTTCTTTTTAATTTTCTATAGCAAAACTCTTGAATGGAATATATATGATTCTTTTCCTTTCTGTAACTAAAATTTGAGCTTCTTCCATAACGGTCGTGGCCATAGTTGTGAAAGAATTTCTTTTGAAATAAAACTCCACCATTTGTAATATCTTGCTCGGCTTGTGTATATGAGTTGGTTGTCATGAGTTATATGAGTTGGTTGTCATCATGAGTTACCTGTAACTTTACAAAAAAACTATAAAAGGGTTTGAAACCCTAGGCCACCATTTGAGTGTTGTTCTCTTTGCTTCAAGTATTGCATGTATTCTTTAAATGTGAAAGCCCTATAGGGCTCAGCCTAATGAAACCCTAAGTGGTTGTAGAAAGAAAGCAAAGGAAACAATAACTTTTCAAGCTGCCATGATTGTGTTTTCATTTTTTGTGCAAAAGAAATAAAACTCTCTTTCATTTCTTAAGGTTAAGAAAAGGTCAAGTTACACTTTCTTTGTCATATTTCTCAGTTTCCATGTATTCTACATGTATACCTCGATATTTCTACCACTCTAAATGTGCAAAATAACTAAGAAATATGAATGACAAAATACCAAGGACACCTCAAGATTAGCCAAAAGAGAGTGGCAACGAAAAGGAATGCAAATAAGATAAAACACAAACACTTTTACCTCCCTTGTTGTTGATACCTCTTTGATTGGCCCTTGCTTTGATTGGTTGTGTGCTCCTTAGATGATGGATTGAGTGACTATATGCAAGATTCAATATGCAAGATGATTAACAAAGATGGTCAAATGATTGAAAAGGCTTGAGGATTCAAATGGATAGCATGTAGTTATCAAAATGCAAAGTGTTGAAAATTCCCTTGAGGAGGGGGTATTTATAAGAGAATTCG
Source organism: Sequoia sempervirens (assembly GCA_007258455.2). Classification (NCBI taxonomy): domain Eukaryota; kingdom Viridiplantae; phylum Streptophyta; class Pinopsida; order Cupressales; family Cupressaceae; genus Sequoia; species Sequoia sempervirens. The sequence continues at coordinate 450,242,294 of VDFB02000003.1, read as the reverse complement.
AATTCTCTAGAGAATTCAACGGTCAAGATTCATCCAACAAGGTCAAGATGAAGGGCTATGGTGGGTTGAGAACCCACAAGCCCTCACATCTTGACATGTGGATGGTGAAGTGGACAAGGGATATGAGGTGGAGATGAGTTGTCAAGAAGGTACATGAGGTGGAAAAGGACATGCACCTTGGGGAGTGAGGAGATTTCCACAAAAAGGGATTTCTTGTCCCCAAGTGGGAGTGAAAGGGACATTTGAGGAATTTTGGAATTCCTCAAAAATCTACATGGGAAAAGGAAAGGTGGTTGGGGATATAAATGTGAATTAAAAATTCACATTCCTAGGATGATCTAGAGGGTAAAAGGTGGGCTCCAAAAAGTTGGGACTTGGTCACATGTGGAGATTGTGACAAGTCCAAGGTTCTAGAAGCCTTGGAAGAATGGAATGTGAATTAAAAATTCACATAGGGAGGAGAGAGACATGGGATAAATAAATGAGAATTAAAAATTCTCATGGGAAGGAGAGTCAATATCAAAAAGGAAAAATGGAAGAATTGACCAAAAAGTGGTGCTAAAAATGGTTAATGACCTTGGTTAAGGTTGTGCAAACATTGGATTAGGCTAATTAATGGAAGATTAGAGGCAAGTGGCAAATGTAGGAGGATGTGACATTAATCTCTGATTAAGAGGATGCACATCATAATCATGAATTAATTAAATTAATTCAGATTAGAGCAAAGTTATGGAGGATGTGACAAGGAGAGAGAAAGTGAGGAATTTTAAATTGATTTTTTAAAAAAGGGGAAAATGACTAAATTAAATAAATTAGTGTATTTATTTAATTTAGAGAGGATTAGGGTAAAAGAAAAAGTATTAATTATTAAATTAAATACTTTACCGATATGGGACAAAAGGTGTAATATTAATTTAATAAATTAATATTAATACGATAGACGGAAAGACAACAAATTTAATCATATGGAAGTGATTAAATTTAGATGTCTACACTATAGTAGAAGTACCTATATATACCATGTAGATATCCTTGAGAATTATTTTAGTAATATCACTGTTTAATGAGGAACAAGTAATCAATGGAATATATTTCTACTGTCACTTACTTCTCAGAGATCTGCAAACCAAAGCATTGCTTTGAAGCTGAAATTCATATAGTTCTAACTGTATCTTGATTTTTTAAGCTTTTGATAACTTGAATTCTTTGCATTCTGGGATTTTTAGTATCCTGAAGCTTTATTGAAATAATAGAAATTCTACTTCATATGCTGATTATAAGTAAAATAAATCTTTACTTTATTGCTTCAGTGAAAGAGAAGTATCTTTCTTCTTTTGATAGCTTTCTTATACTTGGAATTCAAGAATGTGTATTTTTCCTTTGTGACTGAAAAGATAGTTAAGTTGTCCTCCATTTCTGAGTTACTTGACATGATACTACAAAGGTTCTTTAGATGAAATAACGCTATCCTTCGATGTTGAAAATAATGCATTGTGATGATGCTATTATTTCTCTTATGAGGCTATTTTCTGAACTTCTGCAAAACACCATATTGATTTCATGATATTCATATTGCATATATCATTATTACCTTTTCCCATTGTAGTTCCTTGAAGAGATATTTTATCAATTTAACATGTATGCCTATTCACTATCATTGAAAATATGATATAATGGCTCTAAACATTACATTTCCCTCTTAAATAAGCTCAATTAAGCTAATTATTTGATAATTCAGCATGTCGAGCTCAACCCTTGTGGGAGCCACATTTTAATTCACATGTAATTTTGATGAACCAATAAAAAATTTCCTATATCTGCATATGAAGCAAACAAGTTAGAAAAATAGTGAATCAATTTCTTCCTGATGATTTGATTTGGTAGTTTTTGCATTTATCCTTCAGATGTTGACTAAGTTGATTCAATTTAATAATCATTACCAATCATATATCTATTGATAAGCATGTAATTGGATATCATGCCCTGAGCTCTAACAAAATTTTACAATCAATTGCAGATTCTGGAACTCATGAGCAAGGGAGCTAAAGACAATGAAGATCAAGCTGGAAGCAACAAGTCAACCCTACATCGTCCTTCCTAGGCAATGACGGATATGAACTTCCTTTTATATGTCTTTCTTCTTATAGTTGATCTTTAGGTGTATGGTTCATAGTTGTTGTTGAATTTAATCAACTTAGTCATAACCCACGGCTTGTGTGGGTTTACAGAAACATATCTTTTAATAAATTAGTTGTTTCATGATATGTCATGGCTTATTTTAACATTTAAATTTGTTTTCAATTACATAATCTGAAATAATTGATGTATTTGTTGAAAGCATATGTGTTGCAATCAAAATGAATGATTATTTATACATTCTTGCTCTTAGATCTATACTTTCTTTTTGATAATCAATAGAAACACTCATTGTAGAAGAATAATTCAGCGTTTCATAACATTTTTTGAATGTCTACTTTCCAAATGAAACTTATTTATTGGTTTGTCTGAACTATTGAATAGTTTAATCTAAACTATTGAATGATTTGAAAAAATAAATAAACAAGAAAACTCTATCATTTTGACAGCAAGGACTCATTAGATGACTTAACATCAAAAAATTTATACCCCAGCAAATAACCTTCCCCTAAAAATTCACTAATTTGTGCGGGAAGCAATAAATTAGCAATATTTCTGGTGACCTCTTAGGGGTGTTTTCCTACTAAACAAAATAGGCCGATTTCCTTGCTTATCCATTGGGTATGGAATCCATTTCAGTTCTTTCCTTGACTTAGAAAACTTGCACAAAATTTACTTATGATGTTGTAACTGATTGTAACTTTGTTTTACTAGTTATAGTTCCATGGAGTATACATTTGTTGTTCATGACATTGAAGCTCCACTCCATGTTATGAATGAGAGGTGTGTATTTCACTAAACGACAATTAGTAACAACAGAGATTTTATTTCTCCCCCAACAAAACTCAAAGTAAACTACCAATTGTGCAAAACAACACTTAGGGAAAATAAAGATGCAACTAATCTATGTGCAACAACACTTATTGAACATTTAGAATCTACCCAAATATGTACAGATTTAGATCCTACCCCAAAAGCAATGCTTGAGGCGAATCCCATTTACTAGGATTGGCTCCACTTCACCATCCAACTTAGATAATTGGAAGGCATTAGGATGTTTCTGCTCAATTATGATGTAAGGCCCACTCCAGAATGCATCAAACTTGGAATTTTTTTTAGGTTTTCTTTTAAATTCATCCCACTTTAGAACTATGTCACCTTCTTGGAATACTCTTGGAGATACTCTCTTATGAAATGATCTTTTCACTTGAGCTTGATGTTGGTCAATCTTCTTCATTGCTTCGGCTCTAGTCTCTTCAAGTTCAATCAACTGAGCCAATCTTGTTGTCATAGGATCCTCTTCAATCATGTCAAGTTGAATGACCAGATCAAGGGCTAGAAGTTCAAGTGAAATAGGAAGCCTTGCCTCCTTTCCATACACAAGCATGTATGGTGATAATCATGTTGATCTTTTTCGTGTAATTCTATCAGCCACAAGGCTGATTTCAACTTGGTATACCAAGCTCTTTGATTACCTTGCAGAGTCCTCTTGATGATCCTCAGAAGGTTCTTATTAGTGGACTCAACTTGTCCATTGCCTTGAGGATAGTAGTTAGAAGATGTATTTAGATAAACAACATTTCTAACAGCCCACTCAGATATCTTATTTCCTATAAAAGCAAGTGCATTATCTGAAACAATAGATTCAGGAACTCCAAACTTGGTTATCAACTCTTCATAAAAGTTTAGAACAGTTGTCTCGTTTGCTTCTTTAAGTGCCACAACTTCAGTCCATTTGGAAAAATAATTAGTGGCTATGAGCACCCACTTCTGGCCTATACTTGATGGTGAGTTTATGACCCCAATGAAATCTAACCCCCACTTCATAAAGGGATGCTCAATCTAAATTGGTTGTAATGGAAGGGCTGACAGCTTCTCTTTTCCTACAAATATGGCACACTCCTTACATTTTCTCACCCATGAATGAGCATCTTTGAATAAGGTAGGCTAGTAATAGCCTCCTTTCATTGTCTTAAGAGTTGTAGCTCTTGGAGAGAAATGACCACTAGCTAATCCTTCATAAAACTCATGTAAAACTTTATCAACTTGATTAGCTTCTATGCATCTTAACAGAACACCACAAAAATCTTTTCTAAACAACAAACCGTTCAAAAGTACATAAGGTATTGATTGAAGCCTAAAGTACCTTCTTTTTTATTTACTCCAACTAGGAGGACACTCACCAGTTAATAATAAATGTGTCATTTCTTTTACCCAACTTTTAGGAGAAACTGATGCAGCAATTTGTTCCTCACCCTGATGAGCTAAAACAACATTTTCTTCTTCTCTTGTATCGTTGTTACTGTTCTCTGTAAGTTGTTCACACAGACATTTACCTCTTATCAACTTGGTAACCTTAATCTCAAGGTCATATTCCATCACTTTTTTCACCCAATCAACTCTTTTTCTATTTAAATCTTTATTTAGCAAAAAAATATTTAACTAAAGGATAAGCAACCAATAATTTAATCTTGTTATTAGAAAGCATATGTCTAAATTTCTTTAAACTTATGATAACAACTAAGACATGCTTTTCAATAAAGGAATAATTAAGCTTATAATCCTTAAGACTGTGACTAAAAAAAGCTATGGGTTGTTCTAACCCATGATCATTCTCTTGGACTAGCATAGTTGCAATACTATCAATATTTCCATATGCATACATAATAAAGTCTTTTGAGAAATCTAGGTTTAACAGAGTAGGAGCAGTTGCAAGTGCTTCCTTGATAAGCTGAAAGCTTCTCTTTCCTTCCTTAGTCCAGCTAAAAGAGACATTCTTTTTTAACATTGAAGTCAAAGGCACTAATAACTCAACAACATATGGGATGAATCTTCACAAAGTTGATTCTACCTATGAAACTTTGCAGACCTTTCTTGTGTGCTGGTAAAGGAAGAGAAAGAATAGCACTTACTCTCTTTGAATCTATGGAAATTCTATGTTTTGATACAATATGCCCAAGTAATTTACCTTCATGGATAGAAAACACATATTTCTTTGTATTGAGAGAGACACCAAATTCTCTACATCTTTCAAAAAAAATTCTTAAGTGATCAAAGTGTTCATTTAATTTTTTTGAAAAAACAATTATATCATCCAAATAAACTAATAAAATTTTATACATCAAACCTTTGAAATTCATGTCCATAGCTTTCTGAAAAGTAGCTCCGGCATTTGATAAACCAAATGGCATCCTTTTGTAAGCCATTGTACCCTTAAACTGATCTTCTTCCTTAACCAGGATCTGATTATATCCTGAGAAGCCATCTAATAAAGAGAATCTCTCATAACCTAAAACAACTTGAAGAATTTGTTCCATGGAAGGTAAAGGGTGACGATCTTTCAGGAAAGCTCTATTAAGGTCTCTAAAATCAACACAAAGTTTGGTTTCATCACTTTTCTTTCTCATAGGAACAAGAATCAATACCCAAGAGGTATGTTTAATTGGATAAATAATACCACTTTCAATGAGCTTATTCAACTCTTTGATCATGAGGGGTTCAAGCTTGGGGTTAAGTGGTATCTGTTTTTGTCTTACAGGCTTGGAATTTGGCTCATGTTTAATAGTATGTTGGGTAATAGAAGGATCAAAACCTTTCAGATCTGAGTATTCCCATGAAAAAATGTCATTGAACTCTTGACAAAGTAAAATAAATGCATGCCTTTCTTCTAATGTGCATACCTTACCAAGTTTTAAAAGTTTATCTTTGAAGATCTCAACACCTTCATAATGATCTTCTTTAATCTGCAAGCTAGCTTTTTCTTTTCTGACTTGATCATCTGTATTAAAAATAGACTCCAATGTAACCAAGCCTTTGGGAAGTTTGTTGGTTTTTAGTTGTATGATCTGGTCTTCATAAGTTGTTGTCTAAGTTTCTCTTGATTGTCATTGGAAAATTTTACATCTCTCAAGAGATTAATGATCTGCTAGTCACTATCAAAGACTTGGAAATGCTCATTGTTGTTAGGAACTGATGACCTAACAATAACTTTTACATATTGTTGTTTTTTAGAATTACTGATATCATTTCAGATATCATATTGAGCGCTAGTCTATCAGCATGATTATTTTCAGTTATGGGAATTGACAACAAATTAAAAGCTTGAACATCTTCAATAAGATCCCATACTCTATGCTTATAAGACTTAAGAAGATCATTCTTAGTAGTATGGATACCTCTAACTTGATTAACAATCAATTCTATATCACCAAAAACTTGTAAACAACAAATACCTCTCTTTTTTTCCCACTAAAGACCATGAATCAGAGCTTCATACTCAACTATATTATTGGTTCAGCTGAATGTGAACCTGAATGCAGAGTAATACTTGTCACCAGCAGGAGAAATAAGCATACAACCACCTCCAGCACCATTCCTACTCCTTCAACCATCAAAAAACTTTCGAAAACTCATTTTCTTGCTGATCAGACTATTGTTCAACACTTTTTTCCAGATTAGGCATGACATAATTAGATTCATGCATCATATAAACTCCCAAGTTTACCTCTTCAAGCTGGTCATTTGAAGAATTTTGAGCATTCTCTGCTTCCCACTCATCCAACAGAACATTAGGGATATTCTCTATTTGTGTATTAGTCTCTTTACCTGCAAGAATATCTTCTTGATCAAAAAGAGCACAATTAACATCAATTGATTTATTAATAGGACTTGCATTATATGGTTCAATATGATTCTTAGCAACAGGCTCTGATTTGATGGTGACCTTGGTCCCATATCTAGTTCTAAATAGCATATGTGACCAATCAGAGGAAAAATTTCCTCCAATTTTAGTAGTAAAATCTCGTGATAAACATATGGAAAAATATGGGGATAACTTTATGACATAAGCATCCTGAGGTATTAAAAAATTTGGACATGCATGCAATGTAAGATTCAGATTTTTAATGACTCCTATTGTTTTAACAACAATACCATCTAGTTGAACTACCCCCTTTTCTAATGGCTCATGCTCTATTCCCAACTTATCAATGATTTGCTTGGGAATTACAGAACTGCTGGCCCCTGAGTCAATCATACAATTGTGTACTAAATGATGACCAACAATCATAGTTACATAAAATAGGGGTGGCTTAACTATGGTGGTATGATGTTCTTTCTTTTCTTGAGAATCATTGGTAAACACAACCTTAGAAGGTTGTTGATTAGATGCATCATCAAATAAAGAAAAATTTAATAAAGCTTCATGTAACAGATCTTTTTTCCCAGGAAGAGCCAAAGAATCCCACATGGAAACACTAACATGTGTTTTCTTCATATGATCTAAAATATTAAAGTTTACAGTACTAACCTTCTACTATCCTTTAAGAACAACAACATCCTTTCTCACTTGTGCTGATTGAACTTGTGATTTTGGCTGATCTTTGGCCATCACAGATTGCTGCCCCAGGTCCACAGCCCTTTTCTTATTCCTTGTATTGGCTGCTATAGAATCAATTGACTGATTTTGCACATTATTGACCCCACAAAACTCCTCACCTTTCTAATTCATGAAAGTGACATCTAGATTCCCTTGTTCTGCATGAGAAGACGGTTGTTCATGAGCTCCCTAAGATGAATTTTTTGGAATAGTAGCACTACTTTGCACCATTAATCCTTGATTCAGAATACCATTAGAACAAGTAGATTGATTATGCAATTGATTGCATGGAAAACACCATTTGTAATTAGCTGTCATGTTATTTTGCATTGGCATTACCTCCTTAGAAGAACTAGGGGTATTGGGATTATAAGGCTGGAAAGGCCTTTGATTGAAATTCCTCCTCTAAATTTGAGGATTAGACTGAAAGGGAGCTTGGTAAGGTGGCTAATATTGCTACTTTTTAATATTGACCAGCTCATTACTAAAGGTTTGCAAGGTCTTCTATATGTTATCATTTTGATCCTTTATGCTTATCAACTCATGGAATTGACTGGAACAACATGCTCTTGAGTTGCTACTTAATTATTAAAAGTTGGAAATGATGGAACAATAGCTACAATGGGTGGTAATACTGGGATAATTGGTTGTATATTAACAAAATATGACATTGGAGGCCTAGGTGCTAACTTCCTAGCTTGAATCAAACTATTCTCAACTCTAATTGTAACATCAAATGTTGTTGGTAAAGAATCCCCACCCATAAATTGTATTGCAAGTGAAATATCACTATTTAAAGCTTTCAAGTAAAATAAAAAAGCATAGTCATTAGAAGGCTTTACTGTGATTGGAATTTTATTCTTGGTCTTCTTGAAACGGTAATTGAAGTCTACCAAATGCTCATGTGGAGCTCTTTTGATGGTAGTGAGCTGCTCCATGAGTGACAGATGGTCTAATTTGTCTTCGAACTACTTATTCAACCTCTCCCCAAGCTGATCCCATGTTGTAACTGAATTTACAGGTAGCCCTCTAAACCATTGAAAAGCTTTACCTTTAAGAGAGGCTTCCAAGAGCCTTTCTACAATATCTTGTTTAGTAATATGATGTAAACCACACAACGAAGCTACATCTCGAATATGCTCAATGGTTCTTGTATGATCTTCACCAGTAAAGAATGGTAAGCTCTTAAGGGCTTTTGTTGGAATATCTTTATGTTGGGCTAAATTCAAGGGTATTCCTTGATCAAATGAGACAAAAGGTTGATTCCTAGGTGGTGGATGAGCCATATTGACTACTGGAGAATTAACACTACTTGATGAACTACTTGAAACAGTAGAACTAACTGAAATCTGAATTGCAAAACTTATTGTATACACCTAAAAATGGTCTAGAGAATATAATTAATTAAATATGATTTATTTGATTAATTAATCCTAAATTCATCTATTTAGTAAATAAATAGAAATATTTATTTATATTAAGTTCACTATTAATTCTTTTATTTTATCATATTATTTTTCTCTTAATTAAATAAATAAAATTAAATACTTTGTTTTATTTAATTATTATCATTATTATTTCTTCTATACTTTATCCATCAAATTCTATCTTAAATTAAATACACAACTTTGATATTTGTGTAATTTAATTATCTTATCATATTTCCTCTTAATTAAATAAAAGATATCCTAAAGTCGTATATAATTATCATATTCCTCTTTATTAAATAAATAAATATCAAATATTTGTTTTATTTAATTAAATCCTCCTATTTTGCTAAATTTGAATAAAATAAAAAATATTCAAATAAAGGCATAAATCAAATATTCCTTTATTCACTGACCAATAAAATTAGATTTTTCAATCTAATTAATTAAATTGGCATTCACAAGAAAGCTTCGGGGACAAACTTGCAGGCAATCCTCTCAATCTTCTTCCTCTGATATTTCCTATCATCTTTCTTGATGTTTTCATGGGGAGGAACAATCTCCATGATCAGCTCAAGCTCCTCAATCTCTCACCACTCAAATCTCAAGATTCAATCCAAGCCTCTGTTGTGTTACCCTTGTGCAAAACTGCTACCAAAAATCTATATATATAGCCTTTTGAAGCATGAAAATGATCCAAAAAATCCCAATTTATGCAAACTTACTCTGTAGGAATAGGAATTCATAGCAATCAAGCAATCAATCAACCATAGTATTAGCATTAGCATTATCATAGCATCATAGTATCATAGCATCATAGCATCAGTAGATTTCATATCACAACAGCATTTTAGTTTTTACTGTAGCTTCATTTAGCAGGTTTCATGTTAGGATAGTTTATAGTGTCTTCATAACACTTAGAAATCATTAGAAATCATCACATCATTCATTTTGCATCCATTTCATTCTCTAGATAGGCATTTTAAACAGTTACAGTGCTTAAAAATCTGAGAACCCCTGTAACTTGATAAATCTTTGGAGATAGTAGACAATGAGATACTTTCAGGATTTTTTGTGCTTTAAATTAGTTTAATTCATGTTAATCTTGATATAATGTTTCATTAAGAAGTGTTTTAGTTGCTCTTTTACTTTTTACTTATTCACACGTACAATTTTGGCACCCACTGTGGGGTCGTACCCCATGTTTTTATAAAAAAAAAAATTAAGAGCTTTTGTACAAGAATTTGGCGTGATTCTTTTAGCACGATCGGGAGATTCTATAGCACTTCTGCTAGAAACTATAGCACTTCTTCCTGTTTTAGCACTTCTGAAGCAAACTATGGTGCTTTGAAGGATTGTTCTAGCGCTTCAATCAAAAGCCTTCCAACAGCCGGGCTATTCACCTTCAACATATGTTTTATCACTTTCATAGAATTGTATAGTGCATTTGCAGAATCTTATAGTGCTTCTGACACTTTCTATAGTGCTTTAGAGCATTTCTATAGCAATTTTGACCTCTTTCATAGTGCTTCTGTGTAATTCATTATCTGGATCCAAGGCGACTGCAGCTAGTAAACTTCATTTCTTCATTTGGATTTAAAATGAATCAATCTAGGATATACACTTCTTCAGTTGGTTTAACAATGAATCAATCCTAACATAGTCACATTTTCAAATTGGTTTAAAATTTATCAGTCTAGGGTAGTCATCAAACATTTCAATTTGGATTTAAAAATGAACACCATGTCTTTTTGTGAAGCAATATCTTCACTATGAAGCAACGTCTTCACATAGATAGAAATTGTAGTTTGGGCTCTAAAAATTGAACAAGCTGATTTATGTGTTTGTGTAGTGATAGGCATATGCTCTCCCCTTAATTGGGTGATCAAAACACCAGACTCATCCTTTATTTTATGCATTTTCAAGCTTTATTAAATCATGTAGAAGGCCTATCGTAGTGGGAAGAAGTACTCACCCTACTCGAACGACCTAAGTGGGAACGTTGAAAGCCAGGTTTTTCTACCCCACTCTAAAATTTAAAGCAAATATGGGGAAACCCATTTTTTTTGGTGTGCAAGATAACCATCCCCAAAACCTTTGTTCTAAAGGTGGGGAGGTCTCCTGGGGGAGTTTATCACTTGTCGCTTTGAATGGAAACCCTTTCTAAGAACCTAGTGTAGTATCCAGCCAAGTCAATAACCAGACATTGTAACACTCGCAGTGCAAGGGGAGGGAAGAATCTACGCCTAAGACACTCACTATATAATTATCAAGGACTATTTTCTTAGGGGATCGAGAAATCTAACCTTGAGTATGCACCTAGAAAAGACAAAAACACGGGCACCCTCTAGGGGGTGACACGGCTGTGTGAGTCAATGCAATTTTAAGATGTGGGTTGTTGAGTATAATGATGACCTTTTGACTATTAAGAGTGAGTCTATCCAAAGTACTTTATTGTTATCAAACCATTGAAAATAGGACCATGCGTGGTTCTTTTGAACATACACTATTTGTTTAGATTACAGCTCTTAAAAACAATTGTCTACATCTGATTGTCGTGTATTTCAAAATCATTAAAATTTCAAATAAAAGATCATCCTAAAAAATACAAACAACTTGGACAAAATCAAACTAAGAAATACATGATTAGGGATTGGAAAACCACAAAGTTTGTCAAGAAATCTCTTTCCAAGAGAATTACGAAACAAAAGAAACCACTTAGTTATAGAAACCTTTTGAAAATAAGATAGCTCTTATATCAAAATAGGAAGATTTTGCTTCATCATAGAACATTCCTCCATAGGTTTCACGATTTCGATAGGGTTACACTAACAATTATGTTGTAGAACCCTTGCATTCACAAGCCTATATTCAGAGAAGCGCTCTTTCACAGGAATCTAATCATAGTCAATGTATTCATCAATCCTCCATCCCATAACCCGCCATAGAATACTCCACCAGACCTGATCAGTTCTTACAATAGACAAGTCTTTAGAAACATTAGGTTTGACATCCAAAATCAAGGAGTTACCACCATATGACCATCTAGCGACCTACAACTCCCATTCAACAACTAGGCCTTATAGCACCTATCATACAACCTAGCCTTATACACAGTGAATGCAGCCAAATTGACATCATTAGTAGTTTGAGAGAATTCATTTTTGAGGAAAAAAAACACCCCATCAATTTCTTACAACATCCATCATTTTGAACGAAGAAGAAGAAAAGACAAACATAGCAGTGGGAAGACCCATGTTATTACCTCATTCCTGGAAATAGGTAATGAATGACATTACTATAAGGTATTGAAACCATTGTACAACATACCTTATGACCATTTGGTGACCTACAGCTCCCATTCAACAACCAGGGCTAACCACACCAATATTTCAGCTCAGTAATGTACACATTGAAGGCATCCAAACAAAAATTATCAGTAGTTTGAGAAAAAATATTTTCAAAAAGAACGAAACACCCCATCAATTTCTCATAGCATCCATAGTCTTAGACGAAGAAGAAGAGAAAGAAGACATAGCGGCTGAGAGACCCATATTACCACCCCCTGCTTGGCATTGAACATAAACTATAGCGCTTCTGCCATATGTTTTAGCACTTCTGAGCAATATTACAGTGCTTTTTTCAATAGTAAAATCAAACTCTGTCAATAATTAGAAAGTATCATAATGCTTCTACAGACTGTTATAGCACTTTTGCACTATCTTTTAGCGCTTCTACGGAAAACAACAACACTTTTGTTGTTTGTTTCAGCACTTCTAATCAATTTTACAGCGCTTCTGTCAGTATTAAAACATTACCAATATCAGTGAATTAACTAGTCCTTTAGCGCATCTGCACTCTATTTTAGTGCTTATGCTCTATTTAACAATGCTTCTGCATTCTGTTTTAGCACTTCTTCCCTCTGTATTAGCGCTTTCACATAACAAAAAAAAAAACAGAGAACCTTCTGAAATAACTGTCAAATATATTAACATTAGAAACAAATAATTTTACCAATTAGAAACATTTCACAAAACAAATAGTGTCATAAAAACCTGAAACAAAGTAGGTTCTTACAAGTTAAATTGTTTTCAAAACCTAGATCTTGCAAGATACAAAGTGTTAAATTATCAAAAAAAATCTAAATTATTGAGTCAAGTTTCCTCATCAGGATTCTAACATCCTACCATCACAAAATAAGAACTCAGTAATTAGGTTTTTAACTTAGACTCATCAATAGAATACATCATTCTATTTGGCTTAGTTAAAATCAAATTGACACTAATCCCAACATAGAAGATCAAAGTTTAGTGGAAACAACCAAAACTTGTATGCCAATCTTGACAAGGTTGCAAAGACAAAAACTCAAAGAGAAGGAAATTAAAAATCCAAACATGACTAAAGAAAACCCCTTTTTCCAATCCCAACAAAATAATACCAATGAAATAACTCAAGAGGATGTACAACACTCTCAACAAGATCCAAGTTTTCATAAATTTATGGAAAAGGTCTTAGAACAAGACATGGAGAAATATCTCTTGATGTTAGTTGAGTTAGGCACAAAACTACCAAAGGATTTTGACATGAATCAATTGAAGGAAACACCAAGAACAAATGAAACAGAACCACCCAACACACAATATACAAATCAAGTGGTTGCTTGAATAACATAAATGCAAACTTTATAGGAATAGATTCAAGACATACAAAGAGATAGAAAGATATTTGCTGCCAGACATCTACCCATATCCTCTTGACCAAACAATGAACATGAGACCTTCTTCACCAAAAACTTCATCATCCAAGTTCAATGTCATTGAATTTTTACAAAAGTTCAATAAGCCCAAATCTAAGTCCTCAAACACAAATGATATTGAGCAATCCTATCATGTCATGCATTTATCTCCATCCACCATAAGCCAAACTAAAACTCAAGATTCTTTCACTCAAATTACCAATTCCATCCAATCATCCTCTTCTATCATATCTTCAACATCCAATGATTCATGTCAATCTCACAATCCAAAGCATGCTAGCATAGACTCCCCTACACATCAAGATCAAAATATTCTTTCCACTCCATCCAATGATATCAAAATTCCACAAATTCTTCCGATCTTTGATCAAGATCCCATTTCTCAAGAATCTTATAACAATCCCCTCCTTTCACTTTTCATCCGAAATAATTCCCTTCCATCTCAAGAGACAAGTATCTTTCCAAGTTCTTCTTCCACATCATCTAATCAATCCATACCATCTCATGATTCTATTGCATCACAAGATCATGATAGTTCTTCCATCCTATCTAATAATTTCTTACCAACTAATGATCAAGACATGCTTTCTACAAAATCTCATGATTCCCTTCCTCATCAAGATAAAGATATGCTTCCATTCAAGGATACCCTTTCATCCCATGAAGATGTTTATCCTTCTCATGATCAAGATATTCCTTTCATACCACTTCATAATCCTTTTTCAAGTCAATATCAAAACACCCCATCACCCCCATGTCAAGAGCCTATCACACCTATTCAAGCTATCCATGCACCCCACACCTATAAATTTGGATCCTCCACCTTTATCCATTTTGGTTTACTTCCAACACCTATCCTTTCATCCATATCATATCCTCCCCAAAATGGACTTGCATCTTGTTTCACAAACAATACATATCCCATTGGTAAACAAATGTGTCAAAGTATGAATTAGAAAGGCAAAGGATTAGGCCTTTATGAACAAGGTATCCTAGAATCCCTTTATGTTCAAAGAAACCCATATCATCATGGCCTTGATTATATGCCTAAGTGTCCTAGTTCATCACACATTCCATCTATCATAAGTCCTCATCCTAGCACATCAAACCTTCCCTCTATCCTAGGTCCATATCCTATTTTTCAAGAACAACAAAGGCACACATCCTTGATGCCCTTTCAAAATTCTACCCACATTAACTCATCCATAATACCTCCATATCATTCATCTCAATCCACCCCTCCCATTGCTCTTGGAAGCAATTTGGGTGCCAAATATCAAAAGCTTCTATATCAAAATCCACATGTATCAAAGGATCAACATGTCTCCTCGAAGAGACATGCAAAAATAAAATAAAATTTGATCCAAAATCAAAAGAAAAATCTAAAAGGCCACAAAGGCCCATCAAAGCAAAAAGGCATTTTCAAAGACCACAAAGGTCCATAAATCAAAAAGAAAAATGTCAAAGGCCACAAAGGCCCACAAAGAAAAAATCAAAGTCAAAAGTCATGTGGATTCCTAAAAGTCTCATAGAAGCAATAAAATCTAAATTAGCATCCAAATTTGATAATCCAAAAGCTTCCTCCAATTTTCCATCTAATAACCTATCACCTTCCAAATCCATTTTTCCTCCATCACTCCACCACCCTTCAAGGTGTGTGCCAACGTTGATCTTGCCATCCTTTCCATCTATCCATCAACATGCCTTCCAACCTCCTATCCATTATCCAACATTCATCCCCCATCATTCTCCTTTAATCCAAACCTTTACATAAGTCCTTAGATTCTTCCATCATATCATTAATATGCCAACATTTAGGAGTTTGATTCCCATTGCCATGGTTTATTAGAGGGATATTTGGTTGTGAAACTTGATGCTTAAGTCCTTCCTCCATCTCCCTATCATCCATATCCTATCTTCCATATTCCTCTTGCACTCTACACTTAGGGACAAGTTTCATCCATCTTATCATTCATGGTCATTATCCTTTTTATGCTCATTCCTTACATTTCCACCTTTGATCTTGACAAGGTTAAGGATCTTCTTGAACATCATATATCTTATCCTATACACTTTATCCATATCTTCCATACCATATCTTTCATCTTATCCATATTTCATCATTCTTACTAAATACTTCCTTTCTTCCTTTCCTTGGTCTTGATGAGGAATAGGGGAAAAATACTTAGGCCTTGTGTCTGTATCTTATCTAGTTGATCTTGACCATCCCATTCATTCTTTTTATCCTCGCTTTATTCCATTCCATATCTCCTAGCTTATCAAAATCTATGTCACCATGTGACCCTTTGCAACCTTGAATCTTATCATGCAAAGCATATTTGAGCCTAGTTGTAAAATATTATCCAATCCTCATATCTTTTGTCAATCAATCATCAATCTTATCATACTTAGAGGAATCAATGATCCTAAGTACTTATCATCATCATGCCTTATCAAATCAATCATTCCTGGCATCTTAATCTATCAACCATTATCATCTTTTGACAAGAGATATGTTGCTTGTGTGACATGTTTTGCAATGAATCTTTCATTTTGATCTATCATTTATCCATGGTTGCATTACCCCTATTGTGGGAAATCTTGTTCCTTCAATTAGTCATATCATCTTATTTCATCTTAAATATCCTAAAAAATCCAAAAAAAAATTTTACAAAATCAGGATGGATGATCTAATATGAAAGATGATTGAAATACTTTAAGCAAAATTTGGATATGTTGTACTTTGATCATTGTTATCATTTCTTTGGAGCAACTAGATGATTTATTGAACTAGAGAAGCCAGGAAGAAGAATGGTATTTTCTTTGTCTATTGTTTGTGAGTTAATCATCATTACTGTGTGAATTGTCACGAGACGTGCTCTACAAAGTATCACTGATGACATTCCAATTCACATACGAAAGTGGTTAATTCTTATTTTTTTATGCAAGAAATGCTCGGGTCGTCTCGGTTTAATTATACCTTGATGCTTGTGTTTGCTTGCAATATCAAAAATCATGAAAGAAGTACTTAGGTCATCATTGGTTTATATTATACCTTTGATGCTTGTACTCACTTTCAACATTTTAAAAGCTCAATGATGATAAAAAAGCACAAAATTATTGTTTAAATTCCAATGTTTGCATATAGATTTGCATGGTAAAAGTAGAATGCATTCATGATAGGTTACATCTACAGAGTATTTGTTATAAAATTGGTGAACCATTCATAAAAATGATTTATCTTTTCTCATATTTAGATTGAGTATACTTGACAAAAACATCATCATGATCATATAGTTGCATCATCATATTCATTTGCATACATTAGAAATCATTTAATCATCATTTCATCATTCACACATTTGAATCAAATCATTTAACATTCATCATATCATATTTTCCATATCACATAAAATATTGCATAAAGAAAATCTCAAAAATAAATCTCTATCATTATATTTTCATTCATCTATTAAATCATATCACGTGGCATACAATCATTTAACATGTCATTTTTCATATCAAAAATAATACATCAATTTATTATCTCATATATCATTCATCATTTCAATCCATTTACTACATCATATATTTACATTTACATCACATATAGCATATCATTTAAACACATCATATCCATGATCATATATGTAATTACATCATGAATCCATACATCATCCATATAACATGCATCTATACATTCATTATACACATCATAAATAAGAAACATCATATCAAAGCATATCATCATGATCATAAACTGCATCCATCACATCATAGTAAAAGGATCATCAAATAGCATATATAACATAAAAGAAAATGCATCCATCATAATATTATATAGAACACATAATGCATTGCTAAAATATTTGTTACATATCATATAGATCAAAATCACAATGTCAAGTATACAATGATGTCTAAAATGAAGAGAGATAATATAAAAAATGGTTGTATATCAAAATAATTGAAGTGTACATCACATCTCAAATACAAGAAGACAACAATCATGTGTTGTTGGCTCCAGAAGGTGTAGGCATTGCAGGATCAAGACCTCCACCACTAGATGTACCAGGATCTCTGGGATCTCTAGGATCTCTGCGGAGAGGTTGTGTCACACCTGCACTCACTGTCCTAGAATGTGTCCTACCAGATTGAGACTTCCTAAAGCTCACTCTGTGCTTAGAAGGGATGGCATCATAATATCTAGATCTATAGTACTCCACCTCTCCACCAATACGAGCAACCTCTTGCATATAATCTGCTAGGGAGGTACCATCTGCTAACTGTTATAATCTCTTGACTATAGCCTGAGCACCCTCTACTATAAATCTGGAAATATCCCTCTCAGCAGTCAAAGATGCAATCTAAGCCTATGTTGACCCTGTTGTCTGCCTGGAAATATCCCTCTCGACCATCAATGTTGCAATCGGTGACTATGTCATGGCTAACTAAGTCTACACTAATGATAAAGCCTCTGCATGTGACTAGGCTTGTGCCTGCATATGAGCCTAAGTCTACTCTAATAAACCCTGAGTTTGAAGAAGCTACTCCTAAACAGTCTCTAACTACACTTGTAAGTCCGTTATCTATAGCTGCTCTGAAACATCCCTCATGGCTTGCCTCTTACGAGGTACTGTATGCTCAAGCATATCTAATGTAGGACTTGATCCATGCAACATCTCCACTATCAAAATCATAATCATCCCCACTGCTCTCATCTCCACTGTCCCTATCATCTTCACTGCTCTCCTCCTCACCAACATCCTCCTCACCAATATCCTCTACAATATCAACATCCTCCTCACCACTAACACCAGCATCAACATCCACCTCAACCTCAACCTCAACCTCCTCTCTCCTCCACCTATGACCATGTGCAATGGCAACATCCTCCTTGACCAGTAATGGAACAAGATCATCGGGAATGGTAAGACGCGAAAAAGGATGCAAAGCTAGATACTCGGTATAATCTGTTGTAACTGGTGGCTCAACAATATCAGGATGGATGTCCCACTCAAGTGGTTGCAAGGCCTGAAACTCCTAGACATCAACATCATATGATAAATTAGGCCCCCAATCTCTAAAATCTGACTGACGTTGGGCGTAATGAGCAACACCCTAGGGCATACTCTAAACCATCCCATACTGCCTATATACCCGTCTGATCAAACATATCTCAAGTACCCAACAAGTCTGACCAATCAATATCATCGACTAACACATAAAAGACACGTAAATATCATTCCCATCCCAGTGCTCACAATCTAGGTATGGATGCCATGCCACATACTCTATATCATTGATCACTCTCCAATATGCTAACTTACCCATTCAGGACTGAGTAAGTCGATCGGAATATCTAAACACATAGGGTCTCATAGGTGGTCTCTATCTAACTAGAACTGGATGCGTAACAACTATGTGCTCCCATGCCCACACCTAAATCAAGGTGAAACTGGCTGAAAAACTCTGACCTCTAAGATATACAATTGAATGTAAATCATGATACAAGTAGGCAAGCATGCACATGCCCCAAGCAAATCTAGTGCCATGAACAACCATACTCTCCAAAACTCGGCCCCAATCAACATAGAATCCCTTAGACCTGTGATCAAGACTAAGGAATCCACTGATGAAACTAGGAAGAACTGAAGGAAAAGTGGTGTATGTATCGACCATCTCCCACCATGGAATCCACTCTCCAATAATATGCTCATTCTAAAATACCCTCTGAAGAGCCTCAATACCACCCTACTCTGCAAAATCATAAATGACAACATCTCCAATGATGGGAAGCTACAAAATCCGCTAGACATCCTCTGGGGTGACTGTCATCTCACTAGTAGGAAGGTGAAAGTTTTTATGCTTGCTATGCCACCTCTCAGCTAGCGCTATCAACAGACCCTGATTAATCCTAATCTAGGGCATGTATAAAAGAGGAGATAGTCTGCAACGTGTGATAATGGTCATGTTAGGCTGTTCCAATTGAGGAATCAAGTCAAATGTCCACAAGAATAGCTCTCGAACCTGAAGGTTCTCAAATGGCTCCTATCATCAAGAAATTTTCAAAATCAGAACTTTTTGTCAAATCATTAAAAATCAATTATCCTATCAAAACTAATCGGCTATTTGGTGAGACTTTTGAATAAATCTCATGAGCGAGCATCATTGAACCTCACCAATCATGAGGTCAAATCATCAAGCATCATTGAACCTCACCTATCATGAGGTCAAATCATCAAGCATCATTGAACCTCACCTATCATGAGGTCAAATCATCAAGTATCAATGAACCTCGCCTATCATGAGGTCAATGATAAAAATATCAAATCAACCTCACCTATCATGAGGTTCATCAATCAAACTATAATTGTTCTTTTCCTATCATGAGGATAATTATCATCAATCAAACATCAAATCTCACCTATCATGAGGTCGAACATCACAAATTTGATCAGGATAATCAATCAAATCAAACCAATGGCTAACAAAATCGAGGACAAATTTGACAAACTTCATCAAATTGGCATAGATGCGCTAAAACAGGCATTAAAAGCACTAAATCACGACATGCACCATTTCATCAATCAAAAGCGCTATTACAGACGGTCAAAGTGCCAAAACTACAAAAGCACTATTTTGCTTGGTTAAAGTACTAAAACTTTGGATCAAAGTGCTAAAACTATTAAAGTGCTAAAACAGGAGGCTTAAGTGCTAAACAATCTGACCTACATGCTAAAATTATAAAAGCACTAATCTATCCTACCAACGCACTAATACAGCTATCCAAAGCGCTAATCTATCCTAGTGAAGCACTAAAATGAAGCTCCTAAACACTAAAAAATTAAAAGTGCTAAAATAGTTATTGGAAGCGCTAAAAGAATTTGAAAATTAAAATTTTGAAACAACACAAAAAATGAGGTAAATGCATGAAAAACAAGGGGATAAAGGGTACATACCGGAGGTCCATACGCGACCAGGTGTTGGAGACGTTGTACACGCTCAAACCGGTGGGTGTGATAGGGAATCGACATATCGCTCCATGTGGCACAAAAAAAAGCTCTCACAAAGTTTTCAAAAGTCAAATGCACAAATGAGTGTGAAAATGACCCCTTTGACCTTTTATACGTTATTAAAGGAGGGATTTTTGGTGGGATATCTAAATAAAATTTTGAGGAGATTAATTCAAAAGCATCTTGGGGAAAATTTCTACATCAATTATCAAGAGATAAATTATTTCATCACTGAATATTCATCAAATTTACATCAAAATCATCAAAAAATCATAATAAAAAAAATCAAAAAATTCAAAAAATCAAAAATTCATCAATTTATCTCCCGAGGGGGCATATATCTATCATTAGGTAAAATCAATGTTTGGGGCATGTTTGAGGCATACTAAATTTTTTTCATCAATACTAGCAGCAACACAAAATTTTCTTTGAAGCAATGCGTAAACACATCACTTCAAAGAGGGGCAAAATGTATACACCTAAAAATAGTCTGGAGAATATAATTAATTAAATATGATTTATTTGATTAATTAATCCTAAATTCATCTATTTAGTAAATAAATACAAATATTTATTTATATTAAGTTCACTATTAATTCTTCTATTTTATCATATTATTTTTCTCTTAATTAAATAAACAAAATTAAATACTTTGTTTTATTTAATTATTATCATTATTATTTCTTCTATACTTTATACATTAAATTCTATCTTAAATTAAATACACAACTTTGATATTTGTGTAATTTAATTATCTTATCATATTTCCCCTTAATTAAATAAAAGATATCCTAAAAGTCTTATTTAATTATCATATTCCTCTTAATTAAATAAACAAATATCAAATATTTGTTTTATTTAATTAAATCCTCCTATTTTGCTAAATTTGAATAAAATAAAAAATATTCAAATAAAGGCATAAATCAAATATTCCTCTATTCACTCACCAATAAAATTAGATTTTTCAATCTAATTAATTAAACTGACATTCACGGGAACGCTTGGGGACAAACTTGCAGGCAATCCTCTCAATATTATTCCTCTGATCTTTCCTATCATCTTGCCTGATGTTTTCATGGGGAGGAACAATCCCCATGATCAGCTCAAGCTCCTCAATCTCTCACCACTCAAATCTCAAGATTCAATCCAGGCCTCTATTGTATTACTCCTGTGCAAAATTGTTACCAGAAATCTATATATATAGCCTTCTGAAGTATGAAAATGATCCAAGAAATCCCAATTTATGCAAACTTACTCTACAGGAATATGCATTCATAGCAATCAAGCAATCAATCAACCATAGCATTAGCATTAGCATTAGAAATAGCATCACAGTATCATAGCATCAATAGATTTCATATCAGGGCAACATTTTAGTTTTTACTGTAGTTTCATTTAGCATGTTTCATGTTAGGATATTTTATAGTGTCTTCATAGCACTTAGAAATCATTTGCAATCATCACATCATTGCATTTTGCATCCATTCCGTTCTCTAGATAGGCATTTTAAATAGTTATGATGCTTACAAATCTGAGAGCCCCTATAACTTGATAAATCTTTGAAGATAGGAGACAATAAGATGCTTTCAGGCTTTTTTGTGTTTTAAATTAGTTTAATTCATGTTAATCTTGATATAATGTTTCATTAAGAAGCGTTTTAGTTGCTCTTTTACTTTTTAATTATTCACACTTACACTTACAAACAAAGGGTTGTTGAAGGATGAAATAGGGCTTGTTGCTCTTCTAACAACTCTGGTACTCCTTGATGGTAACTCTGAATGCTTAACAGGTTTTGTATTTTGTCTTGTTTAGTAACTTCTCTTGTGCTTTCTCACTGAAAACTGCTGAAACCAAACCAGTAGAGTCACCACGTGTGAAATCTTTTCCTTCTTGAAGGTTGGAAAACTGCTACTCACACTATAACAACAACAAAATAAGCTCTTTTTGAACTGATGAAATAGTTCAACGTCCCATCAGGCGTACCAAAATTTTTAACACGGGTATTTTCACCTGAAGACAAGTTGAAAAACTCTTAAATCCTGTGCACATGGGACTATTCTCAGGCTATGGGTATCCTATGGTGAGAATATACCTCAAAGTTTTGGGCTGGTTCCCTTTGGATATTTCTTGTAAACACTGATTTTTTAATAGAGGTAAAGGGTAAGAAGGATAATGCATACACTAAAAATTGGAAAATAAGGTGATTCACCAACTGATAAGTGATTTGAAAACTGCTAAAATCTCACACAAATAACTCAACTAATGAAACTAAGGGATCCACTGCTCAATCTAGTATGTTTTGCATAAATACTTCATCTGATAGGCTTCTATGATTGAAGTTTGTTTGAAAGAAAACAATAATGTTTTCATAACAAGCATTCAATAAATGTAAGAAACACAGTCAATGATCTACACTATAACATACTGAATCTAAACAAGACATTGAAGTAATAAGATTAAAAGAAGTATTTCATGGAAATCACAAAATTTTATCCTAAAGGCTTACACACAATACTTGCACAAGACAAAATTGAGAAGGAAAATGAGCTTCTTCATTGAAAACTAGGAGATAATTGCATTACAAATATGTAGAACTCACAAGAAAATGAGTTACAAAGTAAGAATAATCTGCTACAACAGCCATGAAACTAAGAACTAGTCCCAAGTAATGAGAGAGAAGATAGATTTATAGAAAAGCTTCCAAAAATTTGAATTTGAAACTTGGCTCCAAAAATTGGATGTGTTGTCCTCCTTCTCCTCCAAACAAGGCATGAAATTGCAAGAAAACTCCACCAAGAGTTGTGAACATTTCAACAACCTCATGGGTCGTATGAAAATGAAAACCCCCTCAAATTAGGATTATAACTAAATAGAACAAGGTGTTTTGTGCCTGATTTTTCTCCATGATTCAAGTCAAGTCATATAAAACTCATAAATGAAGTAGAATTTCCCATTAAGTGCCTCTAACTCTTGATTTCCTCCATGTGTTGTCCCAAATTTCCCAATTATTTCCATGATTTAAGTCTTTTAATACCCTATTTGATCTCCTTTTGAATTATCTCATCATTTGAAATTACATTCAAATGACCTATTTGCATTTCAAAATATCATTTATTTAAAATGATTTATAATTTATCATTTTAAATAAAGATTTACAAATTTGAGATGAATGCAAATAAAAATTTATAATCACATCCTATTTTTGTATTTATAATAATAACTTTTATTTAAAATGATTTTATATTATCATTTAAATAAAGTTATAGAATATTGGAATTAAATACAAAAAAGAGGAACTTCAAAACACTTAGAAAACTATGTTTTAGAAGATACTTAAGAAGTTTGAAAAAAAAAACTTAGACAAAAGCCACGACATAATGTAAAATGAAATAAGTAAAAAAAAAAACAAAGGCAAAAATACCTCTCCATCGTGCCTTCTAGGGTTATCTAACCCTAAATGAAAGAAAGAGATTTCATTCTCTTATTTTCATTTTCTAGAAACCTCTACTGAAGGTGCCGCCATGGGTAAACCCTAGTCGACCATAGCTATAAATCTCTACCATTTCTACCTATTTCCTTTGCAGATTCAGGACGTCTGGAGCATGGTACGTCTGATTATTTTTTAAATCTAAATTTTTCCCTCCACTTTGAAGCCTTTGAAAGCTCCCAAGCCGCAACCTTTGTGTTCTTTTGACTATATTTTTTGTGGACATTTTCACATATCGACCTCATGTTGTGTTTTCTTGACTTGGTTGCTATGATTTTACTCTTTGGCTGAGCTTCGAAGATAAAAATTCCAATTAGAAAGTCGACCTCATCTAGGTATGCATAAGATAGTCTTTCTTTTTAATTTTCTGTAGCAAAACTCTTGAATGGAATATATATGATTATTTTCCTTTATGTAACTAAAATTTGAGCTTCTTCCATAAACAAGGTTGCAGCCATAGCTGTGAAAGAATTTCTTTTGAAATAAAACTTCACCATTTGTAATATTTTGTTTGGCCTATGTATATGAGTCAGTTGTCATGAGTTACTTGTAACTTCACAAAAAAATTATAAAGGGTTCAAAACCCTAGGTCGCCATGTGAGTTTATGTTCTCTCTGCTTCAAGTATTGCATGTATTCTTTAAATGTGAAAGCCCTATAGGGCTCAGCCTAATAAAAACCTAAGTGGTTGTAGAAAGAAAGCAAAGGAAACAATAATTTCCAGGCCGCCATGATTGTGTTTTCATTTTCTGGGCAAAAGAAATAAAACTCTCTTTAATTTTTGAAGGTTAAGAAAAGGTCAAGTTACATCTTCTTTGTCATATTTCTCAGTTTCCATCTATTCTACAACAAAAGTACCTATATGTTCCTTGTAGATCTCCTTGAGAATTATTTTAGTAATATCATTGTTTAATGAGGAATAAGTAATCAATGGAAAATATTGCTATTGTCACTTACTTCTCAGAGATCTGCAAACCAAAGCATTGCTTTGAAACTGAAATTCATATAATTGTAACTATATCTTGATTTTTTAAGCTTTTGATAACTTGACTTCTTTGCATTCTATATTTTTTAGTATCCTAAAGCTTTATTGAAATAATAGAAATTCTACTTCATATGCTGATTATAAGTAAAAGAAATCTTTATTTTATTGCTTCAATGAAAGAGAAATATCTTTCTTCTTTTGATAGCTTTCTTATGCTTGGAACTCAAGAATGTGTATTTTTCCTTTGTGATTGAAAAGATAGTTAAGTTGTCCTCCATTTCTGAGTTACTTGACATGATACTACAGAGGTTCTTTAGATGAAATAATGCTATCCTTCGATGTTGAAAATAATGCATTGTGTTGATGCTATTATTTCTCTCTTATGAGGTTGTTTTTTGAACTTTTGCAAAACACCATATTTTTTTAATGATATTCATATTGCTTATATCATTATTACCTTTTCCCATTATAGTTCCTTGAAGAGATATTTTGTGAATTTAACATGTCTTCCTATTTACTATCATTAAAAATCTGATATAATGGCTTTAAACATTGTATTTCCCTCTTAAATAAGCTCAATTAAGTTGATTATTTGATAATTCAGCATGCCAAGCTCAACCCTTGTGGGAGCCACGTTTTAACCCACATGCTATAATTTTGATGAACTAGTAAAAATTTTCTTGTATCTGCACATGAAGCAAACAAGTTAGAAAAATAGTGAGTCAATAATTTCTTCTTGATGATTTGATTTGGTAGTTTTTACATTTATCCTTCAGATGTTGACTAAGTTGATTCAATCTAATAATCATTACCAATCATACATCTATTAATAAGCATGTAATTGGATATCATGCCCTGAGCTCTAACAAAAGTTTACAATCAATTGCAGGCTCTGGAACTTAGGAGCAAGGGAGCTAAAGACACTAAAGATCAAGTTGGAAGCAACAAGTCAACCCTACATTAGCCTTCCTAGGAAATGATGGACATGACCTTCCTTCTTTTATATGTCTTTCTTCTTATAGTTGATCTTCAGGTGTATGGTTCATTGTTGTTGTTGAATTTAATCAACTTAGTCATAACCCACGGCTTGTGTGGGGTTACAGAAACATATCTTTCAATAAATCAGTTGTTTCATGATATGTAATGGCTTATGTTACCATTTGAATTTGTTTTCAATTACATAATCTGAAATAACTGATGTATTTGTTGAAAGCATATGTGTTGCAATCAAAATGAATGATTATTTATACATTCTTGCTCTTAGATCTATACTTATTTTTTGATAATCAACAGAAGCACTCATTGTAGAAGAATAATTTAGCTTTTCACAACATTTTTTGAATGTCTGCTTTCCAAATGAAACTTGTTTATTGGTTTGTCTAAATTGTTCAACAATTTAATCTAAACTGTTGAATGATTTGAACAAATCAATAAATAAGAAAACTCTACTATTTTGAAATCAAGGACTCATTAGATGACTTAACATCAAATTTTTTATACCCCAACAAATAACCTTCCCCTAAAACTTCACTAATTTGTGTGGGAAGCAATAAATTAGCAACAATATCCTAGCAAAGTTTTTGCATGTTAGGTGTGAGCAAGGATACTACTATTTGTTTGTTGAGTTAAATTCAATTGCACTAGATACCATGCCATCTTGGTTATCCATACCTTGATGCATCATATCTATGTGTGTTATTAAACAAAAGGAAAGTTGTGCCCTTTACACCCCAATCCCTTGATAGTCAAACATCAACGTCATTCATCATCATATCTAATAAATTCTTGATGATTCATGGACTTGTTGGACTTCTACATCTTCTTAGAATCAAGGGTTGATCCCTCTCATTCTTCTATCTTCTATTCACATTAACATGGTATCATGAAATTTGACAAAATATTTCAATGCATCCATCCTGCATCACAAATAACGTCAACATATACACATCTTGCAGAATCATGGCATCTCATCATAATACGAAACATGATCAATGCATTATCATTTAAGTTGTTTAGGATAATATAGATTTATTATTCTAAGCATCTTAATCCATCACATTTAATATAGATTTGTTAGTCTAAGCATCTCATAACGTAATCATCCACTACATCCATAGCATAAACATATCACATGTAAACGCATCCAATATTACATCATACATCATCATGGCATATCACATAGAAAAGACATTGAAAAGGAAATTAAACCATGCATCACATTTTCATACATATCATCCATCCATAACATCACATGCATCGCATCATGAATCATAAACACCATAGCATAATCATAAATAACAAATGCATACATCCATAACATATCATATGCATCCATACATCCATAAAGCATAAAACACAAGAAACATCACATCATAAATGTTGCATTGAAGCTATAATTTTGACCCCTAGTTGAGGTTGGCTGTTATAATTTTGAGCACGTTCATCTGTTATGTGAGCCATGAAGCCTATCTTGACCATTTTTTGGTGTCTTGAGCCTCGTTTCGTGTCCTGTAACCCTATTTTCTATAGTCAAACTATTGTTGAATCTTTTTTGCAAGCTCAACCCAAAAATTGAATTTTTTTCCTGATCTCTCAAGGGGGTAGTGTAACAGTGTAATTCCTTCTACTAAGGCAATAGTGAGGCATCCGAAAAAATCAAAGAAAAATTGAATTTCAATCTTGGCAGTGTTATTCTTTGAACCAATGCAACAAGTACATTCCTTCAAAGAGGAGCAAAATGTAGAAACTCAAATAGCCTTGATTGATATTATGCATCTGATTCTAATTAATTAACATCACTTCCTTCTAAATCACTTTAGACTAACCTGATAATTAAATAATCTTTATTATTTAGTTAAATTCATCAACTTCTACTATTAATCAAATAATTAACTTTATTAGATTAATTCACCCTTTTTTGATTAATTATCATCCCATTTAATTAAATAAATCAAATCATTTAATTAAGCCCCCTAAGTCCTCTCATTTGATTAAATAAATTAAATTATTTAAATCAAATGTCATAAATCCCCTAACCCATTTGAGTTGATTTAATTTTGAATTAATTAAGTCTAATATCCTCTTAATCCTCATTACCCATTTCTCTAGCTTTTGACTCAACCTTGGTCAAACTAAACCCATGGTCAACTAACTAAGTTGCACATGAAAATAACTTCTTCTAATTAACTAAATAGCCTATTTTCCTCACAATGGAATATTCCTAGGAATATTTCCCTCAACCACCCATTCATAAATTTCCCTCCAAAAGGATTTTAAAGCCTCTTACAAAGGTCTTAAATGCTCTTACAAGAGCCACCTTTTCCCTAGATTTCCTCTTACATGCCATCTTGTCCCTCTTACATCTCAACCATTTTCATTCAATTCTCTTACATCTTCTTACAAAGCCATTTACCATGTCTTAACTCTACACATTCTCCAAAATGTGCTCCACACACATCCATTAGCCTTGTGAAAAGTGTCACAATCCTATTGGCTCCCCTCTTAGACCCTCATTCATCAATTTCATCCCTTCTTCAACCCTTCACTCCTATAAGTAGAGGCCTCTTCTACTTGAAATGGATACACAATTACATGCAAACTTACTATAGGCACATTCATCACTCATTTTCATCACATCTTAGCTTGTTTTCATTATCATTTTGCATCTATCTCATACACTTGGAATCAATTACATTTTGGAGCTTATCAACGGGATTGGGAAAGGGCTACTTTCCACATCAAAGTGGCACTAATCCCCCTATGGGATGGAAGTTTGGTCTAGTTAGATAAGTTTACATGTTCATTTGCTTATGTTACTTGTTTTTTTCATGTTTTCTTCTCTATGTTTGACCAAGAATTTCATAGGGAATAGTTTTTTATGCTTTCTAACATGATTAGTCTTGTTTTTTTTGTCTCTTGTTAGCTAGTTACAAATAACCATTCACATAAGCTTTTAAGGTGACACGTATTTCATGTTGTTAATTTATGATTACTTTAGAATGACTTGGGTAACTTCTCTCAAAGAAAAATTAGAAGCTCTATCCAAGTTCAAAGCATTTAAATCTATGGTTGAGAATGAAATGGATATGAAAATTGAGTGATAAGATTCGATAGAGGTGGAAAATTCAGCTCCAATGATTTTAACAATTTTTATGAAGATCATGGAATAAAAAAGAATTTTTAAGCCTCTAGAACTTGTCAATAGAATGGAGTGGTGGAGAGAAAGAATATGATAGTTTAGGAAGCAACAAGGAAAGTGATGAAGGAAGCAAAGATACCAGATGTCTATTGGAGATAAGCTATTCGTACTACAATATACATACTCAATAGAGTACAAGCAAGAGTAGAAAGTTCAAAGACTCCCTATGATCTATTGTATAGAAGAACTCCTACTATCAAATATTATATCAAGAGAGGTGACGAAAACTTGGGAAAGTTTGATGCAAGGTTAAATGAAGGAATATTCCTTGGATATTCTACAAGAAACAAGGCTTACCAGTGCTACAACAAGAGGCTGGAGAAATAGTTGAAAGTGTAAGTGTCAAAGTAGATGAAGAACCACATAAAAGATTAGTACTAATAGAAGGATATGAATATGATGAGTCCTCTTGTAGAGAAGAAGAAAAAGAATAATAGAAGGAAAAGGCGATGCAAGTTGAAGGTGAAGATGCTTCAAAAAGGGTTCCTAAGACTCTTAAGTATGTGTAGAAGAATAATTTTGAAGATCATAGCATTGGTGATAAGAACAGAGGCGTGTTGACAAGAAAATTTGCTATGATAGAAGAATAGGTAAATTTATGTCTACTTTCCAAAGAAGAACCTAAGACAGTGATTGAGGCATGTAAGGATGATAATTGGACCAAAGATATGGAAGAAGAATTGATACAGATTGAGAAGAATTAGATTTGTTAATTAGTCGCAAGACCAACAAACAAGAATGTGATAGGAACTAAATGGGTATTTTGGAACAAGTTGAATGAGAATAGAGAAGTTGTCAGAAATAAGGCTAGAATTGTATGTAAGGGATACTCACAAGTGGAAGGAATATATTTTGAGGAGAAATTTGCTCCAATGGAAAGAATTGAGGCAATTAGGATGTTTCTGGCCTTTGCAATATGTGAGGACTTCAAGGTTTATCAAATGGATGTGAAGTCTACAATCTTGAATGGTGAGTTAGAAGAAGAAGTATACATTGAACAACTAGAAGGCTTTCAATTATCAAATAATCCTCAAATGGTTTGCAAATTGAAGAAAGAATTGTATGGAATCAAGAAAGCTCCTAGAGCTTGGTATGCAAGATTGGATAGGTAATTTTTGCAATAGGGATTCAATAAAGGTGTTGTAGTTAGCAATATTTACATTAAAGTTAACAAGAATCAAATCTTTATTGTGGTTGTGTATGTTGATGATATAATCTTTGGAGGAAATGAGGTAATGTGAAAGAAGTTTGCAAAAGAGATGTAGAATGAATTTGAGATGACAATGTTTGGGGAGATGAATTTATTCCTTGGTCTACAAATCAGTCAAACAGAAAAAGAAATATTCACTTCACAGTCAAAATATGATGAGGAAATGTTGAAGAAGTTTAGAATGGAAGGATCTAGACCGATATGTACTCCTATGGTTACTGGTTGAAAGTTGAGAAAGAATGATGAATCTCCTAAGATTGATCATAGTAAGTATATCTCAATGATTGGTGGACCGCTATTTCTAACTATTACTAGACTAGATATCATGCATGCAATTTGTCGTGTGGCCATATTTCAAGAAGATCCTAGGAATCACACATGGGAGTAGTAAAGAGGATATTTAGATATTTGTAGGGCACTCCATATTATGGTTTATGGTATCTAAAGGATATTGATTTCTCTTTATGTTCCTATATAGATGAAAATTGGGTAGGTCGTGTGGATGAAATAAGAAGTACAAGTGGAGGTGCTTTCTTTCTTGGAAGTAGGTTGGTTTCTTGGCTAAGAAAAAAGCAGGGTGTAGTATCTTTATCTACTGTAGAGGTAGAGTATATTGTTATAGTATCTTACTACACATAGGTGTTGTGGATAAAGCAAATATTGAAGGATATCAAAATATTATATAATGAACCTATTTCTATCTTGTGTGATAATACAAGTGCTATCAATATATCAAATAATTTGGTGATGCATTCAAAAACAAAACATATCTCAATTCAGTATCACTTTCTAAAAGAAAAGGTTACCAAAAATGAGGTGAAGTTGGAGCATGTGCCTACAAAGGATCAAGTTGTAGATATTTTCACAAATGCTCTTCCTAAAGATACTTATGAGGACATCTCCGACAAAAGTTAGGGGTTATTGCCCCTCCTTATTTCAACTAGATGCATAAGATTGTGCATCATTCTGGTGGAGAAATTCAAAATTTATTTTATTCTAGACTGATGAAGGCTACCTCTCATGGGGAGTAGGTAGTAGTATTGTTGGTTGGTGAAGTCAAATGAAGCATATTTGATGCCCCTAAGAGGGAGAGTGCAGAAAAATTGAAGTGCAGTTGCTTGCTAGTATTGCAAGTGGTGTCAAAGTGGTGCATGCAAATGTCAAAATGGAAAAGAAAAAAGAAAAATCCTATGTAGATGATGTGTGAAAGGTGCAAGTGTTTCCCTTTGAATGTTGTCAAAGGGGGAGACCAAAAGAGTTCAATATAGGAAAGAGAGTTGGATTAGTCTATGGCCCTTTTCCATTGATGTCAAAAGGGGAGAGAGTTGGTTGAAAAACCATGGTGCATAAGAGAATATGGTCTGAAGATCATAGGGGGAGAGAGTCTTCAAGAGTAAGAGTTTGAGAGCATGAATAACTCCTCAAGTAGGGGGAGAAGAAGTCTGTGAATGTGAAATAGAGGTAAACGGGGAAGAGATACCCCAGTCAGGGGGAGTGTTGCTTGTCGATGCTTGTTGTAGAGTTATTTTTGGTGATTTTGTTGTTGATGGTTTTTTAGAGCCAATGTTGCCATCAATGGAAAAGGGGGATATTTTTGAAAGCTTGAGTTGCTTATGAATTGTTTAGGTGTTTTCATTGATGTCAACCCCTTGTATGAAGAGAGTGTTGGAATGTTGTTGGTGTTGATAATGTCAACCCATAGAATTGGAGTTGTTAGAAGTTTGGAGTTTTTGGTATTGATGTAAACAATTGTTAGTGTTGGTCATTGATGTTAACTATATGGATATTGTGTGTTGAAGTTGTTAGAAGGATGTTGATGTTGTCACAGTTGGGGAGATTGTTGTCAAGATCTTGGTGTGATTTTATAAGAAGGTGTTATGGTGTTGTCTTTATGTGTTTTCATTGGTGTCTTGATGAATAAGAGTTGTAGTCGCAGTTGGTTCACTTTGTTTCCAAGTGCTTTTGTGAAAAATTGAATAAAAGAGAGTTTAGTGTGACAAAGTGGTGTTTAGTGTTCTACTTCAAATTTCTTCATAGTTCAATATATGTCTGTGTGGTTTGGATATGTTGATTAGAGGTGTTTGTATGTGTTATATCTAGAGTTGTAGGTGCTGGATTGTGCGGTAGTGAAAGTTGTGTTTGCTAATGTGTCTGGCTGCACAAAATAAAGGTGTTATTAAGTTTCAAGTGGTTGCAGTAGTAGTGGTGAATATTCTAGTGATGTGGAATATTCTTGTATGTTGTTGTGTTGTTGTGTGGTTTGTGAGATGTTTTCAAACTTAGAGAGGTGTGCTTGTGATCACTTGTTAGTCTTAGTGCAGGTTTGTCTGACCTAGCATGCTAGCACTTATTATGGAGGATGATTGTTGTTTGTGGAAGTGTTGAGAAGCGTGTCGATGTTGATTTGGGTCCTAGTTAAATTGTGGCATGGTCTACCTTCACTTCTTTACATCATGGAGGTGTTTGGTGTCGACCTATTTTGTAATTGCACATTTGAGGTGCATAGTTGACCTTGGAGAATGTTTTCAAGGTTGAGGATGGTATATATGCAATGTAAATTGTTGAAGATGTGTGTGGAATTGTAAGTGTGTGACTAATGTGAAAGTGATAAAGTGTAGTGATTTGAGTGTGAACTTTAATGGCTATGACTCCCAAATGCAGTGAGCAGAAGGTGTCTACATTTTAGTCTATTAAATGAGTTATTTGTGCTTTAGTGGAACTATATCTTTGACATAAGAAAGATGCATTGTTTGCAGTTCAAATTGGTAGTGTGCCACCCCTTCTATCTTCTTTCTTCTAGATAGTGAGTCCTTTGGTAGTGAGCCCTTCTTTCTTCTAGATAGTGAGTCCTTTGGTAGTGAGCCCTTCTTTCTTTTGGGCAGTGAGCCCTCTGATAGTGAGCCTATTGTATTTGATGTTGTTGTTACTTTATGTTGTGAGCTAATCATCACTATGGTTTTTCCCTTCTTGGGTTTTCCACACAAATCTAGTGTTCTATTGTACATGGTGTTTTGATGTGGTGTTGTTTGACTAGTTTACTTTCATGCTAAATATAATTAAGGGTTTAAGGGCTAATAAAGATCTAAATGTTAATGAGGGTTTTGATGGTTTAATGTACAACTAATTCACCCCCATCTCAATTGTCCTGTGCATCTAATACAAAGATCAAGAATTTGAGATGTCACATGGTATTTAAGTATATTGATGTAGGAGGAAGCTTAAAATATTAGGCCTGAAGGTGAATGAGGTAGTTTGTAAGTGTGGATTGGGGAAATGATTAAATGATAGTTGGGGAGAAAAACTCAAAATATCACAAGGGACAAAGAAGAATATTGAAGATGTAAGGAAATGAGAGAAGCGATTTTGGGATGTGAAAATCAAAAACGCATACATGGAAAAAGGACTTAGAGAAAAATATGGGCACATGATTCAAGGAGAGCATGTTTACAAGAGGAAAATGCAAGAAATTAGGAACTAGAAGGGCATGGGGAAGTTCTTGAAAAAAGAGAAAATCTACAAGGATGAATTGCACATTTATACAAAAAAAAGAGTTTTGGGGGAAAATGTGAAGATGGGAGGGAGAGAAGGAATTGTGAAATTGGGAATAGTGGAATAATTCCATGGGAAATCAAAAATTTCACAAGAAGAAAGTAGGATTGTGGAGTTGGGAGAGAAGTCAACAAATAAAAAGAAGTGTGTAGGTCTTGATAAATCCTGTAAGTTGGTACAAAAATGGGGATTTTTTTTTAGGGATGTAGGGTTCACAAGGAAATAAGGAAAAATATGGAAGTATTACAAAATATCACAACTCCATAAAGGATGATGGAAGGACAATGATTCAATGGTGTGGGAAAGTGGAGGGAGCTATGAATGGAGAATATTTTTCATGTGCAATAAAACTCTACATTTTTGTAAGAGGAAGCAATGTGTGGGGATGTGGGGAAGTAAGGGAATTTTGGCCATGTGTCAAATTCCTTGAGATTTATGCAAGTCCAAAAAGGAAGTGTAGTGTCAAAAATTGTACACCCTTGTAATTTTCATTGTAATTTCACACTTTTGTTTTGTGTCCACTTTGGTGTCCATTCCCTTAGTGTTTGTGTAGGCTCATTTTAGCATTTGCATTATCCTTTATCCTTCTCAAGGTGCTTAGGCCTCCTTTCTTGTGTTCACCTTTTTGTATCAGTTTTATTTTCACCTTATGGTTTTTTATTTTCTCATCATTTTTAAGCCTAAATTTTCTAGACACTAGAAATTATATGGATGTCCACATGTCACACTAGCTTCCTACAACAATATCATTTGAAATCCATTTCCTAGAATTTTTCTACTTGTCACCTTCCCAGGTCAATGAAAATGGATCAAATAAATTCTAAATGGATCATCAACCTCTTCCTCTTCCCTTATATCTTTTTGAATCTAACTTTTCATTTCACAAGGCTCTCTCTCTTTCTCTTGGTTCTCTCAAGATCTCTTATAACTCTCTATAGTGCTCTTTTAGCATTCTTTAGAGCTCTCTTATTCTCTTGGATTCTTTTAAGCCCTTATACGTAATATTGTTCTTGTTTATTTGTCACATTACAAACATTTTTTGTGCCCCAAATCACCTTGAGATCATCACATCCATTCTCTCTCATTTTGTCATCTTTCTTATTTCTAGATGCACTTATAATAAGAACATGTACACAATATTTTATCTATCTATCTATCTTGGTTGTTTGTGAAGGTAGAAATACTAAAGAGGAGGTTTGATTGAGGAAAATATCTAAGAAACCCCCAAAAAAATTATCTTCTTTGTGTTTGTAGGTATTTTAAGAGGACTCAACTCCAAGGAGGTTGTTAGATCCAAGATCAATTGGATGAATGATTACACTTGGTTGAGTTGCAAAGTTCATGTAATTGAATTCTCTACAATAGTTAGAAAATGAGAGTATGAAAAAAGATGAAATCAATAGCTCAGTTGGATGAATAGAAGTGTGTGTGAAATATACATATAAACCTTGCATGTATAGGAAAGGTACAGTGGAGATACGATGGTAGGATACAATGATTGACTACCTCTCCATGGATGACACTTGTGAGCTTACTTGAAAAGTGTTCAAGAAAGTGGAAATTGTGCATGCACTAGGTGTCTCAAAAAGTGAGGACACATGTCTCAACCACATGAGGTGAGACAAAACTCCAAAAGTCCTTAAGTGGATACTTAAGCAATATGAATAGGTCAACCTTGAAAGTGAGATTAACTAACTAGTTATTCAATGACCCTATTTACACTAACATAGTTTTGCAAGTTTTTTCTTGTTTATTATCGATTTAAAATATTTTGAATATTATAATTATTAATTTATTTCTTTACATTTTATTATACAATATTTTTTGGTGCATTTTTAGTTTTTGGTCATGTAAGCCAATTGAATCATAAAGTTAGGTTATAATGATTTATGGGTGTTTTTATACATGTTGTTCATACAGTCAACAATGCGACCCACTAACATCCTCAATAGTGACATCTAATTTTCAACCCTAGGTTCTCCATCATTTGTACTTTTCATTTTTGTAATAATAAACTAACTTTTATTTTTCTATTTTCATATATTTTCACTAGTTTATTTCCCTTAAGCATTTTAGTTATCTATTTGTATTTTTTTATTTGAAAAATCAAATATATTTTTAAATAAATTTAAGTAGCTAGTTTATCCTAGTATGTTGGATGAAGTTAAGTAGATCAAGAAAGATTTTCTTTGTAATTTAACTTTTCCATTCACTAAAGGAAGTTAGGTCTTTGTCGAAGAATGTAGAGAATAAAGTTTATAAGATAAAGGGGAAAGTCTAGATATCTAATTAGGGTCTCCAATCTTGTTAATTGAGAAGGGAAGTAGGGATGTAGGAATATGGAGAAGTTGGGTCTTTGTGGAAGAATATAGAGAATAAAGTTTGTAGGATAAAGGGGAAAGTCTAGATATCTGAGTAGGGTCTCCAATCTTTTATAATGAGAAGGGAAGTAGGGATGGAGGAATATGGAGAACAATGGAATTTTTATAAAGGTGCAAAAATTTGTGGAAATTTTGCAAACCAAAAAAATGATAGAAAATATATAGACTCCCCAAAATTTGAAAATATTTCAACTCTAAGATATTTAGACACGTGAAAATAATGTAAGAAGGGGCACCAAAGTACTTTCCTATATAACTAATGTTAGTTGATGCTAGTTGGTGTCAATGATACAAAGGGTGGCAAGGGTCTAGGTGGTGCAATTCAAATCGAATTAAAATAGTTTTAATTTCAAAATTTTAAAGTTTGGTGGGAGCTTGTAGGGCTTGTCAATTTGACACTGCTCACTTGGGGGCTAAGCTCCACCAACTTGGCTATTGCTAGTTGAGGGTTGATTGAGGTTCGATTAGGGCTAACAACCTTGCATTGGCTTTGTAATAATAAATAGCATTGTTAATGCATGGGGGGCATGGAGGTATGTAGACCCTCATCCCCCAATATTTGTTTTTCTATGTAGGGTTTAAATATTTTTTCTTTTTTTCTTTTTCTATAAATTACATAATCGTACGATGTACAACCAATAAAGGTGAAGGGAATACTTTTATTAAGGCCTTATAGATCAAAATAGCTCAAGTTTTATGTCACTATTAATCTCTTGAGCCTCCTAGATCCAATGGTGAGGCTTATTTTGTCCCTAAGGGTCATTTGTAAAACTTTCCCCATAAAACCCTCATGGTGAACACTCATAAAAAGGCCCTTTTTGAGTTCTTTTTAAAATTTTACCTTTTCAAAAATAACCATAAATTTGTAAACTCCATAACTATAAATGTATAAATCTCAATATGCACAACATATTTAATACCTTGAGATGTCTGAAATCTCTCCAAAATTGTCATGACTTGAACTTTGCATTAGATCTGCTCATAAAAGGGTTATAAAAATTAGGGAGATATACTCTCATAATCACAACCATAGCTTTGATACCACTTATTAGGAAAATAACTAGGTTGATAAAATCATATCCTACTTAACCTCATGATAAAAACAAGCATACAAGCTTACAATATAACCATAATGCAAAGTTCAAAGACATACCACAAGATTACATAAGATATACCTTGGAAAAATCCTCAAGAGGGAAAAACCTAACCTCTAAAAATATCTACACTCAATTTATTATTCAACAATGAAAACAATGCAATACACTTATAAAGTCTCCATAAATACTTCTAAGACATCAAACTCCTCCAATGTATCCTCCATGTGTCCAGGCATGTATCAACATTGTTAGACACACATGGCGATTGAGAGGGGGGGTGAATCAATTGTACATCAAAACCTCCAAACCATTATTAGTCTTTAAACCCTTATTAAACATTTGCATGGATGTAAACAAATGAAACATCAACACATCAACAACCATACACAATATAACATAAAATTTTACATGGAAAACCCTAATTAGGAAAAAACCACAGTGAGGATTAACTCACATATATACGAATAGCAACACTAATTACAAAAGGCTCACTATCAGAAGGGCACACTGCCCAAAGGACTCACTGTCCAAAAGAAAGAATGGTTCACTACCAAGGTCTCACTTCTTGGATAGAAAGAGAATAGAAAGAAATTGTTATAGGGAAGTTCACTACCTCAGAGAAATAGGAGAATCCACCACAACTCTTCACCATTTGCAACCTTCGGTTCACTACCACCAACAAATTTAGACACACTGAAATGTAGACACCTTCTACTCATTTCTTTTGGTAGTCATAGGCGTTCATGCTCATACTTATATCTCAAAACTTGATCACATACACATTATTTCAAACCAAACAATATATCACACACTTCTCCAACAATTGACCTTGGTTATATACCTTCTGCAACCACAAAATCCTTTTCCAAGTTGACTTCAATAAAATGTGTGTATCTCAAGCATGCAACCACCAAATAATTCAGCACCAAACACTTTTGTGGTGGAAATAAGTGAAGGAAGAGCACACCAATGGTTAACTAGGACCCAAATCTACATTGAACACTACACCAAGCTTCCACAAACCATGAAGAATGTCCACAAGTAATGCTAACACACTAGGTTGGCCAAACCAACATTAACGCTACCAAGAAACCACATTCACACTTCACCAGGTCTAGAAACATCCTACGGAACACATAGCAACATCACACAATATCCTAGAACATTCCAAATCTAACAAAATATTCAAACAAATTGTCGTAAGCACCTATAGTTGAGAGTACTATCATCTTGTGCAACTAGTCAAACTGCCACTAAGACACAACACATGAACCAATATTGCGGAGAATTTGAACACCAAACCTTCCAAGGGAAGATAGATACAAGAATCATTAGCACATTCCAAAATCTACAAGACAAGAAACCTCAATGTGGAGAAATGTAGAGCAATTCCATTTCTCCCATTCTAGCACACTATCAATCACATCTTCTACTATCACACGACCTAGAACTTTAAAATCTGGATATAACATGTATGAACACTTTTGTACATCAAATCCAAAACACACAAGCACATATTTAAGCATGAATAAATGTGAAGCATAATACAAAACACACCCCTATCACCTTGTACAATCTTTATACAAATTTATTCAAAAGCACTTAAAAACCAAGTGACCATGTTGCATCTGCAACACCTTCTCAACACCACAAACACATTCTCATCATGACCACACTAGAGGTTGACTTAGGTTGACATCAATGACAACACTAATGACAACATAGTGCAACAATCTCCCCCTTTTTCATTGATGGCAACACCTGGTAAAAAACCATCAACAACAAAAGTAACTGTGATCTCCAACTCTCAAGCAACTCTCCTCACTTCATCTCTCCACTTCTCTCTCCACTACTCTCTCCCCCTTTCTCTTGAATTTTTTAGACATCACTCTCTCCATGTTTTTTATTTTTATCTCCCCCTTTGACATCAATGGAAAAGGGAAACACCTACACACCTCACTTCTCTCTCACACACTTTTAGGCACAAAATATGCTCCCTTTGACTGCACCAACCAAAGACACCTCTACCTACTCCCCTTGGGAGGTAGCCTTTATCAATCAAGGAAAAATATTTCATCTTGAATTGCACCCCTAGACAAATGCACCATCTTATGCATCTACTTGAAAGAAGGAGGTGAAATAACCCCTAGCTTGTTCTTGAGATACTCAAATGTATCTTTTGGAAGAGATTTTGTGAAAATATCCACTATTTGATCATTTGTAGGCAAAAACTCCAACTTTACTTCATTCTCAACAACTTTCTCTCTTAGAAAGTGATACCAAATAAAGATATGATTTGTTCTTGAATGAATTACCGTATTTTTTGAGATGTTCATAACACTTGTATTATCACACAAGATAGAGATAGGGTCATCATATGATACTTTTCTATCTTCCAATGTTTGCTATATCCACAATACTTGTTTGTAGAAAGATGTTGCAACAATATATTTTGCCTCTGCAGTAGATAATGATACTATATATTGCTTTTTACTCAACCAATAAACTAGTCTATTTCCAAGAAAAAAAGCACCTCCACTTGTACTTCTATCATCTATACAACCTGGCCAATCTGCATTTGTATAAGCACTCAAAGAAAAGTTAGTATCCTTAGAATACCATAGACCATAGTCTAGAGTGCTCTTCAAGTATCTGAATATCCCTTTGACTGCTACCACATGTGATTCTCTACGATCTTCTTGAAATCTTGCCACAAGACATACTGCATGCATGATATCTAGTCTAGTTGTAGTTAGATATAGTAATCCACCAATTATGGATCTATACTTGGTTTGATCTATCTTGGAGATTCATTAGTTTTTCTCAATTTACAACTAGTAATCATGGGAGTACATACTATTTTAGAGTCCTCCATTCCAAACTTCTTAAACATTTCCTTAACATATTTTGATTGTGAAATGAATATACCTCTTTCTGATTGACTGATTTGCAGCCCAAGGAAGAAATTTATCTCCCCAAATATTAAAAAATCATTTTTCATCTCCTTTGCAAACCTTTTACACATTACCTCATTTCCTCCAAAGATTATGTCATCAACATACACAACCACAATCAAAATTTGATCTCCCTCAACTTTGAAGTGAAAATTGTTATCTGTGGTACCCTTTTTGAATCCTTGTTGCAATAAGTACTTGTCCAATCTTGCATACCAAGATCTAAGAGCTTGTTTGAGTCCATACAATGCCTTTTTCAACTTGCAAACCATATCAAGATCTTCTAATAACTAAAAACCTTTCGATTGTTCAATGTATACCTCTTCTTCTAACTCACCATTAAAGAATGCATACTTCACATCCATATAATATAATTTGAAGTCTTTGTGTGATGTAAAATCCAAAAACATCATGTTAGCCTCCATTCTTGATACAGGAGAAAATTTCTCTTCAAAATCTATTACTTCCACTTGTGACTAGCCTTTACACACCACCCTGGCCTTGTTTCTGATAACTTCTCCATTCTCATTCAACTTGTTCCTGAACACCCATTTAGTTCTTATCACATTCTTGTTTTCTAGTCTTGGCACTAGTTCCCATGCTTGATTCTTCTCAATCTGACTCAACTCTTCTTCCATAGCTTTGATTTGATTCCCATCCTTGCATGCTTCACTAATGGTTTTAGGTTCTACTATAAATTTTTTTTTTTTTTACCTATTCCTCTTCCATAACAGATTTTCTCCTTTTCA
This sequence comes from Sequoia sempervirens, assembly GCA_007258455.2. Classification (NCBI taxonomy): domain Eukaryota; kingdom Viridiplantae; phylum Streptophyta; class Pinopsida; order Cupressales; family Cupressaceae; genus Sequoia; species Sequoia sempervirens. Next base: position 450,200,973 of record VDFB02000003.1, on the reverse strand, counting down.
ACACACCTTTTCTTTTGTCTCCAATTATTTGATCCTCAAAATGATTTCTTTATACATAATTAGGAGTCTTTAGATTCTTTTCCACAACTTCTTCCTCTTCCACTAGCATCTATTTTTTTCTTCTTCTTTTTCTTCTTCTCTTCAAGGGGGTTGATTAGATTCATATCCTTCTGTTTGTAGTGATATTTGATGTGATTCCTCATCTTTTTTGACACTTGCACTCTCAACTATCTTCTTTAACCTTTTATTGTAACACATGTATGTCTTGCTCTTTGTAGAATATCCAAGGAAAATTCCTTCATTTGATCTTACATCAAACTTCCTAAGTTCTCTTCATCTCTCTTGATATAACATTTTCTTCCAAACACTCTAAAATATTTCATACTAGGAGTTTTTCCATACCATAACTCATAGGGAGTCTTTGAACTGTTCACTTTTTCCTAACCTTTGTTAAGAAAGTAGACTGCGGTATGAATTGCTTCTCTCTAGTAGACATCTGTTAGATTTTCTTCCTTCAACATGGCTCTTGTTGCTTCCTAAAATGACTTATTCTTCCTCTCCACAACTCCATTATGCTAAGAAGTACTAGGAGCTAATAAATATCTTTTTATCCCATGATCTTTTTAAAAACTATTAAAATCATTGGAGGTGAACTCACCACCTATGCCATACATCAAACACATGATTTTCAAATCCATTTTATTCTCAACCATAGATTTAAATTCTTTGAAATTATCTAGAGCTTATAATTTTTCTTCGAAAAAAGTCACCCAAGTCGTTCCAGAGTAATCATCTATTGTAGACACATAAAATGTACTGATTGACGCTACACATCTAATCCTGATTTTACTAACACCATTTCATCATAAATCATCCCTCAGTCTAACCATTTAATCAAATACCCTTATTTGATTAAATTCATCAATTTTCCTCTCTTAATTAAATAAATCATTTGCATGATTAAGTATCTCTCTCTTTTGTTAATTAAATCAATCAATCTAATCTAATTAATCCTAAGTCTCTATTTAATTAAATAATTCATTTTATTCGATTAAATATCTAAGGTCATCTTATTAAATTAAATAAATTAAAACCTTATTTGATTTAATCTAACATTCATCCCCTTTAATTAAATAAATCAAAAGTATTTATTTAATTAGTCTCTAAATCACATTCTTCTCATCTTTTGATTTAAATCAACCCATAAATCTAAATCAATTAGTCGCATCATCTAATCCCTAATTAAATTAGTCAACCCTTGATTAATTTAATTCTAATCTATGTCCCATCCTCTAGCTTTTGCCACTTGCATATGAAAATAGATTTAATTCATTTATTAAATCTCTATTTTCTCTCAACTTGGCATCTTTAGAGAATATTCCTTCAAATTTTAAATCCCTCCAAGTGGACTTTGTCCTTCCAACAAAACATTCATTCCTTCTTACATGTCCTTGTGCATTGAGCCAATTGGCATTTAATTCATTCATTTTTCCCTCTTACACGTCATTTCACTATTTTCAAATTCCACCTGATTGCATTTATGGGCACATTCATCAAAATGTGCACATATCCTTTGCCCATTCACATCTTGATAAGTGGCATTTGGCCATTGGTTGAAACTTAGTCCCACATTGCTTCATTTTGGGCATTTCTCCATCTTGTCTTTCTATAAATAAGAGGTTTCTCTCCTCATTTGATCATCCACAATTTGAGCAAGTTTACTATACTCAATTTTATCTTCAAGCATCATCATTTTCATCCATTTTATCAAGTTTATAGCTAGGTTATGCAAATTTTTCATCATGAAGCTCAAGTAAATCTTCATCAAGTGGAGAAACCTTCATCACTCATTAACATTGCATCATAGGAGTTGGGAAAGGGCCAATTTTCACATCAAATTGGCACCAATTCCCCCATGGGATCAAATTTTTGCATGTTTAATTAGGATTTCATTGCTTTCTTATTGCGTTCTTCATTTTATTTCCTAAGTTTGAGAATTTCTAATGGATTTCATGTGGAATCTTAATTCTTACTTGCATTTGATCTAACTATGTGTTTGTTTATTATGTTTTGCAGGAATTAGGATTGGGGTTCTACATTTGGCGCTAGAAGGAGGGCAAAATCTCAAGTTTATATCACATTTTTTATCAAAAATTCTATGCTTTTTTCTATTTTTGTGTGTCTATAGGGAATTGTACCACTATCAGTCCAACGTTGCCATACAAAACCACTAGCAGTTCAGTATTGCCATACAACACCGTTTCAAACTTCAAACTACGCCATTTGGTCTTTCCCGCCTAGAACTCAAAATTCTTAACTCCACTCCTGGTTCAAATCTCACGTGCTGGAATTTCCAAAATTCAAATTACACTGTTGGGAAAAACTCTGACGCAATCACACACTTTGTTTTGTTGTAGAGTGACATGTGCAAAATTAGCGGTGCCATATAGCACTGTTGAGTCCTTTAAATTGCACCGCCTATGCAGACTGTGATGCTGGAGTCAAGTCAAAGGTTTAAATTAGTTCAATTTTGACATGTGCTTTTTCATTTTGATTGCTTTAGGTTACTAATTAGTTTTTCTAACCTCTATTTTGTAGTTCTAACTAGTTTTTGTAGGTTGGTTTAATTAAAGGTGTAGGAAGGAAATCAAGTTGAAAGTTGTACTATCATATCATCATTACATCAAGTGTTCTTAAACACTTTAGTGTTTGTTTAACACTTTTGGAGAGTCCATAATCTCTCTTAAGGAATTGTTGTCTTCCATGCTCTTAGGACATATTAAATTTCTTTTGGGCTCTAAAAAGAACACTGCAAAGACTTTCAATTTTTGTTACAAAGGGCTTAAAAAGAAGTTTAGGGAAAACTCACTAGATTTGGTTTGAGGATTAACAATTGAACAAGGCAATCTCCATATTTCATTTTGGTGTTCTAAAAAGAATCAAATCATTGCTTTGTGGATTTAAAATGAGCAAGTGCTTCTTTGTTTTGTAATTACTTACTCAAAGTAATACCATTGAAGGGATGTATGCACTTCTATCACACCTCACGATGATCTTGAGAATCAAAAGGCCTTTTGGTGATCTTAAGTTGGGTAAAGTAATTGCCTCCAAATTTCATTTTGGGATTAAAATTAAACTCATCTTGTGAGTGTGAGTGGAACATATCGCATGTGTTATCTCTTTGTTTCTCAATAAAGATCAATCAAACTATGGATATGTTTACTCACTTTTGTTTATCTTAGAGGGCCTACCTTGTGGGAAAAAGTAATCACCCAAGGGAACGACCCAACCAACAACACACTAAAGACAAGTGACTTCCAACTGGTATATAAGTGTGGGTACTGGAACAAAATCCAGTATCATGATGGTCATCTTGACGAGAAGGGAAACAATGGTCTCTCACTGAATGGGTGATCCCCAATGAATGGAAAGTCTAAATTAAAACCCTTGTTTAGGAAAGGCCAAAATCCTTGATCTATTTGTTGGTGCAAGAACGATTGTTTTGAAGTCGCCCCACACTTTTACAATTTTTTGTCGAAATGGAAAATATTCCATGGGAGTTTCATGGGTGTTGATGCTTGGCTGCCCCATATAAGTGAGTGTTGTGGAGGGGAGCCAATGGGGTCAAGCATCTAACCATTCACTAAAAGTAGGCATAGCTGGACTTGTTCAAGTCAGGATTCAACAAATACAGTCTTTCATAGCCATAGGGTTGTACTTGTTCTTGGAAACAAAACACTTTGCTTGTTTGTAAACATTTGGAAACAAACATTCAACATTGTCATCAAAACTTCAAACCCTTTAGGAAGCAAATATCTTTGAAAAGATTCATGTGTTATTGCTTGCCCTTGGGATTTTATCCTTAGAGGTTTCTAAACACTTGGATTTATATCTCAATTTTGCTTACTAAAGTGAACAATAGGTAACATTTGCCTTGATTTCATCAAAGTTCCACATGATGTACTTTGTGGGTTGAGAAGAAGTTAAGACATTGGACCTCTAGTTTCAAAAGCTAATCAAGAATTGTTTGTGGTAAAAATAAGTCACTAAGCAAAGCTAAGAACAATTGAACCCCACACATGTGTCTCAAATGATTTCACGCAAGATCAAAATCTAGAAACCAAAATCAAAAGCTCTTAGTCCAAAAGAACATCAAAATTGTCTCAACACTCTATGAATTCAGATGAAGATTACTTTTCAACTTTTACAGAAAATCTTCAAGAAACAATCCCAGATTATTGTCAAAATCCAAATCTTTTTCGAGAATTTGAAAACCTTGTTTAGAGTAAAGCATGTTCTTCAAAACTGAGGTCTTGTAAACAAGAGTATTTCTAGGTCCATTTAGGATCAAAAATCAAAACTTTCATCCATCCTTCAAACATCAAACCAAAATCATCTCACCAACAACTCTTTAAAATCTTGAAATCATCCTTCATGCTAGACTTTTTGGAAAATCAAAATCCTTTAATCAAACATCAAAATCAATCTTGTTTAGCTAAGTATATGTAGATGCATCCTTCTTCATGTGCTTAGTTGAGTTATCATCTTGTTTGGTTAGGTGTGGGTAGATGCATCCTTCTCCCTACACTTAGTCAAATTATCATCTTGTGAGCAAGTCTATTCCATAGATAACATCCAACATCTTGGGATCTAGTTGTTCATTATCAAAAATCAAACCAATCCAAAACCAAATAAAGGTCAAATCAAAATCCAAAAATCCAAGAATCCAAAATCAAATCCTAAAACAAATCCAAGAATCAAAAAAAAAAAATCCTAAAAGTCTAGCATCCCCTCAAGATCTTCTAAGAGTTCAATCATCCATATCATTCATCTTTCACACACTTCATCATTTCACCTTTGATCCTTAATCATCCTAGATATTATCTTTTGAACCTCATTTTATGGTTCAAACTAGATCTCAACACAAGAGGAATATGGAAGCCAACAAAGAAACATCCACTTCAAGTGACCTAATCCAAACAAATTATGAGATGAATCATGTTGGATCAAGCAATCCTCTAACTAACTTTCCTTCATCATCACAAAATCCTCAGGAGGAATGTCAAGTAGAGGACATTACTAATAATTCCTTTGGAATGACAAAGGATGAGATCATCGAAATGTTCCAAAATCCTGAGAATCATAGAATTATCAACGTCATGATAAGACTCAATCCATCACTATACATGCTTGAATTAGCAAAACAAGGGGCTAAAATCCCTTCCAATTTCGATGTGAGTACCATTGTGGAACCATCTTTTGGGGTAATGCCTCCAATTTCATCCACACCTCCATTCCAAAGCATCACTCAACCCATCCCCCAAACTACATCATCCATTGCTCCAACTCAACCCGTTGTTAACAAGGGGAGCACATTTCTCAATGCACTACAAACACACCCCCTTGTGAATAATCAAGATTTGGACACAAATACCATCTTGAGGCAATCCATACCCCAAAATCCATCACATCCATACGTCCCTCTCACCTTTCATGATCCTAATGACCCATCATCATCATTTCACGTAGCACCTCAAACCTCTCTCCCCATAACTTCACAAGAAGGTGACTTATTTTGACTAGGGGGCATCTTTGACCCTACATCTTCATCATTTCCTCAAGGAAGTATGCCACTCACTTTTCCACCACTTCCACCCTTTCCATCGTTATCCACATCACCTCTTGGTTTAGAGCTTCCCCCTTTACCAAACATCAATCAACAAAATCAAATCAACCCCCCAATCAATAAAAATATTATACTAGATCCTCCCATCTTGTCATCGACATCGCAACAATAGATGGAAACCATCTTGATAACGCAAGCCACCACCATCACATTATCAGCCATCTCCCAAACATCTCAAAACATAGTCTCTCATGGACCAAGCATATCAATCGCACCATCCACCACCCAAATCCCAATCATCAATACAATGGTGCCTCTCATCACCACAATAAGAACCTTTTTGAACTCACCTCCACCACCACCACCACCAAACTCGAACACATCAAACCAATACAACATTGTGTTGCAAGCTGCTTAGCAGGCTGCCTATCAGAAAACACTCCAACAAATCCAAAACTGACAAGCTACACAACTAGCTGCTCAAGCTACCCAAGCCACACTAGCAGGTTGCACAAGCCCAAGCCTTATTACAAAAACAACAACAACAACAACAACCCACTCAAGCTACTCAGGCTACACAATTCGTACAAGCTTCACAGATTGCACAAGCTTCCCAACAAGCACAAGCCCAGGCTCAGGCACAAGCCCAATACCAAGCTCAACAAGCACAAGCACATTATCTCAAACAATAACAAGCATCCCAATAGGAAGCATATCAGCAAGCGCTGAAGCAATACTAAGAACAACAAGAAGTAGCCTAATTAGCAGCACAACAAGCGTTGTTAGCACAATAAGTAGCTCAACAATAGGCACTATTAGCGCAATAACAATAGGACCAACAACAAGTATTGTTGGTACAGTAACAATTGCAAGCATACTTGGTGCAACAAAATGTGCAAGCACCAACCAACCCACCCATCCCGTCAATAATTGAACCATCGTAAAACACTTTCACTCCATCCCCTGATCCGCAAAATGATGTCAACACAAATCTGGTTGCTCTTGCAACAAGTGCTTGATATGTAGTCAGGGAAAACCACAAAAACACCCAACAACTTGTGTCCTTATTCATTTGACATGAGTCTTGCAATGAAACCATTCCCAAAGGGATTTCAGATCCCCAAATTTGATAAATATCATGGAACAGGAAACCCTAAAGATCAAATCAGGGAATTCCAAGTTCATTGCATGGAGGTTGCATATGATGATACATATCTGATGCGGCTATTTCATAGAAGTTTGGCTGGACAAGCCATGGAGTGGTTCTCTCATCTTCCTCTTGGCATCAAAAAATTCCAAGATATAGTAGACGCATTCATCAAAATTTATGCATTCAATATCGGCATGGATGTCAGTCTAGAGGAACTATCAGCTCTGAAACAAGGTAAAAATGAATCATTTGTTTCCTTCCTGCAACGATGGCGATCCAATTCCAATTAGAGCAAATGGGTCATGCCTGAAGAACAACAATTTTTCACTATCATTTCAAAACTCAAAGGATCGTTGGAATTCCATCTCAAAGTACAAGGTATCACCACATATGACCAATTGATCTCCAAGGCGCTCAACATTGAACAAGCCCTTATCACACAAGGAGGGTCACCCGCATATCCTGAACAACAAAACAATCGCCCATCCACTAGTTACAATGGAAAACCTCACATGTGGGAAAAGAACAAAAAAATTACCAACGATGGTGTTGTTGACACCAAAGTTGTCATCAACGCCCCTCAGAAAAACACACCAGCACCCCAAAACCACAATCAAAACAATCATCAAGCTATCATGGTGACACAACAACCAAACAATCAAATGATCAACAATGTGAATGATCAAAGGGGACCACCCTAGCGAAACAAAAACTCCCCCAAGTGGAAGTACACAGCCCTTGGAGAATGAGCTGAATCCATCATGAAGAGGTCGATGACAAAAAAACTCATCACAATCCCCACCTATGAAAAAATATCAAGAACCCTTGGTAAAACCACCGTGGTATAACAAAAATCACCTTTGTGATTTCCATAAGATCAAGGGACACACAACTGCCAATTGTATGAGGTTGAAAAAATTGATTCAAGACCTCATTGATAAAAAATTTATAAATGTAGAGCAAACGACAAGAAACCAAAACCTTAAGATCTACACGAATCTGATGCCCAATCATAATAACAAAGGGAACAATAAAAATGACAAGGGAAAGGGTACCTTCAAGAGCATGAATCATGTATACAACCATGTCATCGCATCCCTGGATGAGTATTGTGCTACTATCACCATCAAAGGAGTCCATGCTGATTGTGGAGTCACCACAAGAGGTGGAAAAATCACCATTGCAAGGTCATCTCAGCCAAACAAAGCACCCAATTCCAACCCAAGATCCATTCCCAATGGCTATAATGTCCTTTACCAATTGCAAAGAACCCAAAAACAAATCTCCATCATGGATTTGCTAAAAATTTCATCCGCCCACTAAAAAATTCTTGAGGAAGCATTGGCTTCATCCATCGTCTATGTGGATCTTGATGTGGAACAATTCCAAGCTATGGTCAAAAACATCATTACCCAAAACCTTTTTACATTCTTCGATCAAGATTTTCCCACTCAACCATCTCACAACCCTTCTCCCCATTTGGAAGTCCTAGTGCATAAAAACAAATTCAAGCAAGTCTTGGTGGATGGAGGTGTAGGTTTAAACATTTGTTCTCTCAAGCTCATTAAGAATTTGAAAATCTCAGAGGATTCCATCGAAAAAGGAAAATGCATCACAATCAGGGCATATGATGACCAAGAAAGATTGTCTCAAGGCACAATCCAACTCCCTATCCAAGTAGGGCCAACAATTATGGAAACCACCTATCAAGTCCTTGACCTTGATCTACCTTATAACATTCTCTTGAGATGTTTGTGGATCCATGCAATGCAAGTAGTACCATCAACCTTCCATCAATGTGTCAAGTTCACATATCAAGGCCAAGAGGTCACCATCCATGGGGATCCTAAAACATTCTCTTACTACAAGAACCTAGAGGAAAAATATTATAAAATCCTTCAAGTGCCTAAAAATGATGAAGGCCCATCAACACCATACATTGGCCCAACTACTCTCGCTTCCACTTTTATGACAGAGACACCCGCCACCCCCGCCATCATTGATGTCAAGGCCATAATTCAGGATAATGGGTGTGGGCACTATACAATTCCAAAGAATTATTTTGTGGTAGGAGAGTTACCACAATCTTCCAGGTCACGAGGATGACCACAATCAAATGATGCTTCCTCATCCCAAACATTCATTGCAAGATCTTCTAGCTTCAGAAGTTGGGGAGATCTTGGCCGAGAAGTAATAGAAGAAGATCCATCCCATATCTTGTACCAATACAATAGGTCAGCAGCCGATCTACCTATGTATGATAGTAGTAAAGGCTTGCAAATGATGCTTGCCATGGGCTATGATAGAAACAAAAAGTTGGGACAAAACGAAAGCGAGCTTCTAATACCTATCATTCTTGAGTCGTGAATGAGAAATATTGGCCTCAGATGTACCCCTCTGAGTATAACCATACATGGCCGAAATCCCCCCATCAAGAAGGTCAAAACTCCTCAGCAAACGGAAACCACCCTTCAAATTCCCGTATCCACCGGTCTACCCTTAGACAATTTTACCTTTGATATCATTGAGGTGTGTAGTAGTGAGAATGATGAACCCGAGAGAGGTATACCCACACTATTTGAAGACTCTAACCTCCTTATGATCAACACCCTATCCTATGAGTCTATAAACCAATCCCATGAGATAAATCTAGTCTACCCCCAACTCATCAACATGACCAACGAGGACCGCCAATTCTTGACACATTCAAAAATGATGAGGTGCTCTCAGAATTCATGGGACTACAGGATAATATTCCATGTGGGGGTCATAAAGAAGGATTTATCATTGAGCTAGACACACATGCATACTATGGGGAAATGATTGAATCCCTCAATCGCAAAAGTGAAAAGTTGAGAATAATCTCTAGGTCCTTGAGTGAAAACCACATTGTGGCACTCTCTAACTCGAAAATAGTAAAAAGAGAGGATGCATCCAACAGTGAAAATCTCTCTAAGGCACCCAAGGATGGGGGATTCAATCTTCCTCTCAAAGCTCTACATCAAGAAAAATCAGTGGTTCTAGCCAAAAAATGCAACCCAATCAACTTGGGCATAGAGGAGACACCATACATCACATTCTATGCAAAGTCATTATTGTTAGAAGAATAAGAGATTCTAGCCACCTTTTTAAGAGAAAAAAAATGTTAACTTTGCATGGATCTATGTTTACATGCCCAGGCTTGACTTGGAGATAGTGGTCCGCCATCTAGCAATCTACCTTGAAGCAAAGCCTATTAGACAAAAACTCAAAAAAATGCATCCTTAGATTGCTATGTTAGTCAAAATGGAATTGAAGAAGCTACTTGATGCAAGGTTCATACGACCAATCAACTATCCATAATGGGTATCAAATTTGGTTCTAGTTTCAAAACCTGATGGGGCCATCTGTATCTGCACGGATTTTAGAGAATTGAACAAAGCATGTCTGAAAGATGATTTCCTGTTGCCTAACATTGACATAATTGTAGACATGACGGCGGGACATGAAATGCTCTCTCTGATGGACAGTTTCTCTAGGTACAACCAAATAATGATTGTCAAAGAAGACCAACACAAAATGACCTTCACTTGTCCATGGGGGACCTACTGCTAGAACATTATACCATTCAGCCTAAAGAATGTTGGGGCCACCTATCAAAGGGCTATGATGTTAATCATCCATAAAACTATCGAGGATTACATTGATGACATACTAGCAAAATCCAAAAAGAGGAGAGATCACTTAGCAACTTTGAGTGTTATTTTCGATAGGTTGGAGGAATACAAGGTCCATTTAAATCCAAATAAGTGTATCTTTGGTGTACAATCAGGAAAGCTGCTAGGATACATAGTGTCAATGAGGGGTATTGAAATAGATCCCGCCAAGGTAAAAGCAATCCTCGAGATGGAGGCACCCAAAACATTGAAATAGTTGAGAGGTCTCCAAGGTAGGCTTCAGTCCATCCGCAGATTCATAGCACAATTGGCAGACAAGTAAATCCTATATTCTCACCTACTTCACAAAGGAGTAGCGTATAAATGGGATGACAAATGCAACCAAGCCTTCAACAAAATCAAAGAATATCTACTCACACCTTCGGTCCTCATGCCACCGATCCCAAGAAAACCACTAATCCTCTACATATCAGCAACAACAATAGCCCTCGGTGCTCTCCTAGCTTAGCGTGATGAAAATGGGATAGAGAGGGCCATCTATTACATCAGACGCACAATGGTCGGGCATGAGTTAAACTATTCATTCATCGAAAAAGCATGTTTAGCAGTAGTATTTGCTTCACAAAAGCTTAGACACTACATGTTGGCACACAAAATCAAACTCATCACCAAGATCAACCCCCTCAAGTACCTATTGTCAAAAGAAATGCTCATAGGAAGGATGGCCAAGTGGGTCATGATTCTATCTGAATACGACATTGAGTACGTGGAACATAAAGCAATCAAAGGCCATGTAATCATAGATCAGCTTGCAGAAGCACCCATGTATTCAGAGAATCCACTCATATTAGATTTTATGGATGAATCCATCTTCAATCTCAGCATAGTTGGCCACTGGAAACTCTACTTTGATGGCTCCTACACACAACATGGATCAGGAGACAGGGAGACTACATTCCAAGGTCCTACAAGTTGGCATTTCCCTACACAAATAATATCACAGAATATGAGGCTCTAACCATAAGACTCAAAATAGCAGTGCAATGGCATATCATGACTCTCAAGGTATATGGGGATTCATAGCTAATAATCAATCAAGTGAACGGTGAATACCAGACTAAGGATGACAAGCTAACTCCATACAAGAAATTGGTGGAAATTATTAAGGACTCCTTCATAGATATCACATTTGAGTAGATACCTAGAGCAAACAATAGAGCAAGAGACACCATGGAAAGAATTGGATCCCTATTAGATATCCCTCACAATGTCCCAAAACATGAATTCCTAGTAGAGCAGCTTCTTGTGCATGCATTTGAGGCACCAAAATTAGAATTCATGTGCGAAATCATTGGTCTTGGTGATCCTTGGAACAACGACATATACACTTATCTGAGAAGAGGAGTCCTCCTAGCTGACATAACTTCAAACCTCAAGAAAACCTTTGTCAAGAAAGCATCCTGGTTTGTCATCCTAGGAAATATCCTTTACCGTAGGGGCATAGAAGGAACCTTGTTATGCTGCTTAAATGCTAAGGAGGCATTGAGTGCCTTAATTAAGGTGCATAATGGTATTTTTGGTTCACACTCGAGTGGAATGACCTTGGCCAAGAAATTGCTGAGGACGGGGTATTATTGGCCTACTATGGAAAGAGAAGCACATGACTATGTCAAAAGGTCTCTACAATGTTAGCAGCATGGGGACCTCATCCATGCTCCAACTCAAGAGCTTCATCTTATTGTCACACCATGGCCCTTTTCACAGTGGCGGCTCAATCTCGTTGGAAAAATCACTCCCACCTCATCTAGTGGCCACAAGTTTATCATTACCACCACTTAGTACTTCACCAAGTGGGTGGAAGCCATTCCCATGACATACATCACTAGAAAGCAGATATCTAAGTTCATCCTGAACTACTTAATATGTAGATACAGTGTTCCCCAAGCTATTATATCAGATAATGGGACACCTTTCAAGAATCAGGATGTTGACCTTTGCGACAAATTCAAAATACATCACTTTTCCACTCCATACTATCCCCAAGGAAATAGCCAAGTAGAAGCCACCAACAAAACCATTTTGAAAATCCTCAAAAAGACAGTCAATGACACAGGTCGTGATTGGCATCTGCAGCTAAATCCCACCCTCTAGGCCTATCAAACCAACATTCACACACCCACAGGCACCACCCCCTTCCACTTGGTCTATGGATTAAAAGCCATATTGCCCATCGAGATCGAGCTTCCATCACTAAGAATACCATTGCAAAACCTCATCACGGATGAAGAATATTGGATATCAAGACTGAATGAGTTGGAGCTATTGAATGAGCAGTGTATGGATGCTTTAAATCATTTACAAGTCTATTAGAACCAACTCAAGAGGAGCTATAATAAAAAGATCAAGAGTAGAACCTTCCAGGTCAGAGAATTGGTGCTAAAGGAGAACCAGAAGAACGTCCCAAATCCAAATGGCAAAGGAAAATTTGAACCCAACTGGTTGGGGCCATTCGTCATCATAGCAATCTATAAGTTGGGGGCATATCAGTTGTCAACACCTGAAGGGGAACCTCTACAGGAGCCCATGAACAACTCTCATCTCAAAAAGTTTTATGCCTAAATCTTTCAAGGTATAGAACCAAAAATACAAAAAAATCAGAAAATGTCCTAAAAAATGGTTACCCTGATGAAAACCTAGAAAATAGGTGTCATGATGACAAAACAAAAAACAAAAAAGCAAAAAATCCAAAAAAAAAAAGAAAAAGGATAAAAAAACAATAAAGAGAAAAATTGTCCTCTAGTGAAAACCACTTCGATGGCACTTTGGGCAAGTACCTTGATGAAAACCTAGCAAACAGGCACCTTATGTAAATAAGCACTTTCCATCCACCAGGATCTTCAAGGCTTTCTCTCCATCATCCATCCATTACACTTCCATCATCTATCACATTCCATATCTCCATCCACCATCCATCACATTTGCATCATAGCTTAGTCTTGTATTTGTGTCATGATCCCTCATAGTACTACATGGCCCATTCTCAAGGTCAGTTTGTCTCTCCTTTATTAGAGTAGTCTATTGCATCACGTTGGGGGCATGTTCTCATTGGATTACATTTGTGTATGTCTTGAGGTCCTAAAATCAAAAAATCCAAAAACATCAGAAAATCACAAAATCCATAAACATTCAAAACATATCAAAATCCAAAAAATAGGTCAAAAAGTCAAAAAACAAAGTCGTCTTGTCGAACTACGAGTCTTTGATCCTTGAATGTAGGCAAGGTTGATCTTTCATCATCCCCCAAGACACTTAGGCCAGTCCTTTAGGAGTCCATCATAATAAACTGACAATCCATTTGTTCATATCTCATCAAATAATTGAGTCTGTATTAGTTGAACTACGTGGTCTCTACGTGTATAATGTAAGCAAGGCTAATTTTTTTTATCAGCCCCCAAGGCCCCTAGGATAGGTCTTTAGGTTAGTCTTGGTCAAAATTTTAGAAAACCCCAAAACATTTGAAAATTCAAAAAATTAAAACATTTGTAAAACCTTGAAAACACCAAAAACAACCTCAAAACATTTCAAAAAACTCCAAAAACATCCAAATATTTGAAAAAATCCATCTGTCTCATCCCACTTTCACCCGCAATAAACATCGCTCATAATAAACAATTTCATCCTCAACCTTTGGTAAAACAATCGAAAACAAGTCTAGCAGATCAAAAGTGAAAACTCAAAGTGTCAAAGTCTCAAGTCTAGGTCAGTACCTAAACAAGTTGGTCAACTCTTTGTATCAATAGTTTATCATCCAATCAGTCCCATATCAATCATCTGATATTGTCATGTCTTCGGATGCATCCTTCCTACAATGGACATCAACATCAGGCATCACCGTAGTTTAGTCTTGGCTAGCGGTATTGAAGAGCATTAGCTTGTTTATTTACTTTATCTTTGTCTTTTGACTTATCTTTTTGTGCTCATTCCAAGGACCTCTCGATGATGTCCAAACAAAAGGATTTAGAGAGATAGGAATGGGGCAACAATCATTATTTGTTGTTCTTGTTGGATATTCTTGTAATATAACTTGGTCATGTGTGCTTTGTTTAGGTGTAGGGAGGATGTTTTAGGGATCTTGTTGACCACATAGGAAGGCTTGCTTTTCTATGTTTTAGTCTGGGATGTCTAAAATATTCAAATTGCACTCTAAATAAGGTTATGTATGCCAGGTGTGAACAAGAGTACTCCTATATGCTTTTCAAGTCAAAGTCCATCACACTAGGCACATCTCCATCCTAGTTTTTAATACCTTGATGCATCGTGCCTACGTGTGTTATCAAACATAAGATAATTGGTCATTTGAAAATCCCAACTCCTCGGCAATTCATCATCATCATCATCACCTCATGTCTTGTTGAAATCTCTTGCTTTCTTCTATCTTCCTTCCACGTTAACATGGCACCATGGTAGTTAATAAAGATTCATTATCATCATTGCATCCATCCTGCATCCACAAACTGTTAGCATACTACATATCATATCATATAGAAATATTAAATCATATCACATGCATTGCATTTCCATCATTTGCATAATATAGATTGGTTATTCTAAGCATCTCATCAATTACACATTTGCATTCATTTGCATCATCATAGTCATAAATCATAGAAAACATCAGTTGCATTCATCATATCATATCATCATCATAAGCATCACATAAATACATCACCATATAGTGCATGAGAAAATATAAGGAAAAAGATTGCATTTCATCCATTAGGGGAATAATATAGATTAGTTAGTCACATAATCATTACATTTTGCATCATCATATCATAACAAAAAATATATTGAAAACAGATAGCATCTCATCACATTTGCATCATCACATAGAACATAATGCACATCATCATATCATAGCATCATAACATCATTGCATCACATCACATAGCATATAGAAATAAAATCCATACATAATGCATAAAGTAAAATAGAGCACATGGCATCAAATCATCATATCATATATATCATCAAAATTTACACTGTCATGGTATAAAATCATATCAAAATATACATGTGTATGTCAATAAGTAAAAGGGCCCATCGGGCTATCAAAAATGAATCCATGGGGCACAAAAAGAATCCTATCTCTGATCAAATTTGAATTCTATCCCTACTAGTTGCTGCCCTCGCCACCTGCTATCTCCTCGTGATCCTCGGCGGGTTTGTGGCCTGTCCTTGTGAAAATTTTAGGACTCGGCCTGGTCTCGACATGGCTTGGTAATAGTGCAACCTATAATATTTGGCCTCCTGGATGGCCTCCCTATATGATTGAAGCGATATTGTGCTTTGGGAGGAGGACATAGTCATACTCTCAATCTGCTACTGTCTACCCATCTTTGCCACTGCCTGGAGCTCCACAACCTATCTTTGCTAGATCGCTTGGTCCCGCTCTACCCGCAATTGATCTCTCTCAACTATCAATGCCTGTACTTGGGCCTATAACTGCAAAATATGGCCATCTCTAGGGTCTGGATAAAGAGGTGGCTACATGGCTGGTTAATCTTGATCCCCATCTCTGGGTGGTGTTGGGACCCTATCCTGGTGCTCATCCTATCCATCATGTTGCCCCTCATCCTAATCCTATCTTGGGACATCCTAGTGGGGCTGATCTTGTTGATCCCTAACTGGTTGATCTAGTGGTGGTCCTCCACCTCCTCAGCCCCTGTCTCCGTCCCCTCAACCCTATCTTGCTCCCCTGCCTCTGGCTCTGCATCGAGAAGATGGTGTGCCTGGTACTGCTAGTCAAAGCAGTGACTTGAACTAGTTTCCGTACGCCTGCGTGGTCCCTGGATCTGCCTATCCCTGATCATATGGCCATGGCCTGGCCACCAGCTGCATGAAACTCTGTACTGCCTCATGTGTAGGTATATATCAACCCCAAGAGCTCTAGCTCATCGTTCATGCAAAAATGGCCACATATTTATCATTTGGCCTATCTTATGACTCTCCAAACTACCTTTCCACCCTACTTGGTAGTTACATCTCGAGCATCGTGTGCTCCTAATCTAAGGTATGGCTGCCAAGTAAAAGCACACAAATCATCCAGAACCCTCCTCCAATGAGGAATCCCATGTTGTCCCGTATGGGTGAAGGAAACACCTCTATATCACTAGACAACTAGATCATCTGGCTCCATCATAACTGGAACAACCCTCAGATGAAGCACAACAATGTTCTCCCAATCCTAGATGTGTAGGAGTGTGACCCCTGTGCCAAGTGCTCTACCGTTTAGGTATGTGAACTCATGCAAATCTCTGTATAGTGAGGCTAAAAGAACTGGCCCCCACACAAATAGTGTCCATCACTGAACCATGCGCTCCCAAGCGAGCCCCCATCCAAGACTGAAATATCGACCCCACTAATTTGGTGTGACGAGACCCGATATGATGGTTGCAATGACCAAGCGGTAGGATGACACGACAAGCCTGTGGCACTCTAGATCAATTTTCCCCTCGCAAAATATAATATGATTGATGCTCATCACATCATATCAATCCTCCCTCCTAGCATCCACATCGTAAATAACCTGCTCTCCGACGATGGGTAGTCTCAGAATCTACCACACGTCCTCTAGTGTGATTGTGGCCTTGCCTGTCAAAAGGTGGAAGGAGGATGTCTCAATGTTCCATCTCTCAGCAAGTGCCATCATCATGCCCAAATGTGTCCTCACGGGTGGTACATAAGCAATATACCACATGCCCATTTGTCCTAAATACTCCTGCTATCGATCGGGCAAATCATCCAAAATGCTAAAAAGATCTCGGGACCTGTGCTCGCGCGAATAAAGTATCATTGTCTCCTCCTACATCAAGAAATTCATTTAGTTAAAAAATCATCAAAAAATTATGATCCTAGTTTGTCTCAGTATCCCGAAACAATCTCAGTGTCACTGTCTGTGGGTGCGGTACAGTTTGCAAACTCCAAATTGCGCCTCTAGGAGCTTCAAACTCCCAAACTTCGCCATGATGTCACAGTTTAGGAAGGAAACCCAATTTAAATGGAATCCCTAATTGCAAAATGGACCACGACGGTGCATTTTGCACAGGCAATTGGGTTTGGAATTTAAACCCTAATTCCAAACTACGTCATGGCATCACTACTTGCGACTACGACACAGTTTGAGGCCGCGTGTCGCTGATTTAAACTTTCCAACAGCATTGTATGGGAACGCTCCTAAAGACCTATCTTTCTAAGCTATTAAATGCGTACGAAAATTGAAAAATGAAGTTAAGGCAAGTTGAATCACCAGTGCTCCAGTGTCGGACAGCCTTTGGTGTGTGCATACTCGATCTGAAATGTGTCGAGGAAGTTGTCATTGTGTCATCTCTCCAAAGGGTCAAAGCTCAAAGTTGCAAAATCTCTAAAGGCTGAAAGTGAAAATGAATTGGAAGTGGACCCTCAAGGCCTATTTAAGACTGAAAATTAGGGTTTTTTGACCCCATTTGGCTGTCTTGCTAGGGTTTTGCTCTCCCGATCCCATTTTCACCCAACCAAAGGTCATTTTGTGCCATTTTTTGTGTTTTATCTCATTTTTTGGCATCCAGGAGCCTTTTTGGACCCGTTGGGCACCTTGTCCTCTTTCTTTAGCGAGATCACCCAAAAAGTTGAAATTTTCGTCCGATCTCTCAAGGGAGTAGTATGGCAGCATGTTTCATCCGTCGAGGTAGCATTGGGGCATTTTTAAAATCAAATTTGTTTTGGCTTTTGATCAAGTCAATTTATTCTTGGAACCAACACAACAAGTGCATCGCTTCAAAGAGGGGCAAAATGTAGACATGTAAAATATACTGATTGACGCTACACATATGATACTAATTTTACTAACACCATTTTTTCCTAAATCATCACTAAGTCTAACCATTTAATCGAATACCCTTATTTGATTAAATTCGTCAATTTTCCTCTCTTAATTAAATAAATCATTTGTATGATTAAGTATCTCTCTCTTTTGTTAATTAAATCAATCAATCTAATCTAATTAATCCTAAGTCTCTATTTAATTAAATAATTCATTTTATTTGATTAAATATCTAAGGTCATCTTATTAAATTAAATAAATTAAAACCTTATTTGATTTAATCTAACATTCATCCCCTTTAATTAAATAAATCAAAAGTATTTATTTAATTGGTCTCTAAATCACATTCTTCTCATCTTTTGATTTAAATCAACCCATAAATTTAAATCAATTAGTTGCATCATCTAATCCTTAATTAAATTAGTCAACCCTTGATTAATTTAATTCTAATCTATGTCCCATCCTCTAGCTTTTGCCACTTGCATATAAAAATAGATTTAATTCATTTATTAAATCTCTATTTTCTCTCAACTTGGCATCTTTAGAGAATATTCCTTCAAATTTTAAATCCCTCCAAGTGGACTTTGTCCTTCCAACAAAACATTCATTCCTTCTTACATGTCCTTGTGCATTGAGCCAAGTGGCATTTAAGTCATTCATTTTTCCCTCTTACATGTCATTTCACTATTTTCAAATTCCACCTAATTGCATTTATGGGCACATTCATCAAAATGTGCACATCCTTTGCCCATTCACATATTGACAAGTGGCATTTGGCCATTGGTTGAAACTTAGTCCCACATTGCTTCATTTTGGGCATTTCTCCATTTTATCTTTCTATAAATAAGAGGTTTCTCTTCTCATTTGATCATCCACAATTTGAGCAAGTTTACTATACTCAATTTTATCTTCAAGCATCATCATTTTCATCCATTTTATCAAGTTTATAGCTAGGTTATGTAGATTTTTCATCATGGAGCTCAAGTAAATCTTCATCAAGTGGAGAAACCTTTATCACTCATCAACATTGCATCATAGGAGTTGGGAAAGGGCTAATTTTCACATCCAATTAGCACCAATTCCCCCATGGGATCAAGTGTTTGCATGTTTAATTAGGATTTCATTACTTTCTTATTGTGTTCATTTTATTTCCTAAGTTTGAGCATTGCTAATGGATTTCATGGGGAATCTTAATTCTTACTTGCATTTGATCTAACTATGTGTTTGTTTATTGTGTTTTGCAGGTATTAGGATTGGGGTTCTACATCTATTAACAACATAAAATACCTGTCACCTTGAGAGATTCTTGTTTTGGTAGGTCCACATAGGTTTGTATGCACCAACTCCAAAGGTCCTATAGTAGAGTATTCATTAGATTTTAACCTCTTCTTTTTCTATTTTCTAACCTAACACTCTTTGCAAATTACACTGATAGGCTTTGTAATTCTTGGCATGTCTCTCACAACATGAGAAGAGATGGTATTCACTAGCCTGTCAAAATTGATATTACACCTTCTTCTATGCCATAGCCAAATTTCATTGATTTGAGTCATAAAAAACTTACCATCAACATCTTTGAGCTGATAAACATTCCCTTGTGTCCTTATTCCTGCATCAACCAAAGTTTCAAAGCTTCCTTTTCTAATTTCACAACCATCATCCTAAAACACTAGATTATATCTTGTAGTGTTGAAAAATGTACACCTTTACATTTTTACACTATGTTTGCATCCCCTTAATTAATTGGATTTAAAATTAACCCTTAATTGGCCCAATTATGCATTCACAAGCCTAATTAATTTCATTTTCCGAAAGGGAAACCTACATTTAATCAATGTTGAAAAATGTGTGTTCTAGTTTAGGGCCTAGGACCCATTCACCCAAGGGAAAATGGGCCCTCTTTAAGTCTCAGGATCTATTTTTTAATATGGTTTTGGTTGTATTTTAATGACTAAATTCAATTGAAAAGGTCAACTTGTGGTGTCTAATTGTTGAGTAATTAAGGAAACACCTATAAATACAAGGTCTTTTTATCAATTCAAACCTAGAAGCAAGAAGCAACACTAAGACAAATTTGACAAGAGCAAATATTATTTTCAAGAGCATTGGAGAGAAAATTTCTCAGTCATCTACAACAACATTCAATATCCTATCATAATGTTAAGATTTATGTCTGTTCGTGCATATTTTTGGGGCTAACATTGTGATGTAGGTTTAAAGTTTTCAAGCATCAAATTAAGTGTCAAATCAAGCATCCAATCAAGCTATTTCATGCAAGATCAAGACCTTAGAGTGATGTGTTTGTATTCAGTCCTCTAAGGGTAGCCATTAAAGGGTTTGGTGAGGTGTAACAAGCTTTGTTCATTCATCAATTCCTTCATTTTGTCATTATTTCATTATCAAGGTTTAATTACCAAAACGGGGTTTGATCAAGACAAACCCCTATTCACCAAAAACAAACAATTTTTTCCTTTCTTTATGTTTGTAGATTTGTAGGTGAAGAAGGATTAAAATTGTATCAAAAGTGCAATTTTGCAAAGTTGTCAAAGTTGTCATCAAAGTTGTCAAGACATGAAAAATCACCTACAAGTTTTATTTTCAGCTTTCTAACAGTCAAACCTGGTCGAATCAAAAGCATAGATCTAGGATTCAAGGACTACAAAAATGATTTTTAGACCCCTGTATAGAGACACATTCACCTTTGGGAAAATATGTCCTTCAACAGAGCTTGAAACCCACTTTTGGAGCCAAGTAAACACCATCCTAACCTTCTCAGATATGTTGGTTAATGATTGTTTATGTTAGTTTTATCATGATACTTCACATTCCAAGTGTTATATCTCATAGGTTTGATTGTTAAAGCACTTTTTTCTTTCTCCCAAAGTTGTTGCTCAATCATTTCTATCATATGGAAGTCAAGGTAGTATAGTGTCCAAAACTTAGGGTTGACTCTCCTTAAGGGTTGTAAGTCAATTGTAATCATTTGTGGCACTATCCCTCTTCCTAATAAACATGGGAAAGGTGGATTTGTGATTAGATGGACACCCCCTTTTTCTTTGACATACTCCCCTCATCACATTCATTCTCCATTTAAGGAAAAGGATTCCAACCTTTTTTTATGTTTCATTTTGGTGAACCTAACATTGTACATCCTAAATTATGATTTGGAGACATTCAAATCCTAGATCTATGTTTGCATTAGTGTTTTTTACATTAGTGTACTTTGCATTGCATTTAGGGTTTAATTTTTCATGTTTGCATCCTTTAAATTCATAAAAAGATAGAATTTTTGCATTAATTTTGCATGCATCTTGCATTGTAGTTACATCAAAAGTGTCTTTCATTAATTTAGATTCAATTTTTAGTTCAAAATTGTATTTCAAAATTTGTCACTTTGTTCACTATTTTTCACTAGTTGCACTTGCATTAGGACACCTAAAACTAGAAAATTTTGTCAGAATTCACAATCTACAACTTGAAATAGATAACTCAAACATCAAACCAAAAACACAAACTTTAATTTTTTCAACCCCTATACAAAGACCCATTTTCCCTTGGGTGAACTTGTCCTTGTACAATTTCTTTTTCACATTTTTGGGCATCATCTAGTCTCTATTTGCTTCATTTAGTTTTGTTGTCAGATCTAAATTTTAGTTTTAGAAAACATAAAATTTTGTACTTTCTTGCATTAAGTTCAATTGGTCAAATTAAGTGCATTGTTTGAAATCAAACTTGGAATTAAAAAGACGTCATTTTTTTAGGTTTTTCCATAGCATAATTAGTAAATTATCATGTTTCAAATCTGAAAATTGTAAAATATTTTTACATACTTGCATTGTGATTCATACTTTTGGGTATTTATTACATTTGCATATTGCCTTTTCTGCATTTTGGGTGAACTTTTCATTTCGTGAAACTTGTATGAGCTTCACAACCTGGTGTCCTATTCCCAATACTTTAGTGAGATGTAGTTTGAGACTCATGCTATCTCGCGCTAGTACATCCATTGTGGATCTTGATTTTTCTAACTCTTTCACTCATAGTATTGACAATAGTCAACCCATTATAGACCATCGCTTTGATACCACATTCCCCATGACTACCTTACCAACAACCAATATAACTAATAATGTTGAAACAATGGTTGCTAATATCCCTCAAGAGAAGCTCAAAAAAATGGATGAAGCCTTAGAAAAACTTCAAAACTTTATGATTGTGGAATACATTATTGGTACTATGGTTCCTATCATAGCTAACATGAGGAAAATGCTTGATAATGAACAAGGAATAGAAATTGTGCATAGCCTAGCCACTATCATTGACAATCATGTTCCTACAATGGCTAGTTGTGCTCAAACTTTGGGGTACACTCAAAGTCAAGGTGGAAATAAAATTCCTCCTTCTAAAACTATGGCCTCTATTCCTACATACACTCATCCAACTGTTACAACAACAAGACAACCAACTAGCAACATTAATCAGACTTTAGGTATTTCCATTGGGAATCCTTTTAGCTTTGTGAATCCAAACCTCATATCTCCTAACCCATCACCCCTCACAAAATTGAAATTCACTTGTCCTCCAAACACATATACACCTCCACCTTATTCATCTCTATCTCAAAATACAACCAATGATTCCAACCTTACCCAAATTTTGCAAAATGTTTCATCCCTCCAACAAAAAAAATCCACATTAAACCAAAATCAAAATGGTCAACCTTCGCAATACATCAAAATAAATCCATTATCCTTAGAGATATTGAGAGAAAAAATGACTCAAGGTATAGAGATTCCTAGATTTGAGAAATATGGTGGTAAAGGAGATCTAATAACCATGTCTCGGCATATACAACCTTATGTAGTGACTTCATCTTCAAAGATAAGCTCTTCCCTCAAATTTTCCCTAGATCTTTAGAAGATACAGCCTTGGAATGATTTTTCTCTTTACCGAATAATTCAATTAGTTCATTCAATGACATTGTTGATGCCTTCCTCAACCATTTCCAAGTGCACATTGGTCCCAAGATGACCTTAGTTGATTTAATGAAGTGTAAACAAAAGGATGATGAAAAGATCACTAATTTTATAGAACGATACCAATTGCTTTACTCACAAATCAATATTAAGATTCTTGATGTCGGTCTTCAAATAATGTTCATTGAAAATTTATAAAACAAAATCCAAGACAAGCTTGGGATGATGAAATTTCCCTCCCTTACACATTTGTACATGACTCTCTGTGACTATTAGAATTTAGTTAGTCATCGTGAAGTGAAAACTCCCTCTAATTGCCCTAAGAAATTTGAAACTGTGCCTCATAGCAATTTCCAACCATTCAAGAAATATAACAAGGGATTTCTACAAATAAATCTTCCTCAAATAACTCAGCATGTTGAGTCTTGGGTGGCTTCCATAAAACCAACGACTCTATATCAATTCAAAGAGTGCAATAGACAATTTACCCCATTACCTAATACCCTCCATTCCATCATGTTGTAACTCTTGGGTAAGAACTTAATTACCTTACCTCCTATTAGATCCCTTGATACTACTAATCCTTTACCTCTGAACTATAATACTAATGCCTTTTTCCATTATCACCAACAAAATGGATATGATACAAAACATTGTAAGCATCTTAAACACATCATCCAAGACCTCACTGATTCTAATCACATTCAGATTGGTTGTGTTAATGATCAAGGAAACAAGTACATTGCCCCACCTAACCAAAATTTGAAAATATTTACTAATCCAATGCCAAATCACAATATCTTATTCGTTAAAACTAGTGACACCAAGAATGATATGATGAATGTTGACAACATATGAAATACAACTAATGATACTAAGAGTGATAATGAATATGATATTCTGATTGGATTCATTTATGTTCAACCATGTAAGGGCCAAACTAAAATTTCTTTTGACATTTCTTTCTCACCAAAAGACATAATCAAACATGCTCCCGATGGTCCTCTTTTCATTTCCAAAAGAATCAATGACAAGCCTACTAATGGGATACTGATTGATCCTGTGTGTATAGAGAATATGATTACCAAGGAATTATTATTTGTGCATGAAATTTATCAATATTCTTATGAACCATCAAAATCATGGATCAAAACACACAATGGTTTTGCTTTCCCTATGATAGGTTTGATCACTCTCACATTAAAAGTTGGACCGAAATAATTGAATGTCTCACTCTCCATCATCCCATTGTCAGACCAATTCCATGTGAAGCTTGGTTATCCATGGCTATGCTCCATGGATTTCATTCCGTTGATAGTGCATAAATGCATAAAATTTCTATTTGGCAATGACATCTTTACTATGCATCATAGTGGCTTTAATCATTTATCTTCCTATGAGAATTTCTCATTGAATTTCTTTCAGCCGAAACCTATGGAACCTATCAAACCTCATGAAGACTTATTTTTCAAATCTGATCAAGAGTTCAAGGTAAAGCACATAACATAATTATCCCTTAGCAACATGCCTCAATCGATGATTGAGCCTCCTATCATTGATGAAGCCATGATTGAACCAAAAGCCCTTCCAAGTAACCAAGACAAACCAGATATGATTCCCCCACCCATTTCTTATAGAATACCAAGAGATAACCATATAAATACTATTGTTCCCCACTTAGATCAAACAGGTTTATAAAACCAAAGAGAAAGTGGTTGAACAACCTTCCATGGTTCATTTCATTCTTCCCTTGCAGGAAGAAAAGATATTGAGGGTTGATAAACCTACTCCTACACAATTACAACTTGAAAATTATGCAAGAACAAACTAAAATGCTAAAGAGAATAGGTGTAGATGTTGTGCTATTGCTCATCAATTAGAAGAAAAGAACAAATCAACAATTCAAGATCAAACACCAATTGAGACAAATCATGATGAATCTCCACCTTTGCCACAATAAAACATGAAATCTCCATCAACATCATCATTAGGCCTCCTATTATGATTAACTTGGATAATGATGATGAGATTGCCAAGATTGATGAGGAAGTGCATAATGAGATAAATTTATTATTGAAATAAAAGAAAAGGGGTTCATCAAAATGAGACGATTGGATATATGATGCACCTATCTTTCTTATTTCATTAGGAAAAAGATATCCCAAAGGCAGGATTGGCTTTCAATTCTTAGGTGAGTCAACCCTATTAGAGATATTTTATTGTTTTTCCTTATGAAAAGATGGGGTAAATATGCTTGAAATGCACTTTTTAGAGAAAAAACAAAAATACTAAATGAACTCAATTATGACATGTGAAACTTGAATCATCAAATTTTTTATGAATAGGTAGTTATCTATATTAATTATAAAGATAATAATACATATTCACAAAAAAGGAGTGAGTGGTTAAAAGGCACACCTCGAGAGTCACATGGGAAGAGCCTAGAAAGTTAAAGTCACATGGGTCGAGCCCAAAAAGTAATAAACATTACAAACACGAAAATAAAAATGGCCTTCATGTGGCCAGAGCAGTGCTAGCAGGGGCGAAGAGTCCCTGTCATCCGATTTTTTTCCCCATACATCAGCGGGGTTTGGAGTGACATTAGGAGGACCACAACTATCATCATCTTCTTTTTATTTATCCTTGCATTGGGGCGAGATTGCCAAGTCCAAATACATGAGCCATTTCACAGTATCCGACCAACCAGAGCCACTACCAATAGCAATATTAGTGGGCCACCTAGAAGATCCACCGTCACCCCCCACCACCCTCCATAGGGCCACCCCAGGTTAGCCTGTAGAGGAGGAGAATGCAACCATTGAGGAGTGCAGGAGCCATGATGAGAAGCAGCTTGAGAGTGGGGGAAAGAAGTGCCACTCTACCATCGGCCCCATGGGGGCAACTAGCCATGGGAAGAGGTAGGCAAAGAGGGCACTTGAGCCATAGTGCAAAAGACTTTGCCCTAGTGGTCCAAAAGCAGGTGAGAGACCTCAAGTGCAAATTTTTTAGCTTGAACTTGTATCTGCAAAAGAATATTACAACAAATAATTGCTTTAGAGTATAGAGATACATATTTAGCAATTTGGCTATGAGAAAAAATGCAGGCATTTCTATCCTTCCAAATACTGAAAAGGATTTCCAACCTGAAAGTGTTCCAAAGCTAGGCATATTTAGTGGGAATCCTAGGCCAATCACCCAACATAACCATATGCCAAGAAAACAGTACTAGCCCAGATGATAGAAAGAAGTCACAAATCTAATTCCAAAACTATTGAGCTTTGGTACAAAACCAGAAAAGATGCTTAAACAACTCAACCTGGACACATAATGGGCAATGAGGGTCTTGGAACCCCAAGTGGACAAGCCAAGACCCCATAGGTAAGCCTTGGAAAAGAATACACCAAGCAAAGTGGGTGAGCTTAGGCTCAACACTTGCAGACCAAGTGGTAGAGAATATTTTATGCTAAACAAACACCAAAGATTGGAGATGCCACTGTTGGTTCAAAATGTCAATCATAGGAAAATGAGGTGAAAGCCACAAATAACCAATCCTAGGCTTGTAATTTCTAAAAGGGGTGTCTAGGTACCACTTCCATTCCTTTCACTAGGGTTTGGTGCCACAAATACCCACCTTATCAAGCATATCAACTAAAATAGAATTCACTAAACCATCATAAGTATCACAGTCCTAGTTTTGAAGCCTATAATGCACACATAAATCCTCCCACGACATGATACGCATTGTGGGTTTGTGAAACACGTGCTGCAAGGTCTGGATACCTTTGTTGTGAAATCTTAGGGCCTTAAGCCAAGCTGATAAACAATAGATTCCACTAGTCCTTGTGAGTATATTTTGTTTGCATAGTGGACAACGGGGTTTCACTTGTGAACACATTTTATGGAAAACAACACAACCACAACTAGTCCATCCTTCCTTTTCTTTCTTTTGTTATTAATTTTGACATTGTATGATTGTGCATCTTGTGTCATTGTTGCAAGCATGTGTCTCTTTGTGCCTTTGTTGGTTTTCCATGAGATCTTAGATCTTGGGAGCTTGATCACCCTCCTTGACCTTTGTCATCTTATCTTTTAAACACTTGTACAATTAGACCTCTCTTGACTTATTTTCCTACTTCAGTGTGAGTTTGAGTGCAAGTTCATACTCTCACTAAAGTGGGGGCTAAATGAAGTGTTGAAAAATGTACACCTTTACATTTTCACACTATATTTCTAGCCCTTTAATTAATTGGACTTAATTAAGCCTTAATTGGCTCAATTATGCATTCACAAGCCTAATTAATTTTATTTTTTGAAAGGGAAACCCACATTTAATTAATGTATACACTTAATTGCACATCTTGGAAAATGTGTGTTAGTGAATGGGTCCTCCTTAAGTCTCAAGACCCATTTTTAAAATGTTTTTGGTGGCATTTTAATGATCTAAATTCAAATTGCAATGGTCGGCTGTGGTGTTTAATTGTTGGGTAATCAAGGAAACACCTATAAATATAAGGTATTTTTATTAATTCAAACCTAGAAGTAAGGAGAAACATTAAGGAAACTTTCACAAGAGTAAAGATTATTGTCAAGAGCATTGGAGAGAAAATTTATCAGTCATCTACAACAACATTCA
Organism: Sequoia sempervirens; assembly: GCA_007258455.2. Lineage (NCBI taxonomy): Eukaryota > Viridiplantae > Streptophyta > Pinopsida > Cupressales > Cupressaceae > Sequoia > Sequoia sempervirens. Next base: position 450,173,071 of record VDFB02000003.1, on the reverse strand, counting down.
AGATACTATCATGATGTCAAGATTTATGTGTTCATGCATGTTTTTGGAAAAAACATTGTGATGTAGGTTTCAAGTTTTCAAGCATCCAATCAAGCCATTTCATGCAATATCAAGACCTTAGAGTGATGTGTTTGTCGTTAATCCTCTAAGGGCATCCATTAAAGGGTTTGGTGAGGTGTAACAAGCTTTTTTAATTCATCAATTCCTTCATTTTGTCATTATTTCATTATCAAGGTTTAATTACCAAAATAGGGTTTGACCAAGGCAAACCCCTATTCACCAAAAATAAACAAATTTTCCCTTTCTTTGTGTTTGCAGATTTGCAGGTGAAGAAGGATTGAAAGTTGATCAAAAGTGAAATTTTGCAAAGTTGTCATAAAAGTTGTCAAGACACAGAAACTCAGCTATAGGTTTTTTTTTGGCTTTTTGATAGTCAAACTTGGTGGAATCAAAAGCATAGATCCAGGATCCAAGGATTGCAAAAATAATTTTCAAACCCCTGTACAGAGACCCATTTGCCCCTGGGTGAATATATCTTTCAGTAGAGCTCAAAACCCACTTTTAGAGCCAAGTAAACACCATCCTAACCTTCTCAAATCCGCTAGCTAATGATTGTTTATGTTAGTGTTATCCTAATACTTCACATTCCAAGTGTTAGATCTCATAGGTTTGATTGTTAAAGAACTTTTATCTTTCTCCCAAAACTATTGTTCAGTCATTTCTATCATAAGGAAGTCAAGGCAACATAGTGTCCAAAACTTATGGTTGACTCTCCTTAAGGATTGTAAGTCAATTGCAATTATTTATTGGCGCTATCCCTTGTCCTAATGAACATGGAAAAGGACACCCCCTTTTGCTTTGACATACTCCCCTCATCACATTCATTCTCCACTTAAGGAAAATGATTCTACCTTTTTTCAATGTTTCAATATCCTCTACTACACATTTGTCCTATAGTAAGAAAAATATGCCAGAGACCCTTGACATAAATAACATCATATATCTTATGTTTGCAATCAAAACTAATTGAACATTTTTGATAGATCTTAGTAGATGTGTCATCACCAAACTTAATAAAACTACCATCATATTTCTCAAGTTTAACAAACTTACTCTTATCACCTGTCATATGATTTGAGCATTTGTTGTTAATTATCTAGCAGTTTCTCTCCTCTCACATGAAAGGTAGTCAACATAGTTCCTTCAATACTATGACCTATTTTTGGAGTAGTTTCCTTCACATATCTTTCAAGATTAGTATAATTAGTTCCAACATTCAAAACGATGAATAAGCATTAATCACTTCCATCATCCAGATAGTTTGATTCCTCATCATCAAATATACCATTGTCTTCTTTAACATAATCACTCTTCATAAAATATATACTTTTATTATCTTTATGCTTGTCATTTGAAACTTTTCTTGGACATTTTGAAGCATAATGACCTATCTTTCCACAATTGAAACATTTGAAAGGTAACTTACTTTTCAGTGCCCTTTTTAAATCTCCTTATAAAATTTTCTTCCACCTCATTAAATCATTCAGATCAGATTCATCATTCCTCTCTTTCTTGCTGACTTTAAAAGTAGTTTCTTTCCTTGAAGCATCTTGGTCAAATTCTCTTAATTCAAAATTAGTTAAAGCACCAAAAAATTGATCCAAAATTTGAGCTTCCTCAATAACAGAAACCTTGGCACTATAAGATTTAAGAAGATTTCTAAATACCTTTTTCACAATTTCACTTTCCTTCAATTTTCCACCAAGACCAGTGATGGCATTAACAATTTCATCCACCCTCAGCATGTAGCCTACAATATCTTGATCATCTGATATCCTTAGGGTTTCAAATTTGGCTTCGAAATCTATATCTTTGCTTGCTTTACCTTAGCATCTCCATAATAAATGCTCTTCAACTTCTCCTAGACCTTTTTAGTACTTTTGTAGCTATGATAGAAGAGGGATTTGCTGCACACGAGTCTCTCCTTTCTTGAGAGATCACCAGGGAACAAACTGCCCTCATACACCTTAGAATAATAAAATGATAAAGAGCTAAAACTCAGTTACACCTCAAGGAAAATAATCAAAAATCAAGGAAAATAATCAAAAATCTTGAGAGAGCTGGATCAAAGGATTTCTATCCTAGAAGAGGGAGCTCTCAGCAAGAAGACACTAACACAATTATAGGATGCCAACGCGGCGCATTGTCATCTGAAAGATGCACTGGCATCCTAAGCAACAGAGAAATTAGGAACTCGACAAACAAAAACAAACCCTACTTACAAAGTTAGGAGTAATCTATACGAGACTATTAAGCTAACTAGAAAACCAAATATTGAAGGAAATACTTCAATGCTTGGAGAAAGCTTACCCTTTTTCTAGATGCTCAAGTCTTCAATCCAAGCTCCTTTTCATGATTTGCACATAGAAGATCAAGGAGAAAGTTGTTGGGTGGTTGTATAGGGGCCTGCCTCAATCAGACCCTGTTTTGGTGTTCTCACCTCCACGGACAACCAAGTTGGAAAGGAATGCTAAAGTAGTAAATAAAGCATGTGGTGAAAGTAATACTCGCTTGGGGGTAGAACCCACACCAAAATAAGCATGTGGTGAAAGAAATACCCGCTTGGGAGTAGAACTCGCAACATGAAATAGTAAACAAATGTGTGTAAAAGAAAAGTGAGAGAGGAAGATAGAGTGTTACCCATGGGCCAAGGCCCTCTCCAGAGCACATGGATGCATCACTGAGTGCTTGCTTGAGATTTGTTGTTGTTGCTGGGGGGACCTCAGTCTGGCATGGCTTTGCCTGTGAATGCACTACTATCAAAGGAGGAGTCTCGAAGTTGTAGAAAAATAGAAAAAGAGCTAGTGTGATGTCTTCCAACCTGCAAATGAGAGGTAGAAAGGGGGTTTTTATGCTTACAAGGGTGACAAAGAGTCATTACTTTCGAAGTGTAACCGCCAAGACACATGTCTCAAGGGTTAACCTTCCAGATTCTGCATTTTGAACTTGGGAAATTGACAGGACACTAGCGCACTGTGTAGACGTCTACACAGCTTCGTCCAAGACCTATATTCTCAAAAAATGTGTCACTAGGATTTTGTTGCTCAACCACTTGTCCACATGGAATCATAATCATGAAATTATGACCCATTGGATTTTGTCATTAAAGTCTTAGGGTGCCATAAATGCTAGGCATAAATGTGAAAATATGGAATTGCCCCTAGGTGCAATTCTGCGATATTACATTTTGCCCCCACTTTAGTGGGCTCAATTTTGAAAAAATCAGCCTCACTAAAGTAGAAAAGAAAAAATTTCACCCAAAATTTTGAATTTTATGGATTTGTGTGCCAATAGAGAGAGACCATAGCGGCTATTGCAGCCGAGTTGACCGAAACTGAATGTGCCCCCAACATTTGAACTCAACAAACAACATCTGGGTGGTTGCCAAAAACTGTTGAAGGTCTTAACCTACAAAACTTAGATTTTAGGTCAACCTTGAAAAATCAAAAGAAAGCTACCACGAAGTGAGGAATGATCAAGAAAAGTCATCGATTTAGAAGAAAAAATATGATCAAGAGACGACCTTATTCCCCCTCTTGAGTTTTCCCCCAGCTTAGTGGGGAAAATTTAGGAGAAATTAGGAAGCCACAAGTCTTAGGAAAAATAAGCCCTGGGGGGCCTATATATACCTAGGTAGGCCCCTAGAAAGGTCATTTTCACTATTCACCGTGAGCAAATTTTTTACTTTTGTGAGAGAAAATTTAGCAAAATGCCTAGCAAGAAAGAGTATGAGGAGCTGAGGCTAGAGTAGCTACACCAAGACATCGCGGAGGGTCATGAGGTGGACTAGGTAGGCCACAAACTCTCATTCTTTGTGATTTTTTATGCATTTTTAAAGATTTTTCCGCTAGTGAGGTATGCAGGCATCTTTTTCGCATGCCTGCATCCAAAAATCGCACTATCATCAATGTAAGCATTGTAGTCTCCTGTGCATGTTGTCATCTCAGAGATGTGCTATCGTCTTTGAGGCAACCATGGAAGTAGTGAGACGTATGCGCAGTGTGCAAATTTCTGCGCATCGCACATAGGTCTTAGTTATTTCCTCTTACTTTTGATGTAAATGTTGATGTTCTGATTCAAAAAAAAATTGTTACTTTTTGGTAGGAGTATCCAGAGATTTAGGAGCATCTTGGAGGGCGAGCATTCTAGCTAGTTCACGAGTAGAGGGACCGCTTATCTGAGGATGAGGTCACACTCTTAGAGTGCTTCGATCTCTGGCATGTGTTCACCATGCCAAAGATGAGATATCATGAGTGGATGTTGATGACCCTCATGGAGCAGTGGGATGCCACTATGTCATCATTCCAACTACCATGTGGAGAGATGACCGTTACTCTCGAGGACGTTTATCAGATCCTCAAACTACCCATACGTGGATGGCGGGTGGCCCTTGATGACACACAATCAGCACAAGAGTGATCATAGGGTGTCTGCTACTGCACAGGGAAGATGGACGACGATGACACGGGTCATATCTATACACACTGGTATGACCAGGCGAGGACCACAACACCATTGATCCACCAGGTTATGGTCGTGGTTGTTGCCTTCTGGATCACAATTGATGGGAAAGGATCATACCTGCATGAGGGCCTCATCCATACTATTAAGGAGATGGTGGAGCATAGGACCATCTTTGCCTGAGGGCGCAACATGCTTGTGCACCTGTACCAGGAGCTAGGATGGTACGTGCACTATGAGTACCACAGCCTTACAACATGCACACTTTTGCAAGTGTGGGCCTTTTCCCACATCATGTGCACTTGGTTGGTTAGTTTTCCCCAACGATGGTCGTATTAGATCCCTATGGCCCACTGGTATGACATGACAGGCTAGTGGAGATTTTGAAACTTATAGTTTTAGCGGTTGCAGTTTGATACCCTCACAGTAGATAGGGTCCGATGGAGACCCTATCAATTTTTCATGTGGGTAGATGATGACAGGTACTTGAGGAACTTGCAAGGAGATCACTTTTTGATTGGGCGTAGGGATTTTGTTATCATACCCTTCTACTGGAGTAGGGTCATGTGACAGCATGGCTGACCACAGACCATACTAGCAGATGTGCCCACTTATATTAGGGCCCATAGGAGCGCGACAAGGGTTGGGGACCACCCTCGCCCCACTATTATAGATATCATCCCCTTTGATGATGATGAGCCTGAACATGATCTACCACCCATATCGATGGTGGATAATGTCGATGTGGCAAAAAACTTCACATGGTGGTGGGAGAGGCATTGTCCTGCTCCTGTGTTCGGCGAGGGTGCTTCGAGAGGGGACCTTGGTCCATAGGGGGACTTACCATCCCTACCACCATAGGACAGGAGGAAAGGTTAGCAACAGGTTGGGGAGGAGGAGGAGGCACCCTAGGAGGAGGAGACAACGACATTGAGGCTAAGGCAATGAAGGAGGTCGGATCCCCCACTAGATACCCCTGTCTCTTCAGCACCACCGTCTTCTACTATGGCCACATCACTTGCAGCACTAGAAGTAGCCATTGAGGTTGGTAGTGCAGGTCCTAGCATCGATCCTCACCTTGACCCGACATGGCAGCCAATGGATCTAGGTATACATGATTCATTATTTTATGTTTTTTACTTTTAGTTTTATGATATATGTATCTTATATATGCCATGTAATACTGATGCATTTTCCTTTTTTGTGGTTGCAGAGGATGCATAGGGATGGACTGGGCTCATAGCTTAGTGTAATTCAGAGGTTACCCCTACCGTACAGATTTAGGGATCAGTCTTTGAGGTGTATCAGCCAGTGTTTGCAAGACATCATACCCCCAACTTTGAGCTAGTTGTACGCCTACGAGCTGCATACAAGGAGCGGGGTGCATATATTGTTCAACTCACTGTAGAGTTGACAACTGTGCGAGGACAGCACGACTAGCTATCAGGGGAGTTGCAAATGACGCTCATTGAGCGAGACACGATAGTGAGGAGGGCTGATGCCACTGAGCAGGCACGTGACACCCTTCAGAGTCATCTTGATGAACTTGGCAGGCAGCTGACAACTGTGATCTTGGCAGATGTTCAATAACTGCATGATCAGTTGTGGTAGGCAGAGCTGATGATATCTTCCTTAGAGGGGGAGATCAGAGGGATGTGGGTAGCGTTGTCCACATCATACTCTCATCATTTGCACAAAATGACCACCATCCAACCCCTCCCATGACTTCCAGAGCATCCGCCAGAGCTAGAGGGCTCCGGGAGCCACACGCCATGGTGATCAAGGGCTCATCATCAATTTTTGTACATACTATTTTTGTAGCGAGATACATATACATTCATATATACTTGTAGATCTCTCTGTTTAGACATATATTCAGCAACCACTCATTTTTTGTAGTAGTGGCCCGATACATGTACATGACATTGGATACATACATTATGTATATATATATATTTGTGTGTATGTGTGTGGATACATCTACATCGATTCTGATTTCATGGCATTGTTTATCTGGATGTGCATTTTTTTATTCATTTCTCACATGTTTATGCTATGGATGTTATATTCTCATGTGGATGTACGCTTACATTTGATGCTAATATGATTTAATAAATACACACGATTGCATGTTAATTAAATACAATGATGATCTAATGAACACACACACACATGCATGTGGTCATTCATAACATAAAAAAAAAAATCTCATAATGTGTTAATGAACAATGTCAACATATGTAGTACTACTACTATTTCTTGTAGAGAGAGTGCCACATAGGTGACACATAGGACACTACGTGTAGTAATAATGGAGATGCATTGTGTTAATAGGTTCCTTTAAAGGCATTTCATCCATAGATGATAATCCATAGGCACCTCATCCATATACATAAATCACAATGTAAGGGCCTAACCAATTAGGGCTGAATTTTCCCCGCTAGTTAGGCGGTGCATTTACATTTCTCTGGTTTTCACAAAGAACCAAATCCCCTATTTTAAAGGTTCTAGGAAGCACACTTTGGTTGTACTGTCTAGATAATCATTGTTGATAAGCTTTAAGATGTTCAAGGGCTTGCAAACGACGTTCGTTGAGCATCTCCAACTGATGCAAATGGTTAACTCAATAGGTCTCATTATCAATTAGCCCCTGAAGAGAAAATCGTAGAGAAAAAATTTCTAGCTCTAAAGGCATGATAGCTTCGACACCATACATGAGGTTATAGGCGTTGTTCCTGTAGCCATATAAACACTTGTGCGATAGGCCCATAAAGCGTATGTTAGTTGAATGTGCCGATCTTTACTATATTTGTTAACTATTTTATAGAGAATAAGTTCAAGAGTTTTATTTAACACTTTTGCTTGACCATTCGATTGTAAATAGTATGGCATGGAAAACCTATGTTGGATGTGAAATTTCTCAAGGAACTGCTTCACTTGTTCTTAAATGGTGTACCATTGTCAGAAACAAGTGTAGTAGGCAATCTGAATCAAGAAATGATATTGTTCATAAGGAAGCTACAAATAACTTCGACATTTGTGGATCAGAGCGGGACAACCTTGACCCACTTTGTGAAGTAATCCATAGTGGTAATGATAAAGCATGTCCCTTGGAAGAGGGGGGTGATATCTTTCCAATAATATCCAACCCCCACTTAGCAACGACCAAGGGGAAGTTTGGTTTTGTAACTCTTTAACAGGCGCATGAATGAGTCGACTATGTTGCTAACATTGAGGGCACTTTTTGACAAAGTCAAAGGAATCTTGTTCCATGGTTTGCCAATAGTATCCCATGTGTATCAATCTTCATGCCAAGGATTTACCACCAAAATGTCCACCCCCAAAGCTCGCATGGGATTCTTTAAGGGCAAGGGGTATCTTTGCTTTAAAAGACACCTAAGAAGCAACCCATTATAGGCTTCCTATAAAGGATGTTAGACAGGATGTCGTAATGACCAAAAGCTTCCTTATATGAATGCAGTCATTTTTTGTCGCATCATCGGGGAAGTTCCTAGTCTTTAGATAGTTATAAATATCAGAAAACCATTCCCCAGAGTCCACATGGGAACACGTAGGGGACTCAGCTTCAGGTTCTTTAGGAACCCCAGGGGTTCGTAAGACCTGGACCATGAAATGGTATTCTTTTGTATCTTCTTTGGAAGGTACCAAGGAAGCTGCGCTTGCCATGGCATCGACATGTCTATTTTCTCTCCTCGGGACATTGTCTATTGTGAAAGAAGAAAACTACTTGAGCAAAGACAAGGGAAGGTCCCGGTATCAGGACAACTTACTTTGCTTGGCCTGATAGGTTCCCATTATTTGGTTCACTATAAGTTCAGAGTCACCTAGGATACAGAGGTGTTTGATCTTTAGTGCCATCATGACACATAGGCCAGCTATAAGGGCTTCATACTTAGTGATGTTATTGGTACAAGGAAAATCTAATCAAAAGGATAAGGGAACTAGTTTACCTTTGGGGGATATCAGAACCACGCCCTCTCCAGAACCAGTTTGACACCTCAATCCATTGAAATACATTTTCCATTTGGGGTTGTGATCGATTGCAAAAATGTTTTCATCGGGAAACAAATTCAAACCAAGAAAGGAGCGAGATGAGGGAGCGTCTGCTAGTTGATCTGCAACCGCTTGACCCTTTATTGATTTCTGAGTAACAAACTTTATGTCAAACTCAAAAGCAACATAACCCATTTCGCTAACCTTCCCACCAGATCAGTGCTGGAAAACAGATGTCTTAAAAGATCAATCTTTACTATGACATGCGTTTCAACATGGAGAAGATAATGCCTCAACTTTTGTGTAGCAAAGACAAGAGAAAAGCACTACCTCTCCGTGGAGGAATAACGAGTTTCGTAGTCAACCAAGACATGACTAATGTAGTAGACTACTCTTTCCTTTCCAGTGTCATCATATTGAGCTAAAAGAGCTCCAAAGCATATGGTGACACAACTAGATAAAGTAGAAAGTGTCTATCTTGCATAGTTGACATCAATATGGAAGGGTTGGCCAAATAGGCTTTGATTGACTCAAAGGCTCTTTGACATTCCTCATCCCACATGAAGCGAACACCTTTTTTTAGTAGGTGAGTGAAAGGAAGGGTACGATCAGCCAACTGAGATATGAATCTGGGAATTTCCCGAATCTTTCCTTGCAAACTTTGCAACTCAATAATATTCTTTGGTGGAGGCATGTTAACAATGGCATCAATCTATTTAGTGTCTACTTCGATCCCACAATGAGAGACTATGAACCCCAGAAGCTTGTCGGCATCAACGCTAAAGACACACTTAAGGGGGCTTAGTCTCATTTTATAGAGTCAAAGTCTTTCAAAAATAAGATGAAGGTTCTTAGGATGATCTTGACGGGTTACCAATTTCGCCAATATGTCATCAACGTAATCTTCTAAAATCTTGTGAATAAAGTCATGAAATATTAGGGTCATCGCCTGTTGGTAAGTAGCTCCTGCATTCTTTAACCCAAAGGGCATGACCACATAGCAGAAAGTAACCCATAGGGTAGTGAAGGTTGTCTTATATCGATTGTTTGGGTTAATACAGATCTAATTATAACCCGAGAAGCATTCCATGAAAGAAAGCAATGCATGGCCTACAGTGAAGTCGACAATGATATCTATATTAGGTAGCGAAAAATAATCTTTAAGAGAAGCCTTGTTAAGATCTCAAAAGTTGATGCATATGCGAATACGACCATTAGGTTTGCTAACGACAACTATATTAGAAATCCAAGGGGAATAATCGATAGGGCAGATAAAGCCTGCTTTCAACAGTTTCTCTATCTCATTCTTAACCATTAATGCCATCTTGAGATTGATCTTTCAGATTTTTTGCTTAACCAACTTGGCATCAGGACACAAGATGATATTATGAACTACTATAGACTCATCAATACTGGGCATATCCTCATATGTCCAAGCGAAGATGTCAGGATGAGAACGTAAGAGATCAGAGTGTTCGTCTACTTCTTCTGGAGAGAGACACTTCCCGATTTTGATCACTTTTTCAGAGGATGCAGGATCCATGGAGATCTCAATAGTATCCTCTTTTAGGAGTGAATTATGGTCTTCATGATGAGGTATCGCGATGTTGTCACTGGTGTTAGATAGAGGGTCCTCCTCGTCAATACTCAAGACAGATTCCCCGAAATACACTTGGTTATGCAAGCAATACAAGAATCATCTTTTGTGGTTATAAGTAGGTAACGGGGAATAGGCACCTAGAAACTCCTCTAATGCTTTATCTGAAGAGAAGACATCGAGAGGGACTTTCTCAGCTTGTTCCTTTTCCTCTATTAACTAAGGGTGAACAAGGTTTAATGGGTCGACTGAAATCATATTAACACTCCACCAAGGCTTTTGCTTAGACTGTTCGATGGAACATCCTAGTTCGAAATTATGTCGTCATGGCTTAAGATGGATAGGGACCTGAATTCCTTGCTCGATATGTCCTAGGCCATTTTTCCCATAGCCATACTGAAAAGCGAGCTCATATCCAAACCCATAGCGAGTTTTCAAAACTTCAGGGGATGGTGGATCCACATAGAGCGTTTCGTTCCACCAATGGACGTCGAATGTCTCCATGGGGGTTATTCCACCTTCCTTTCCAGGCTCACAAATGTTGATTTATTTTGTAGGAGGTGGATTTTTCTCCTCAGTGCAGGAAGGAGTGATCTCTTGGACAGGGTCACACTTCTTCTCCTCCGTAGGAGTATTATCCACCTTTGTGTTAGGGGCACATGGAAGGTCGACACAAGAGGGATCTACCTTATATTCCATAATGAAGAACTCATAAAAGTTTAGGGAACCCCAATTGTCTCTGAAGAAAGCATTCATTTGAGAAGTCGACAAGGGGGATTTAGGATCTTTTGCCTTAGGCAGTTCTTCATTTCTGACACTAGCCTTGGGGACAACTTCCACAAAGGGTATTGATGAAGAACATGCCATAGCATTGAAAAACAGAGAAGGAATGCAATTATTGAGGGTAGATATAGCTGAAGCGTGATCAACGACAACCAATTCATAGAGGTGAATGCCTTCCAGATCTGCTTTGACTGTAACTACCTGATTATTTGTGACAAATTTCAAGGAACAGTGTAAAGTAGAAGTTACCACACCCATAACATGGATCCAAAGTCTCCCTAAGAGGAGTTTGTATGGTAAGGGGCCAAGCATCACATAAACCAACATAGGTAAGGTAATGGGGCCTAGCTGCAAAAGTAGTATTATCGTACCTAGAGCTTGGTGGCCAACGTTATCGACACGAATGTACAAGGAGGAAGCTACTAAGGAAGATGAATCAACTTTAATTTTAGGTAGTAGGTCCATACCGCAAACGTTGAGAGCCGAATTGGTCTTAACGAGGGTACGCCTAATATCGATATTGTTGACATTAACTATAATCATTAAAGGCTCTGCTTATTTCTGCATGTCCAAAGGTGGGAGTTCTTGTGGGTGGAATGTGATATTCAGAGAATTAGTGCGAATATGAGCCAACAACACGTTAACATCCATGGGCCTAGTACAGGCAGGCAAGAGAATCTTTTATAAATCTTCTTGAACCATCTCTTGATAAACTAGAGCGATTTGAAGCAGATCCCAAAGCGAGATCTTAGCCAGAGTAACACGAAGCTACTTGACAAGATCATAATCACTTGGTGCTTTGATCATAGGCTTAGGTGCTACAAGAAGGTTTGGTTGAGAAGGTGGCAAAGAAACAAGTTGCGAAGTAGGAATAGAGGGTTGTTGATCCAGGTTCTATTTATTACTCATAGAATATGTGTGTCCAACAACATTGTAAGATGTAGAGTCTGTAGCTTTCATGAACCTTGAATACAAGTCTGGTGAATTGCTACGATAGGAGATTCCATAGACAGAAGAGTCGACTAGGGTTACATAGATGATGAGTTTCTTAGGGCTCGAAGGAGCCACTGAGGCCACCGCCACATTTACCGATCCCTTAGCCTATCGAGAGGAGACTTGTTTGAGAGATTTGTGGATAGGGGAGAATGGTTCTAAGAAATCATCTAGAGCATCTTCTAGCATATCGAAATCTTCCTCAGAAAATCCATTATCATAAACGTGTAACATCATAAAGAAAGTTCTGACGTTCACGTCGGGTTCACCAAAATGTGATATAAGAGGGATTCGCTGCACACGGGTCTCTCCTTTCTCGAGAGATCACCAGGGAATGAATTGCCCTTATACATCTCAGAATAATAAAATGATAAAGAGCTAAAACTTAGTTACACCTCAATGAAAATAATCAAAAATCCTGAGAGAGTCGGATCAAAGGATTCTTGTCCCAGAAGAGGGAGCTCTCAGCAAGAAGACACCAAAGCAATTCTAGGATGCCAACACAATGCGTTATCATCTGAAAGACACGCTGGAATCCTAAGCAATAGAGAACTTAGGAACTCAACAGACAAAAACAAACCCTACAGTTTACAAACTTAGGAGTAATCTATATGAGACTATTTAGCTAACCAAAAAACCAAATATTGAAGGAAATACTTCAATGCTTGGAGAAAGCTTACCCTTTTTCTGGATGCTCAAGTCTTCACTCCAAGCTCCTTTTCATGATCTGCACATAGAAGATCAAGGAGAAAGTTGTTGGGTGGCTGTATAGGGGCTTGCCTCAGTCAGACCCCGTTTTGGTGTTCCCACCTCCACGGACAACCAAGTTGGAAAGGAATGCTAAAGGAGTAAATAAAGCATGTGGTGAAAGCAATACCCGCTTGTGGGTAGAACCCACACCACAATAAGCGTGTGGTGAAAGCAATACCTACTCGAGAGTAGAACCTGCACCACGAGAAAGTAGACAAATGTGTGTAAAAGAAAAGTGAGAGGAAGTGAGAGCATTACCCACAGGCCAAGGTCCTCTCCAGAGCACACAGACACACCGTTGAGTGCTTGCTTGAGAGCTGTTGCTGTTGTTGGGGGGACCTCAGTCTGCCATGGCTTCACCTTTGAATGCATTGCTATCAAAGGAGGAGTCTCGAAGTTGTAGCAAAATAGAAAGACAACTAGTGTGATGTCTTCCAACCTCCAAATGAGAGGTAGAAGGGGGTTTTTATGCTTGGAAGGGCGAAAAAGAGCCGTTACTTTCAGAGTGTAACCACCAAGACACATGTCTCAAGGGTTAACCTTCCAGATTCTGCATTTTGAACTCAAGAAACCGACAGGATGCTAGCGCGCTGCGTAGACGTCTACGTGCTATGCATTCGTCCATGCCCTATATTCTCAAAAAATGTGTCACCAGGCTTCTGTTGCTTAGCCACTTGTTCAAATGGAATCATAATCATGAAATTTTGACCCATGGGATTTTGTCATTAATGTCTTAGGGTGCCATAAATGCTAGGCATAAATGTGAAAATATGGAATTGCCCCTAGGTGCAATTTTGTGATATTACAGTAGCTTATCACCTTCAAAAGTCTTGAATCAGAAAGCCAAATCAAAATAGCATTCCTTGCTTTGCCATTATTCTCATAATCCTTGATATCATCTTCACTTGTTGGAGTAGTAGCAGGTATAGTATATCCATCTTCAACTAACTTCCATACACCAAACCCTAATGAGACAAGAAAGGCTTCCATCCTTGCTTTTCAGAAGGCATAATTTGTTCCATCAAACATAGGAGCTTTGACACCATTCCTATGCACCATTCAGATCTACCTCAAGTTGTTAAACTTCTTCTAAGGAACTCTGCTCTGATACCAATTGTTAGACACACAAGACAATTGAGAGGGGGGTGAATCAATTGTATATTAAAACCTTCAAACCCTTATTAATCTTTAAACCCTTTAAACATCCACATGAATGTAAACAAATGAAACATCAACACATCAACAACAATACACAATGGAACACCATATTTTGTGTGGAAAACCCTAATAAGAGAAAAAGCACAATGATGATTAACTCATACATATATGAATAACAACATTGATTAGAAAAGGCTCACTTTCGAAAGGGCTAATTTCCCAAAGGACTCATTTTCCAAAAGAAAGAAGGGCTCACTAGCTAGATAGAAAGAGAATAGAAATAAATTGTTATAGGGAGGTTCACTACCTTAGAGCAACATGAGAATCCACCACCAAAAATCTTCACCATCCACAACCTTCAACTCACTGCCTCCAACAACTTCAAGCACACTGAAATGTAGACACCTTTTGCTCACTGCTTCTTGTAGTCATAGGCATTCATGTTCATACTTAGATCTCAATACTTGATTACATACACATCATTTCACACCACACAAAACATCACACACTTCTCCAACAATTGACCTTGCATATATACCTTCCATAACCACAAAAACCTTTTCCAAGTCAGCTTCAAAGAAACGTATGCACAAATGTGTAACTGCCAAATAGGTTAGCACCAAACACTTCCATGATGGAAAGAAGTAAAGGCAAACCACACTAAGGGTTAACCAAGACTCAAATCTACATTGACACGCTACACCAAGCTTCTACAAACCGTGAAGCACATTCACAAGTAACACTAACACACTAGGTTAGCCAAACCAACATTAATGCTACCCATAAACCACATTCACACTTGACTAGGTTTGGAAAAATCTTGTGGACCACATAGCAACATTACACAACATCCTAGAATATTCCAACACCAATAGAATATTCAAACACATTGTCACAAACACCTGTAGCTAAGAACATTATCATCTTGTATAACTAGTAAAATTGCCACTAAGACACAACACATGAACCAAGCTTGCATTGCAGCTGAACACTAAACCTTCCAAGGGAAGATAGACATAAGCATCATTAGCACATTCCCAAATCTGCAAGACAAGAAACTTCAAAACAAAGAAATGCGGTGCAACTCCATTTCTCCCATACATCCTTCTTCATAGTCCAACACACTGTCAAACACATCTTCTACTACTGCACAATCCAAAAATTGAAACTATGGATATAACACTTTTGAACACTTCTAAACATCACATCCAAACCACACAAGCACATCTTCAAGCATGAAGAAATGTAGAGCACAATAAATAGCACACCCCTATCATCTTGTACACTCTTTATGCAAATTTTCTCAAAAAACACTTGGAAACCAAGTGACCATGTTGCATTTTTAACACCTACTCAACACCACAAACACCTCATCATAACCATACTAGAGGTTGACATAGATTGACATCAATGACAACATAGTGCAACAAACACATCCCATGCCATGCTTCACATATCCACACAACAATATAGCTCAATACAAATGACATCCCACTCAAACTAGCCAACCTTGACCACTAAATATGTGCTCGCTTTTATGAAATCAAGCTCACACAAAACAATCAAGTTGTAAGGTAAAACAATGTGCCTCAAAACCATGTACACACAATTATTGACTTCAACATTTACTTTATTGGTACTAGGGCTCTCAATATTATCTATATTTCCCATGTGCAACCCACATACAAAATATTTAACCAATGTTACATACACCTTTACAAGTGGACTTAAATAAATATTTAATGTGGTTAAATACAACACTAAAGATGCACCACAAATAACTATTTATTTTACATAGTTAAAACAATTCTTTCTTGTGCAAGGTGTATAACACCTTTTTCCTAACATAGGTGACCTACCTATATAATGATGCAAAATTTATTTATTTTAATATTTTTAAAATTATTGTGTGTTCTAATTGTTGTCCTCTTAATATGCGATCTCTTTATATCAAATTAAGTATACATTGAATATCTTCAAATACCATGACATAACAACAAAAATATGTGCTAGGTCAATTCATAATATTTAATATAAGGGGATGAGGAAGTTGAAATCTTGAAAGTTAGAGATTCTTACCATGCTCCTCACGATTGATTTGGATGAACCTCTACCCACTTAAAATAATTTGTAAAATAAAGTGACAATCTCAAGCTAAAAAAATGATATATAAAAACTAATGCAACAAAAATAAATTATAATGAATAAAAATCAAGTTGTAAGCCAAACTTATTATAGAAACATACTTTTGATTAATATATTATTACATTAAAACATTTTTTATGAAAAAAATAAAAAATAAATACAACACTAAATAAAAATAAACAAATAATATACACACAAGGATCCAAATAAAAAATATAAATACACTATTTTTGCCATTAACATAAAAGTCTGCCATATCACGCTTAAGATTGAAAATAATCATAAGATACGGACTACTGGACCGTTGGGGACCGTTGAGCTGAGTGGCATGTACACACCTGTTATATAAAAAAATATAAAAAAATAATAAAAATGAAAATAATCATACAAAGATATTTTGCTAGTTTCATTCCTTTGGATTATTGTGGATAAACTCCCTAAGACCCTTACATGTACGATGGTTTACCCATGTGTCATCAAATATTGAATCTAGCTCTGAGATGCTCCTATCTGGCATTGCTACCTATTGAATCTTCACCCTGCTACCTAATGTATTCTTTCTATTGTATTCTTGCCTCGTTGCAGTGCTAGTTATTTCCTCCTCTGTATGAGTATTAACAATAGTATCTCCTTGTGCATTAGTTGGCGTGTAAAGTTAGTTAGAGCAGTTTTGGACAGCCCATACTTTTTTTTTTTGTTGCTGCGTTGTAACTGTAGCTAAACCCACATGGTCCAACTTTAATGGGGGGTTCGCCTTCCAAATTGACTTTTGGTCCTTTTCGAACAGTCTCTCTTGGTCTTATTTCTGTCTGCATTAACACTAATATTATATATTGCATTGGAAAATCCTCAAAGCAAGGGCGTGCTCATGATGGTTGCCAAAGATGTTGATGGATTTTAGTAAAAACTACCACACAACTATTGTTCTAGTTTGTTTGTCTGCACACGACCTCCTGTTGTTGTTTCTCCTATTTTATTATACAAAATATCAATACATTGACATTTATAGAAGAAAACCCTTATTCTGATTTAACAGCCATTACCAATGCTAATGAATGAAATTTCTTTTTGTATTGTTTATAAAACATGAGCAATATTAATGCCATGGTTTTCTCAAACTTGACTTTGGAATACATTTTTCCAACCAAGCAAAAGGATTCTAGGTCTCTGGCCTTGTTGCCCTGTTGTTCCCATGCCAAGTATTTTTCATCGTCTTCTTTGATGGGCAGATGGCAGCCAAGAAAAAAAAGTTCTGGATCTGTTGCTTGGGCTGTTAATAAACTCAGGGTAGCAGATTCCTCCATTGTGGAGAATGTACAGCAGCATCTCCACGCCAATGTTGAGATTCGTGTCAACTGTTACCAGGTGCGTGGAAATGATTTATATATCTTTCTAACGGTTGAATATGGCGAACTAATTCGTTTTTGGGTCTGCCCTTTTTATTTTATGAAAATATCTTTGTGTATCTAAGGATGAATATGGTAACCCAATTGATTTTCGAGTTTGCCCATATTTTAAAAAGAAATATTTTTCTGTTTTTCTAATAATGAATTTGGTAACCCGATTAATTCTCTAGCCAAGTCGATTCATTCTGGAGCCTTTGTCCTATTATTTACTTTTCTTGAGGGTTGATAGCAGATTTTAGGATTGCCGGATGGGTGTTCCAAAGATCAAGTGGTGAAAGCGGCCATGGAGTTGAAGAGTGCAGAGATTGACGAAGGATACAGTTCCTCTGTTATGACATATCGCCAGGTACTCTGGTACTGAAAAACTCAAGTTATTGCGTGTAACCTAAATCGTTTGTTTGTGTGCGTGAGGATATAGAAGATAAAGAACGGTGTAGTTCAATGTGTGTAAGTGCGCATAGAAGGTATACAATGGTGCAGTTGAATGTGTGTCGGGTTGGGTGGGGGCATAGACGGTAAAGAGTGGTGCATTTGAATGTGCGTATGCATGGGCATAGAACTTAAGAATAATCATTGGTCATGTGCATATGTGGGTGCGAGCGTAGGAGAAAAATATTGGTATGTTTGAATATGCGTGTTGAAATAGAAGATAAACACTGGTATAATTGAATGTGTGTGTTTGTGGGGAGGGGGAGAGCTGGGAATGTATGTGGGTGGGCATGGAAGATAAACAATTCTCTAGTTGCTAATAGGGCAATCGATCCCTGTTGCAGTTTTCTTGGCTGCTATCATCCCACCAAGTTACCAATCTGGTAGGATGTTAAGCCTCCATATGCATATGACTTTGGAAGCAAGAAGGCTAAGAGAGAGTCCTGGGTGGATTTTAGAAGACCAGAAAGCTTGTGGGCTTGTTTCTGACTTAATTGAAAAAATATTGCTGTAGTTGAATGTGTATGTGTATGAACATAGAGGACACACAATGGCATGGTTGAATGTGCATGCGTGTGAACGTAGAAGACAAATATTGGTATAGTTAAGTTTGCACGTGTGTGAACATAGAATACAAACAATGGTATGATTGAACGTGCTTGTGTGTGAGTATAGAAGGCCAAATAGTATGGTTGAATGCGAGTGCATCTGGGATTCAAAGATAAACGATTGTATAGTTGAATGTGTACCTGTAGGCATGGAAGATAAACGGTAGTCTCTTTGGTAGTTGAATGTGGGTGTGTCTGGGGTTCAAAGATAAACGATGGTAGAATTGAATGTGTACCTGTAAGCATAGAAGATAAAACACTAGTCTCTTTGATAGTTGAATGTGAATGTGTATATGTGTTTGTGCGTATAGGATATGAACTATGGTAGTTGAATGTCATATATGTGGGTGTGTAGGCACAGAAGATGATTAGTGGTGTGGTTGAATGTGTCTGTGGAAATAGATAATGAATGATGGAATAATTTAGAGGTTGGTTTTGAGGGCTTGCAGGAATTGTTGATGGATGTACGAGATAAGCTTCTTTTTGAGCCAGAGTTTGCAGGGAATGTGAGAGAACATGTGCCCCCAAAGTCTTTGCTAAGCCTTCCTTGGCCATGGCTGCCTGCCGTCTTGTCTCTCCTGCAAGAAGTAAGACTTTTGATGCTTTTACTTTTACTGCATTCCTGAGTTTTTGTTCTGATGAAATGAGATTTCATCTTTTTTGGGGGTGGAATCGGGAGATTGGGGGATGTTTGCTGACAAGAAATGGCAGCGATAGTAATATCTTATGACCAATGGAGGCTCTGCACAGGTAGGGGAGGACAAAATGGTATTGGAAGTAGGCCGAGCCACTATGCAACAAGCCAATGCCAAGCCTTATATCCATGATATTCTACTCTCCATGGCATTGTCAGAGGTATGAGATCTCAGAATTCTCTCTCTATTTCCAGTTTCATTATATTTTATGCCTCTTTAGTTTGTCAAGCCTGTGACAGATGTGTTTTGTTTATAATTGTTTTATTTACAGTGTTCCATAGCTAGAAGAGGCTTTGAAAGTGGTAGGGTTTCAAAAGGCTTTGATGCTCTTG
This sequence comes from Sequoia sempervirens, assembly GCA_007258455.2. Lineage (NCBI taxonomy): Eukaryota > Viridiplantae > Streptophyta > Pinopsida > Cupressales > Cupressaceae > Sequoia > Sequoia sempervirens. The sequence continues at coordinate 450,153,640 of VDFB02000003.1, read as the reverse complement.
CTCGAGCTCAGCTGCTGCTGAGGAGTAAGAAATCGTTGGCAAAACTAACTCTATTAGCAGAGGTACAATGTTTTGCTTTTTTTTTTTCAATTTAAAAATCTAGGATTCTTCTTGTCCCTACATTTTAAAGGTTGTCTTAATTTCATTTGGCTTCCTTTTCTCATAAAGATTGAAGCATCTCTGGAGGAGCTTGCACCCACATGCTTGCTAGAACATCTAAGTATGCCTCGAACACCTGAGAATGCAGAACGAAGAGAGGGGGCATTGGCAGCTTTGCGGGAATTACTTAGGCAAGGCCTGGAAGGTGAAGTGTCATGCGCAGTTACTGATTGGCCAGCTTTCCTTAGTCAAGCAATGAATAAATTGCTGGCAGTTGAAATTGTTGGTTTGCTTCTTTGGGACACACTTGCTACTATTCGAAAGAATTATAGTTCTTCCGAAGCTCGACAACAACGGAATGTTATAGATTTTGATTGTTTCTACAAGGCATTGTTAGCCCACATTGCTGTGGGTTTCTCACGCAAACATCCTGAACTGGTATGCTTTTTGTTTTGATCATTTGTGATGCTTTGAAGGGATGTTTTTTCCTTAGAACCCCAGATACTTTCTCTGAATATCTAGTTACATTTGCAGATTGAAAAGGCCAATAATATCATAGAGAGCCTGGAAAGGACCGAAGCTGTAAATTTGAGTTTGGAGGGTGCCATGTGTAAAATACTTCTAGGAGAGGTAACTTTTTCAGCACCCCAAGATCTTTTACCAAATGCACATGTTTCACTGATTTAATCAATGATGATTCAGGATAAAGTTGTACTCACAGAGGATTTTCAAAAGTTTGGTGTGAATGGGAGCTCACAAAAACGACCTTGGGCCAAGCCAGGTTTACAAAAATCAGATGGTAGAGGTGCAGATTTGAATGAATCCTTGGTATCTTTCATCTCTGCATCTCCAATTTCTTTTTCCTTGTATGTTTTGGTTTCTGTTGGATTGCTAGTGGATGGTTCTATAGAGATGTATGGTGGAGCTTGTCTTGCTTAAAGTTGGAACTCTGTCTTATGCCAGAAGACGTGCTGAAATTGATCAGGAAAAATGGCTGAAGGATGCTGTACTCGGGGCCTTTGTGGATACACGGGATTGTACACCTTCTTTGGTGAGTTGTATAGAGTGGCTCCAGGAGAACTGGGATTTCTGAAAGGTTGCTGACAGGTATTTCTGGCTTTTTATTCATTTCAAATGTTTGAATTCTTCTGCAGGTAAACTACTTTGGTAACAAGGTGAAAATGCCTATAAATGACTGGAAAAGGAAAGAAGTTGACCGTTCAATACCTCAAGTAGGACAAAGGTTTCCATTCTATACTTCATCACAGTCACAGGTTTTAAGCTCCTCTGTCCAAGCTTTAACTTGCTCTTCTCCGACTGAAATTCCTGAAGCTAGAGGCAACCTATCACCTCCCAGTGGCCAAAGTCATTCAATATTCAACAAGTCTAAAAATGCTTCATCCTTGATATGGAACCAAAATGTTGGGGTCTCACGAAAGAGACTATCTAGAAGCTGGTTAAGGAAGGGTAAAACAGCAGGAAAATTATTTTTGGTTGCTCTCCTTGGAGGTTGTGCATTTATATACCTTAGGTTGCATCTGCAATCCAGATCAATGCCATTTTCATATAAAAGCATTGCTGCACAACCAGATTGTGCAATGAAGCCATCTTCAGGTCAATCATCAAGTCATTCAACTAGCACTGCTCAGATCCAAAGAGAAAACATTGGAAGCAGGTTAACTATGGCAATTGCAAAGTCTCTGATCCCATTTACAAAGAAGGGTGAAAATCAAGCTGATCAAAATGCATGGCCTGTTACTGATCTCTCACTCTTAATTGGAAAGTCAAGGCACAATGCATTTTACAGAAAACAAATGGTGTTCAGGGAAGCAGAGAGTTTGGTAAGGCATTGGCAAAGTATGAAAGCTGAGGCCCTGGGACCCAACCATGAGATCCATCGTCTATCCGAAATTCTTGCAGAGCCAATGCTCTCACAGGTGAATGATCTTGGAACTGTGACAATTGACTTTTACTTTTTGGTTTTGATCGACTCTTTTGTTTATTGTTACTGCCTCTCATGTTGCTGTTGCTTGGACCATGTTGGGATAGTGGCAAGCTCTGGCAGAATCGGCAAAATCAAGGTCATGCTTTTGGAGATTTGTACTCCTACATCTTTCTATTGTGCACGCTGAAATTTCATCTGATGACATGGGTTGGGAGATTGCTGAAGTAGAAGCGGTCTTGGAAGAAGCAGCTGAACTTGTTGATGAATCCCAGCTTAAGAATCCTAATTACTATAGGTTGGTTTATAGCATTACAATATTTTGATGAGATAAACAAATTACACGTGTTCTGAATTTTATCTCTGCAGGGATTTCTAATAGATGTTCTTTTGGTGTTTAACTTGGGCCAATGCAGCACATATCATATAAGGTATGTTTTGAAGAAAGGCAGTGATGGAAAATGGAAATTTTGTGGTGGTGGCATTCAATCTCCGGTTTAGAACCTCATTCAGCAATCTTGGTTTCATCTCCTTAAGCTTTGTACATTATCTTATAATGGTTACAGATTTCCAGAAGTTCTTTGCTTGGGGACATCCTGCATGCATTTATGAGCACAGCAACTGGAAGGAGATAAGTGAATTGGGAAGTTCTATTGCAATTAATTGCATTTGGACTCTTGGAAGACAGTGGCATTGAAAAGGTTAGAAGTGATGAATTTGTTTGATCCACATTGTGGGTGCTATAGTGTTTGTGGGTCAATTCTTTGATTAAATTGCCAGTTTTGTGTTCGTGTTGCTTCACTGAGAATATGATGGATTTAGCCTTTACTGTTTCTTCCTTCTTAATTTGGCCATTGAAGCAAAATGTCCATTGGTTTCCTGCATTCTGCACTTAAGTATGGAATTCTATACTCAGGTGATGTTACATCCTGGATTGTGTGTGCTGCAGTCTATATATCCAGCAATTCTATGGAAATAGACCAGACAATCTTGTGCCGAGCAGACTGTGCACATTGATCATGAAAGAACCAGGCTTCACATACTTATTTGACTGTTTGTTAAGTTGGATTAACCATGTTCTTTTTAACTCACTGACATATAGATTACACGAGCCAAATGGCTAGATCTAGTTGGGCGTACTAATTTCATTCATTGAAGATAACATTGTTGTCTACAGGCTTTTCATCTATTTGCTAGGGCCATTTTTTCTGCACCATATTATCCTTGTGTAGAATGCTTTGTACTGAAATTCTGATTTTTTGCCTAGGGCCAAATATTTTTGGAGTTAACAAATCCTAGCAGGCCATTGCACTATCAGTTGAAATCAGATTTTAATTCAATGAAGGAGTTCCAGTGTCATCTATATTTGAATATATTTGGCAAAATTACTTTTAAGTAAAACAGGGTGGCCTATATATGTGTTTCACAATGGTCAATCTTGACTTGACAATTTTGTAGCGAGGACTATGGCAGCTGAAATTATTGAGCACCTTATGTGACTTTTTCTCAGCATCTTTTTTAGAGGGTGGCCTATATATGTGTAGAGAGGACTATGGCAGCTGAAATTATTGAGCACCTTATGTGACTTTTTCTCAGCATCTTTTTGGTCCTTGACATGCTTCTGCTTTTATTGATGGTTGTTAAACCCAAAGCATGATCAGATGGGCTCAGTTTTTCCTTTTGGAGACAATCGTATTTCTTTGAAATTGCTTAAATATGTAACTAGATTTTTACATAATTCTGTAAATCAATTGCCCTGTGAAGACCTGGCTTTGGTTAAAAGCCAGTGTTAAAAGACGTTTTTCCATGGAACAGAGCAGAAAACAATTAAAATAAAATAAACAGTTGGTGTTATTTTCAAGTCTTTTATTAGTTGCTCCAGCAGTCACTGAATAAGCCATTGACTTCCAGGGAGGGCTATTTATACTTTTAAGTTTATGGCCAAATGGATGTTATTAAAAGAGTTATTTTTTGAAGAAAAATATTTTTCAGTCAGCAAAACTTCTTCAGAACATGTATAGAGAATAAATTTGTAACCTTAATAGACAAAGGGGTAATCAAGATATTTTTAATTAATATTTTTGTATAATACACATTTCTTATTTGATAAACTAGAAAGTTTGACAGTCAGCACATTAACAAAAAAAATGCCAGTAACTTAAAACTTTTGTTCAATGGTATTACAGTGATATATCCCAATAAGAAGCTAGAAATAGGACAAATCATTGCCAGAATGTTCCAAAGGATTCAGAGAAAAAGAGGTTCAATCTCCATTTTGAATTCAAATCTAAACAACAAAATTAGTATTTTTGGGTGGACTTTAGTTCCTTTAATGTTTACATGGGAAATACCGTCAACCATACAATGTTGATATCTAGCCTGATTTATATGTTTCTTTGTGACGATTTATGCAACTATTTATATATTGCACTATCAATGTTTTATTGAGTAGGTTCTATGATGCATATGCTCATTCTATTATTACAAAGTTGCATTACTATTGAAATTTCTAGGCACGATTGGATAGTTACCAAATGAACATTGGCTTCGGTGCAAGACTGGAAGGTTTTCCTTTGTCCAAGCTTATAACTACGATGACTTGGCCAATTAACATGCTGTGTTTGTTACGTTTTTGATTCATTCTGCTAAGCAATGAGGATACTTATAGATCTGCCATTTTGGCACCACTGCCTTATATTACGAGGCAACCCAATAACTTGAAGGTATTCCCCAAGTACGTTATGTTTCGCAAGATCTTTAGTGTCAAACCTGCTCTCTGAGAGAATGTGCACCTATTTGTTTTATGTCAGTAAATTAAGCAGACATGATGGAACATGAATCATTAATGGTCCTGGGATTGTTAAGGCTTTGATAATAGATTAATGTAGAAGGTGGACCATAGCAATTTGCAGTATGAAGGGCATCTCTAAACGATAAATGTATATGCATGAAAATGGTTAAAATTTTATAGCTATCTTGGAATATGAGTAAGTTCCTATTTTCAATTATGGTTGTATTCAATCCAAAGGCTCTTAACTACATTATCAATCATGGGCATACCGCAATAGGAGCAAAAACAGTTTTAACATGTAGTGGCCTTACATGTAATGTCTAAAAACCAAAGAAAAGTGGCGGCTGCTTTTGAGTGGTTGTTAAGCTGATGTCGGCGACAGAGTGTGCATAAATTTGGTTGCAGCCTTCGTATCCAGGCCGTGTTAGAATAACCCAGCATTTTGTTACTGACACACATTTTAAAGTTATTCTGTAGTTGTACAATTGTCTCTTGCTATTGTCTGTTGGAATTAACTGAATCATTGGTGGTATATATGCAGCGGGAAGAGCATTTATAGTTCTAGCGTATATACGCTCAACTAATTTGTAATATAGTAAACTTGGTCACACATGCATTCACCAAATCCAGCCAAAAGTCTCTTGAACTTCTATGAACAAGTCAGAAGCAATAATATAAATGATGATTTACCTCTCAAATTTGCAAGAACTCAGAAGAAGGATAGGAGATTGTCAGCGCTCTTTATGGAAAGTCTATTGTGTTGATTAGGTAATTGAACTTTTGTTTGTGTGGGTCGGTCTGAATTCACCGTCCAGAAGCTTGAGCCCAACTTTGCTTGAAATTTAAACAACCTTTGGAGTAGGTGGGTGCCTCTATCTTATTGTACTGTACTAATCTACTCGCTGAGAGGGAAAGAGAGAAAAATGATGTTAAAGACTAAAATAAAAGGGAGTAATGCATTGAGACAGTAATTTAGTTCGATTGATCCGGATGGGCCCTCTCTATTCAGCACGCTCTAACCTTCAACCGTTCTACCTTGCGCTTGGGCCCTGCGCTCACTGCCGTTTCCTCTATCAAAGCACACGCTAATGGTTACTCTTACTTCCAACTTTGAACCCCCTAATGCTTCCTTCCTCAATTCGCTTACCTTCTGTTTAACTTTATGTTGTTCGTTGTCGGTAATCTTTGTACACATCCATTGCCAGTAGATGGGGTTAAATGCTATACACGTGATAAGCTGGTGGTTAACTATCCCCTTTATGCCCCTTTTCAAAATTAGTGGTATTTAACTCCACCGCCTGTTGGGTTGTATGACATTTTCATCTGCGAAAAATTTGAAGTCCACGACTGCGACATCTTTTACCAGTATGACGTTGCATACATTCTTGCATGTGGTTGGTGTTCTTGAAGTTCTTGCATTGCTGCTCGAGTTGAGGTGACAAAAATCTTACTATTTTGAACAATAGGAAGTAGTGTTCGAAGTTGCCTTCGTCTATAAAAGCATAGAAGATAGAGGAATTTAGTCTAATGATATTAAAAATTCAAGCATGTAGCAATCAAATATCGGTGAGGAAATTCAAAAGGATGTAAAGAAAAGTTATCAACATCTGATCATGCCTTATTTTCAGCAATAACAATTTCATTCTCTCATACTGAACGTTAATATGTGAACTACATTAAAATGAATCCACAACCAAGGTTCCATTCTAAAGAGTCCTGACAATGACGTATTTTTTGTTGGTATTTTTTTTTGTTAACATGCTTCTGACAACCATGGATTTGATGGAACATTTGGCTAAATTATATGAAAAACCTTCAACCTCAAATGAGGTATTTCTCATAAAGCGTTTGTTTAATCTAAAAATGATTGAAGGTGGATATGTGACAAATCATTTAAATGAATTTAATAAACTATCAGTCAGTTAACTTCTGTAAAAGTGAATTTTGATTAAGAGGCGAGGGTTCTCTTGGTTTTATGTTTTTTGCCAGAAAGCTGGAATAGCTTGGTAATGGCTGTAAGTAACTCTGTTTTTGGTTCAAATACATTGAAATTTGATGATGTTGTTGGTGTTATTCTTAGCGAGGAAATGCAATGGAAAAACACAAGTGAGACTTCAACATCGGGTAATGCTTTGACTGTAGTGAATAGGGGAAGAACAAAGGAGAGAGGAAAAAGCCCAACAAATTGTGAGAAGTCACAAGGGAAGTCGAAGAAAGGCAAATCTAAATCTAGAGGAAAAATGGATTATTGGCACTGTGGAAAGCCAGGGCATTTGAAGAAGGATTGTTGGTCTCGAAAAGGCAAACAAGGAGACATACAACATGATGACAGTAAGGAAGCTAATGTTGCAAGTAATAAATTGTAGGATGCTTTAATTCTATGTTTAGATAATGTTAATGATTCCTGGGTAATAGATTCAGGGGCTTCATTTCATGCCACACACCATAGGAAATATTTTGTATATTATGTTCAAGGTGATTTTGGACAGGTATATTTGGGTGATGATGAACCCTGCTAGATTGTTGGGAAAGAAAAAAAATAAAAATCAAGTTACAAAATGGAAATGAATGGTTGCTACATGAGGTAAGACATGTTCCAAATTTGAGAAGAAATTTAATCTCTGCAGAACAACTAGGTAGTGAAGGCTGCATAGTTACCTTTACAGACAAAGTCTGGAAGGTCACTAAAGGTGCATTAGTAGTAGCTAAAGGTGAAAAGGTGGGCACATTGTATTTGTGTACTGGTAATATTTATTTTACCTTAGTTGCTATTGAGACAGTTACAGCACTTGCTGCAGGGATAGAAACATAATTGTGGCACCATAGACTTGGGCGCATGAGTGAGAAAGGGATGCAAATCCTTCACTCTAGAAAGTTGCTACCAGGTCTAAAGTAGATTGACTTGGAGTTCTGTGAAAATTGTGTTTATGAAAAACATAAAAGAGTTTGATTTCTCAAAGTTGGGAAAGAGAAGAAAAGTGAGAAATTAGAGCTTGTGCATTCAGATGTATGGGGACCAGCTCAGGTATCTTCTCTTCGTGGCTCTTGTTATTATGTTACTTTTATTGATGATGCAATTAGGAAAACATGGGTGTATTTCCTAAAACAAAAATAAGAAGTAACTGAAATTTTAAAAAAATGGAAAGTTTGGTTGAGAATGAGATAGAAAAAAAGTTGAAGTGTCTCAGATTTGATAATGGAGGCAAGTAATGCAACAGAGAATTTGAAAATTACTATTCATACAATGGAATATGTAGGCAGAAAACGGTTCTTGGAACCTCACAAGAAAATGGTGTGTCTGAGAGGATGAATAGGACCATTATGGAGCGTGCAAGGAGCATGGGATTGCATGCTGGACTACCCTTATAGTTTTGGGTAGATGTTGTACATACCGCTATTTATTTAATAAATAGAGGACCTTCAAATCCTTGGATGGTGGCATTCCAGAGGAGGCATGGATGACTAAAAAGGTAAACTATTCATTTCTGAAAACCTTTGGTTGTGAAGCTTTTATCCATGTTGATATTGAAAATAAAACCAAGTTTGAGGCTAAGTCTAAAAAATGTACCTTCATTGGATATGGAGTATATGAATTTGGTTATTGATTACGGGATTATAAAAATCATAAAATCATAAGGAGCAGAGATGTTATATTCAATGAGAAGGTCATGTATAAGGATCAGCTGCAAGAAAAGAAGCATGAACATGCCAAAAAAGAATATGTGGTGTTGGATGAGATTCTAGAAAATAAAATACCAATAGTACTTGATGCTCAACAACAACAAGTTATCCCACAGACTCCTGCAAGTGTTAGAGGTTCTACAAGGATAACTAGACCTCCAAAAAGATTTTTTCCATCATTATATTCTATATTATTAACTGATTCTAGTGAACCTGAAGGTTATGAAGAAACAATGCAAGTAGATACCAAAAAGTAGTGGGAGCTAGGCATGAAAGAGGAAATGGATTCCTTGCTGCATAATCAGAGTTGGGACTTAGTCCAATTGCCTGTAGATAAAAGAGCATTGCTAAATAAATGGGTTTACAGGTTGAAGGAAGAAGATGGAGGCAAGAAAAGATATAAGGCCAGACTCGTGGTAAAAGGTTTTGCACAAAAAAAAGGTATAGATTTTGATGAAATATTTTCTTCGGTTGTAAAGATGTCTTCTATTAGAACTATTCTAAGTCTTGTGGTTGTGGAAGACTTGTATCTTGAACAACTAAATGTGAAAACAACATTTCTCTATGGGGATTTGGTAGAGGAAATATACATGCAACAACCATAGGGATATGAGGTCAAGGGTAAGGAGGAACTTGTGTGTAGAATAAAGAAGAGTTTGTATGGTCTGAAACAAGCACCTCGGCAATGGTATTTGAAATTTGATAGTTTTATGGTTGAACAAGGTTACAAAAGATGTCATTCTGATTATTATGTTTATTTTAAGAAATTGGATAATGACAGCTATATTATCCTGTTGCTTTATGTTGATGACATGCTTGTTGTCAGGTCTAACATGCAACATATTAACGAACTTAAGCAGAAATTAGCAAATTTATTTGCTATGAAGGATTTGGGTGCAACAAAACAAATCCTTGGTATGAGGATCACATGGGACAGGACAAACAAAAAATTATTTTTGTCTCAAAGTGAGTATGTAGAGAAGGTGTTGAAATTTTTTAACATGCAGAATGTAAAAACAATTAGTACATATTTGCCTAGTCATTTTAAGTTGACTAAGGAGATGTGTCCAAAGACACAAGAGGAAGACAAAATGTTTAAGATACCACATGCATTAGTAGTTGGTAGCTTGATGTATGCAATGGTATGCACAAGGCTAGATATTGCACAAATAGTGGGAGTTGTGAGTAGGTATATGAGCAATTCGAGAATGGAACATTGGAGTCCGGTAAAATGGATTTTCTGATATTTAAGAGGTACTACTTCAAAGAAACTATATTTTGGAGGAATAAATTCTGCTCTAAAAGGATATGTTGACTCTGATTTGACGAGTGATATTGATAGCAGGAGGAGTACTATAGGGTATGCATTTATTGTAGGAGGTATTGCAGTCAGTTGGATTTCAAGAATGCAAAATATTGTTGCGCTTTCAACCACTAAAGCTGAGTATGTTGCTGCTACGAAAGCTAGCAAGGAGATGATTTGGTTACAACGTTCTCTAGAGGAATGGGACAACAAGAAGAAGATAACCCTTTGTACACTGATAGCCAGAGTGCCATTCATCTTGCTAAGAATTCATCTTTGCATTAAAAAACAAAACACATATAGCTTAGATACCACTTCATCGATCAGTTTTGGAGGATGGACAGTTGAAGCTGGAGAAAATTCATACTAGTGAGAATCCAACATATATGTTCACAAAGGCAGTTACATGGGAGAAACTGATTTCCTCATCAGTTTTCATTGGCCTTCACAACTGATAATGGTGGACATAAGAAACCAACCGGACCTGTAATCCAGTGGGAGTTGCAAGTGCAACGGTATCGTCTAGGACCAATCTCCAAGTGGGAGATTGTTTTGGTGTGGACCCTGATCAGTTTTCAAGTGGGAGATTGTTGGTATGTGGCGACTAATCATGTAAATACTGTACACTCGTAATGTATCCTCGCCAAAGTTTGGGGCCAGGTCGAACCCTGAGTGGGGGTTTGGGGGCGGCAACCCTTGAATTTTTTTCTTTTGTTAACACGTCAAGGATTTTCCTCATCAACACGTCAAGGTTTTCCCGCTAACACGTCAAATGAAAAAATGACTTTGTAAAATCCTAATTCTGGAAGCTTCCAAAATACTTGTTATAACTACTGGGATGTAAGTTGTGGTGTGTGTAATTCAAAAGATTGTAATGTGTTTTGTACTGGATAATAAAATCATTGGGTGGCTGAGTTTTTGTGGATGTAGCCCATATTAGGTGAACCACGTTAAATTTCTATGTTGATCTCTTTTGTGTTATTCTTCATTGTTATTTCTGGGTTATTTAATTTGCATATAATTGTTAATGTTTATTGCTCCAATCTGCCTGAACCCTAACATTTTTTTACTTTGTATATTTATAGTAGGTAGTAACATATGATAAGGGATTTTTTCTTTTATGATTTTTACGATTATTAAGATCATAGTATTTCTTTTTTAGCAAGAGGGATGATAGGGTTGGAAATTATCAATCAACCAAAGTACAATTGATTGAATAAAAAGGTATGTCATCCATGATAGCATAGAGAATAGAGGAATCTAGTAAGGTATGTGGTTGAAATTCATTAGTGGGTATATGATATTCACAAATAGTATCCACTTTGCCTTTGATTAATATTGTATAGTAAAAATACAAATCATTTAAACCATGATTATAAATGACCTCTAATAGAGGAAATCCAACTATGTCCTAGTTGCAACACAATGTCATTAAACTCTAGTAGATAGGCATGGAGCATTCAACCCACGGTATCAAATTGTTACCCACTTATAACCATACAATTAGCTTAAGTTGGCCTTTTTGTTGCTTGAGATTTAATCTTAACACCATGTATTTGACATCCAAATGCTTTGCTTAGTGCATTGTGGCCTAATACCTTTATAGCCACATGGTGTCTCCCAATCCCTTATAATCAAGTTTGAAATAAATTAAACATAGTTTAGTTAGAGAACAATAACCCCATAAAACTTCCTATTCGATATATACCAAATAGTTTTTCCACACCTTTCTAGGCACTTGTCACATAAGGTGAGCTCACATATAATTTCATAAACCATATTGCCACAATTGAAACCAAGCAATAGGAGGAATTAAAAGAAATTTAATCAAAGTAATAACCTTTACAAATTCCACAATATTTAAGGTTCAAACTTGCTAAACTTGGATGATCACCATTGCTCTAACATCACAACTATGGCCCAAAGCAAAGCATGATGCTAACATAGATCCGCTTAATTGAAGGTGGATAAATCATATCAAATATTTGTTTGTTCATTTATGATTTATTTATAAAATTATTTAAATCATATTTAAAAAAAATTATTATATATAATTTGTCAAGTGGGATATCCATTTATAATGAATAACCATGCAACTACAACTAAAACCAAGCAAAGCGTCGCTTTAGGAAGAAATCTAAAGTCATTTAATCAAAGCAATAAGCCTTACAAATTCCGTACTTTTGAAATCCACACTTGCTAAACTTGGAATTTCGACATTATATTGGCACCACAACTATGGCCCAAAGTGAAGCAATAAACCATATCAAATGTTTAATTATTCATTTGGAATTGTTTATATAATTGCTTTGTACATGTTTTAGTTTCCATGGACGTAATTCCACAAGACTAATTTTAAGGAAAAATAAAAATGAATGCAACATGTGAATAAAGTAGTACAATAATAGTTTGATTACAAATATTATCTTCAAATTCCATAGGGATAAATTGTAATAGCCTCCTATACTTATAGCATAGATTTAATGTTTTAGTGAGCTTTCTCATAGTCAACTCGTTTTGAATGTTGGGTATCTTCGAACACTCTATGCTTGGTTCTAATTATTAAAATTAAGAAAACATCTAATATGATACTTAGGATAATGCTACATATGTTAATTAAGATAATTAGGAATGTACATGACCATATGATTGTTAAGAATCTTAACCTCATTTAAGTGGATTTTGACTACTAAATTCAATTCAGAGGTTAGTAAGTCCTTGATGGCTTTACATCTTGATTGGAGAAAACATGCATCTCAAGTCATTGCCATCTTGATTGGAGAAAACATGCCTCTCAACTCATTGCCAACTTCATAAAATTTATGATTTGGTTATTTGTTCTATTTTAAGTTATCTCTAGTTAGGTATTTGTAAATAGGTAAAATTTTACCTACTTTAAATTTAACTTCACAATAATATACACTGAAATGAAAATGCTAATTTACTAGAATCTAAAGTATATAATTGATAAATTGAGTTTAAAAGCATAAACAACAAAAAATAAAGAATCTAGCATCAAAAGATGGAGAAAACTGTCTAGGATGCCAATATGTCACACACACTTATGTGCACCACACTTTTTTTCATACAACCTAGAGAACTAAAACACTTCCAAAAAATGTACAACTTCAATCTAGTAGTTCACCTAGTCTACACAACTAGAAACATAAACACACCAAAAATATAATAGACAATAAAAAATAAATAAACATGTGAAATTAAATTATTTACATTATTTTAATTAAATAATAGAAATGAACAATCAATATGAAAACACTTGCAAACCTTTGCGTGGTTGAGTGCTCTCAAGATACTTGCAAATACAAGGAATATAAAATTTGTTTGGGGTTATTGGGAGCTTGAATTCAAATCAAGCCCCTATGTTGGTCTTTTGACCTCCAAAAACAACCATTGATAAATAGAGAAAAATAGTGTGTGTTCCTATCCTAAGTGCATCTAGGAATTAATAGCAGCAATAGTGCAAATATTATAAACTAAAATGAGAGATTGCGAGGATGCCAATATACCAAGGTGCTTAAGGGTACTACAAAAGAAATATGACAATGGTAACGAGAAAATATAAAAGATAACTGCAATGAAATAAGAGCAATATCATGTTTTGGAGCTTGAGGAAGCCAAAGAGATAATAGTATTATTAAATGCCACAATGCCTTTAATAATAATGCTAAAGAAGTGTTGGTGTGCTCACAAGGAGGAACCAATGCCAAAGAAGAGTTGTAAGGACCTATAGAGTGCAAAAGAAAGTGAATGTGAGAGATAATGATAATTAAAAGATAAATTCAAAATGAGAGGAAGGAGGGAAGGAGAAGAGGTTGGTGAACCATTTAGATTTGTCTTGAGTGATTACCACCAACTTGGGAATGTTATAGGTAGCAAAATACTCAGAAATAGTTGTTGAACGAGAAACTCACATGATGCTAGTGTGTTGTGTGGATGTTTGTGTGTAGCACTAGTGTCCAAATATTTTTGGCTTTAACAAAGACAACACACAAGAAAAAGACAAGGTTAACACAATTGTAACATCAAATTGACAAAAGGGATATGAGGCAAAACCTAGCTTCAAATAAGGTATTCCTAATGAAATGTTTTTTAATATGAAAATGGTAGAAGGTGGATTGGTTATTGATAATTTAAATGAGTTTAATACGGTTAACAATCAATTGACTTTTGTAAAAGTAAATTTTGATGAAGAAGTTAGAGCTCTCTTGATATTATGTTCTTTTCCTGAAAGTTGGAATAGCTTGGTAATGGTAGTTAGTAATTCTGTTTATGGTTCGAATACATTGAAATTTGATGATGTTGTTCGTGTGATTCTGAATGAGGAAATTCGTGGGAAAAGCACAGGTGAAACTTCTACATCAGGCAGTGTTTTGAATGCAAAAAGTAGGGGCAGATCAAAGGAGAGATGGAAAGGTTCTAGAGGTTGTGGGAAATCATGAGGAAAATCAAAGGAGAAAAGGTCACAATCAAGAGGAAAGAAGGATTGGTAGTATTGTGGAAAACTAGGTCATTTAAAGAAAGATTGCTAGTCTCAAAAGAATAAAGGAGACAAAGAAGAGGGTAATAAGGAAGCAAATGTGGTAAGTAAATTTGAAGATGATGCTTTGATTCTCTCCCTAAATAATGTTGATGACTCATGGGTTTTAAATTCAGGGGCTTCATTTTATGCCACGCCCCACATAAGTTATTTTCTTGATTATGTCCAAGGGGATTTTGGGTTGGTTTATTTAGGAGATAACGAACCCTATCAGATTGTTGGAAAAGGAAGAATTAAGATTAAGTTGCAGAGTGGGAATCATTGACTACTAAACCATGGTTCACTCTCCATAAGGAGTAATAATATAAATATACTCACAAATTGATGTCTCATTCTTGATTTATCTATCTTATATAACATTTTTCTTTAATGGACATAATTTTTCATTCACATGCCTTTTGACTTTTCATTAAAACTAAACTTCATTAAATTCATTTTTTAAAATATTGATTATTCTCCCTAAAGCACTTCCTTTATAACCTGTATGAGTTCTAACTAGGAGTATATTTAGGTGGGGGCATTAGAGTCCACCTATCCCAATATTGCTTGTCCTTAAGCATGCAAATGAAGATGTTGAAGGATTTCCTCACTCTCTTATGTTGCATTTTTTTCTGGAAGACCTTTCCATCAAATCAGATATTATGTCATTGATTTATTTCTTAGATTTCTTTCTCTAAAATTTATAATGGACTTAGGAAATAAAATAAAATTTCCTCCATCATCCAATGGGGGTAGTTTTAATGAAGGAATAATTTGACTTCCTAAAGCTCTCTTTCTTGTAGTGGTTGTAGATGTTAATAAACACTGTGTTTCCCATGCTACTTGTCAATTCCTAAAACATATTTTCAATTTTTTTCTATTATAACTCTAGGAGCTCCACGTAAAATACCTTATAAAACTACATCTTTACCTTCTAATTTGAACCTTAATTCCATTTTTTGATAATTTTGTGTAAACTCTCCCAAAGAGTGTAGCCATTGCACTCCTAATACTATATCATTTTCTCCTATGCTCACCACATAGAAATCATCTTACATGTTGTATCTATCAAGGGTAACCTTCAATTGTTGGATTTTGTTAGTGCATGGAATGGTAAATATTGAAATATTGTGTTTGTAACCCACTTCTAGCAACTAATCCTTCATCAAAGAAATTGTGTATTACTCAATTATTAATTAGGATTCTAACTTTGTGCCCCTAAAAGACCCCCCCACAATCGAAAATGATGATATTTAGGAGCATGTGACAAGGTTGCAAGTGTTCCCTTTGAATATTCACTTTCTTCTTTTGATTTAGTTTGACATTTAGCTACTTCAGGTTCTAATTCTTCCTCCTCATCAGACATTACTTTTGTGTAATGCACTTGGTCTTTTCCCAAAAAATGGTGTCCAAGTTGCCATGGTAATCTACAAGAAAAGTATAATTTGTTTTGGTGCAATTCGTTCTTGGTTACTTCAAAAAAATCTTTGATGGTAACACTTTTTATTAAGAAAAACCCTTTTGAAAAAGGTTCCAAATTTGGCCCTATAGGAGGGTTTTTGCTAAAATAAATTATTATTGGCTATGAAAATTTATAAATTGAAAGCTCTTTTAATAGATTTTTGAAGGGTTAATAGATCAAATTCCTTAATTAAACCCCAAGAGGTTCAATTAGTCCTTTGATAAAAAGACAATTAATCTTCTTTTTGAAACATCAAACACCATTATTAAATCTTTGAAATTCTTCTACACATCTCTCTATTGTCCCTTCTTGATGTAATTATGCCAATTATCGAAAATGAATTTTCTAAATCCTTTCTATTAAATCTCTCAGTTAACCTTTTGTAGAATCATATGCTTA
This sequence comes from Sequoia sempervirens, assembly GCA_007258455.2. NCBI lineage: Eukaryota > Viridiplantae > Streptophyta > Pinopsida > Cupressales > Cupressaceae > Sequoia > Sequoia sempervirens. The sequence continues at coordinate 450,137,426 of VDFB02000003.1, read as the reverse complement.
TATTAGTCAATGACCTTGGGTAACCAACACATGGTACCACCATTCATGAGCTAATCCTTCCAAGTGTAAGGTTGCAAATTTAGTGGCACCACCCTTGGTCATTGGTTTCAATAATAAGAATGCATCTAATTTTTGCACCCATGGATGAACAATACTCATATTAGATCTATCAAATGTAGATAATGTTAACTTACCCTAAACTTGAAAGTGTTCCTTTTGTCTTGGTTGGGGTCTAGGCTCCATTCTTGATCCATTTCTTCCTCTCTTCATATTTATGTAATTTATGAGAGACATCGATTCTTAAACGAACAATGATATCATATTGCATCATTTTTTTTGTTTCTTCAATGGAAACTTCTTCTCCCCTTTGATGAATGTCGAACAAATGGATCCATCCACAAACCCAACCTTGGTTCTTTTTGTGTAACTTTTATGCTCATTATTGTTACTATTAAAAGTTTCCCCACTACTCTTGATTATTGGGATTTTTTGCATTATTTATCTTATGTAAAATTTTCCTCATCATGTCTAACATAGGTAAAAAAAATTCTATTTTATTTGCATAATCACAGTTGTTATTCTCTAACAATTTTTACTTTTTCTATCTCAAATTCCAACAAGTTTTCAGTCACTTTGTCTTTAGAATTTTGAGTTTTTCTTAGTTATCTTTGATAATATCTACTAGCTGTATCACTAAATTGCATATGATGGAAGACTCATAGGTTGGCAAGATTCAACTTTGATACTATTTATAATGTCTCTTTTTAAAATTTCCTTATTTTTCTTTAAATAATAAAATCAAACTCACACTAATAGTTGCATAATTAATTATAAGTATGCAATTAACCTAGAAGTTATAGTTTTAATAGTTTATTATATAATTCAAATTTAATACTTAAAATACATCTCATCAAGATATAACTTACCCACTATATCACCTATTAATTTTTTCTCAATTCTATAGTGATCTATCTTTATTAAAGTGCTTTTGAAATATCTTTGAGCCTATAGCGAAATCAAGGGTTTTCATTCACTTACTCAACAATGAAAATTAAGAGGTTTTCATCCTTTAATTTCAAACTTTGAGGGGTTTTGTCCTCAAGTTATTGAACCAGAATTCACTCTCAACAAGGAGTAATAATATAAAATGTCTTCACTCACACATACTTTGACTTTTCATTAAAACTAAACTATATTAAATTTCAATTTTTTATAATATTGAATATTTTCCCTTAAGCACTTCCTTTATAACTTTATATGTGTTGTAATTAGGATTATATTTAGGTGGGGGAATTACATTTCTAACATCAACTTCAATGGAATTGAGATCCTTATTTAGGGTTTAGATCCACGAACAAGGAGATTAGTTCCAAAAGCACAAAAGTTATCCAAAACATTAAATAACAAAATTTTCAATCTCAAAAAAGTTATTTAACAAGTCTTAAATTTCTAATGCTATGAAAAATCAATTGAAAATTTTATCATAATTAAATCTCCATCAAAAAAATTTTTTAATAGAGGGGTAAACGCTTTTGATCCAAAGCTATGAACTAGTGAAGTCACAATCGGGAGACCTCATCCCCAACATAGATACTCAACAATTACACCTCAATGAGGTTTGAACCTTGATGAGAAGAACAACTTAACCATAACACCATGCCACTATTGACAAATCTTCATCAAACTTAAAACTAAATACTATTATTTTATTATTTATTTTTAAACATTCATTTCAATATTCAATCTCAACTCTTCAATTGATTAAAGACTACTCACAAATAATTATAAAATTAATATTCTACTTTTAACTTAAAATATATACAATTTCATTACAACATGATATAGAAAGGAGAAACAGGAAAATAATTTTAAAAACATTCACTTCTCCATTTCTTATGGAAAAAACCAAGCTGCAATCATGGAGTGAAGAAAATGTACAAAATTGTTTGTATGACAAACTGAAATCCTTATTTCTTATAATGATGGCTCTATATTTATAAATGTGTACGCTTGCAAAGAAAGAGTCAAAACTACAATAAATCAAAACAACCTTTTTCCTACCAACAAATCAAGACTAATCTTCTCCTCCCACTAATCCACAAAGTATTCCATTACAATACTACAATTTATTATCATATTGTCTACAATCGTATCTGATTTAAGTCTTGGGAAGCATATGTCCTCAGATGCAACATTCTTCACACAACCAACAACAACACAGGGCTGCTAGGCTGCAATCACAAACCAAAAAACACATAGGTAAGAATATAATAGTTTATGTATATAAGAGTTACAAATCATAAGCAAAAAGCGGTATAAGAGGCATATACCATCCTTCTAAGAAACCTTTCTCCCCTCTGCTCTGTGTTTTGACAGGACCTGCTTCTGCATATTGTGATGGTGGAGCCTGAGTGGGGTACCCTGAAAGTAATACCCATTTTAATATTAATAACTAAAGAAAACAAATCTTATGGCCTTCCATTACATAAATGAATAGTTAGTTTATAATAATGAGAAATATATCAAATATAAACAAAATAAAAAGGTCTCATATAAATTATAAAGTTTCTAGTAGACAATTGTGCATAACTTATTTTTCATCTACCTTTCCCATCATACTACATAATTCATCATCATTCATTATCAAGAAGAGGATGAAAAATAGAATCTTAAATATGTGCACGGATAAAAAGTCATTCATATCACACTACTTGCACAGATAAAAAGTCTTTCAGATCACACTACTGTGCACCGATAAAACGTCTTTCGGATCACACTATTGTGCACCGTTCGGATCACACTACATAATTCATCAACATTCATTATCAAGAAGAAGATGAAAAATAGAATCTTAAATATGCACACCAATAAAAAGTGAAATCTTAATAAAGAGAATGAAACAAAGCTTGGTAAATACTGTAGAAACCAGAGATAGACAGAAGATAAAACCATTTCTAACTCACAGAAGATGGTAAACCATTTTCTTGCCCAGGAATATTGTTAAATCTAATTTCCAAATTCTTCATAGCAGATCTAAATTAAGTATCCCTTTGGTGGGTTCACAGACCATTAATCATCATGAACTCCAGACTGAACAAATCTTTCATAAGCAACCAGAAGATGGAAGAAAAGAAGAGCACATAAAGAATTACCTGGTGGAGGATATCCTTCTGGATAAGTAGAAGGCGGTGTTACAGCAGTGGGCTTCTGTTGCTCAGACATGGTGTACAAGTACTGATTTCACCTCTTCACTTACTGGATGATCAATGGGTTTTTCTGCCCTTTTCTTCTTCAATTGAGTTGTATTATATTGTATTTGGCTGTGTTATATGGATGAGGGAGAGCTTCCCAACCGACCTTGCTTACTGTCAAGGATAGTGACCTGAAAAGAAAAGATGTATTCACAATGCATCATATCAAACAATATAATATATTAATATCGGTTGTGAGATCTTTTCTTTTGGGCACACCAGTACCTAAAAAGAATTGAAACAGACAATCATGTTGGGTGACTTAATTCATTTATGTAATGAGGATCCAATGGGCTTTTAGCATTCAGTTATGTGTTAGATCATAACTTAGATAACAAGCTAAGTCCGATGTATCACCGCCTCCAGAATATTACTGTGGCTTCTTGATTCAATTGGCTACCCTTTATTGTTTTTTTCAGGATTTCCACAAAGTTTAGTCGGTTATAGCCTCGAACAATTAAATTAAATTATTTTTGAAGCAACCTTCCTTAGATATAATAATGGTGAAATTTCTCTATTTTGGTGGAATGTCTTAAAATATAATAATATTTTGGTAAGTAGTACATTTTGTGTTTGATTTAGCTTATACCTTCATTTCTATCTGTTGTTATTTGCTTTATATTTACACTTATTCTTGTATATTCAGAATTATTCATCATTATTGCACTCTCGTTCTTACTTATTTCTTTGCATTTACCACTTGTTGTGAAATTACCATTTTAGTTCTAGGGTCATTTTCAAGTGGTGTGAGATTGCTTTAGTTCAATCCCACAACACCCAATTATAAAACTTAGAATATAAATTTCCCTATTTGATTTTTAATTTTCATGCCTCTTCCTACTTATTATTTTGAACCAACTTAACACATGTTAGTATGACATGTTACCATATAATAGTATCTAAGACATTCAATATGCAATTAATTTGTATCCAAGAAGTAAGAGAGAAAGAAGAATAACTAGAGATTACAAGGAAAAAGTCATTAGATCACATTTTGATTTCTAACTATGCATTGTCATCATATAGGTTATTTGCATGATTGTCTATATTGTACTTGATATCATTCATTGTTGTTAATTCGGTATGCCAAAGGCGTTGACCTAGGAGAACAACTTATTGGGTCAACAACCTCCCCGATACTATCCCTAGACACCACCTTGACAAACTTATCTATTAAGAAGTTTTACAAGAACACGTTTTGATAGATTGATCTTGTATGCTGATCATTTTCATGCATTAAATTGAATTTGCATAGCTCAAGTCAGTCCCTAATTCTCAAATCTAAACTACAAAGTTTTATATGACTTCAAAGGTTATAACAAAGTCCTTAATTCAAGGACATAAATTTCTAAACAAGAACAAATCAATTCAACAATACATCTACACAACTCTTCCACTATCAATTCTAAAACTAAATACCCCAATCCCTTACATTTAATTTCTAAAAAAATATTGTAATTATCAAATCTCAACTCTTATCTAAATTAATTATTTGCTATCTAATTATATTTATTAAATTAAGTTAAATAATAAATAATCTAAAATAAATATTTATTTAATCAATATAATTAATTTAATAATAAATTTCAACCAATTTAATTTATCTATTAATATATAATATTGCTAAATGAATTGGGTTAGGCACACAAGAGTAACAACAAAGGAATGTTGAAGCTCAAATTCAAGTAACATGAAGTTCACCAAATCCATCAAACTAAAATTATCTTATCTAAATTCCTCATACATATATAATGCAACCTTATGTATTGATATTAAAAGAATTATATGGTCTATCTCGACTATACATACCATGGCCTAATCCATAGTAGAAAAGAGTTATATGTCTCACTAGCTAGAAGAGGATCAAATTTTACCAAAAAAAGGGTCCCACCCAAAATAGAGATTTCCTTACTACAAAACACCATACATAAATAGAGGTGCTTAACACATTATGATAATCTACCTTCATAACACAAAAATCACATAGCAAGCAAGGGCCTCCCGATATCCTCCTCACAACATATGACTTCCTCCATTTTTTCTTCTTCAAGGAACATG
>VDFB02000003.1:449836918-450132017 GCA_007258455.2 Sequoia sempervirens | reverse complement strand
ATAGAAATGAACAATCAATATGAAAACACTTGCAAACCTTTGCGTGGTTGAGTGCTCTCAAGATACTTGCAAATACAAGGAATATAAAATTTGTTTGGGGTTATTGGGAGCTTGAATTCAAATCAAGCCCCTATGTTGGTCTTTTGACCTCCAAAAACAACCATTGATAAATAGAGAAAAATAGTGTGTGTTCCTATCCTAAGTGCATCTAGGAATTAATAGCAGCAATAGTGCAAATATTATAAACTAAAATGAGAGATTGCGAGGATGCCAATATACCAAGGTGCTTAAGGGTACTACAAAAGAAATATGACAATGGTAACGAGAAAATATAAAAGATAACTGCAATGAAATAAGAGCAATATCATGTTTTGGAGCTTGAGGAAGCCAAAGAGATAATAGTATTATTAAATGCCACAATGCCTTTAATAATAATGCTAAAGAAGTGTTGGTGTGCTCACAAGGAGGAACCAATGCCAAAGAAGAGTTGTAAGGACCTATAGAGTGCAAAAGAAAGTGAATGTGAGAGATAATGATAATTAAAAGATAAATTCAAAATGAGAGGAAGGAGGGAAGGAGAAGAGGTTGGTGAACCATTTAGATTTGTCTTGAGTGATTACCACCAACTTGGGAATGTTATAGGTAGCAAAATACTCAGAAATAGTTGTTGAACGAGAAACTCACATGATGCTAGTGTGTTGTGTGGATGTTTGTGTGTAGCACTAGTGTCCAAATATTTTTGGCTTTAACAAAGACAACACACAAGAAAAAGACAAGGTTAACACAATTGTAACATCAAATTGACAAAAAGGGACCGTGAGAGGCAAGGCCTTTACAACATGGAAGGGAAAAAGTGTTGATATGTGGATCTTGATCAGATTTGATGTTTAAATTTTCCCTACTTTACTTGGTGTGTTTTCCCCCCAAAGTAATTGCAAGGTCCAAGGGGTATTATCCCCTTGGCAGGGCCTCAGGGGTGGAGCCCATGGTGGGGGTTTGGGGGCAATGCCCTCAAAGCAAAAAATGGTTATTTTTATTAAAGGAAATTCTCTGTATATTTGTATTTAAAATTTTGTTAAACCAATTGTAAAATTGCATGGAATATGAATAGTTATTTTTTTTCTTCCATAGTTTGAATTCCAAGAGTTGCATGAGAATTGAATAGTTGCGACATATGATACCTGCAACAATGAAACCATGCAAATAGATTGAATGCTTGACAAAAATTCATGGTCTTGTGATAGAGATTACACAAGTTGTGTTGGGCGCATGTAGCATTGTGCATGTGAAAATAGAGTAGTGAAATAGTTTGAATTGATTGTTGCATGTTGCAGCTATTGCTACAAGTTATTTGTAAATGTATTTGTTGGAAGTTAATAAATAAATGAACTATTGTTTGTGGACGTAGCCCAAGAATTGGGTGAACAGCGTTAAAACTCTTGTTGTCTCACTATTTTCTATGAATTATTTCATTATTTTGTTATTTTTGTTCCATTTTTATTACTATATGCATATAATTAGTTATTGGATTCCTTTGTTCCCTCCTGCAATTCCAAACAAGTGGTATAAGAGTGGTGGTGTTCAATAGTTTTGGTAGGAAGGTCTCATAGTTGAGTGGGAGCAATGTCAGATGAGGGAAAATTGAAGGTTGATAAATTCAATGGACAAAAATATTAGTTATGGAAGATGCAAATGGAGGATTATCTCTATTAGAAATATTTATGTTGGTTGTTGCAAGGGAAAGCAAAGAAACCAGTGCCATTGTCTAATGAGGAATGAAAAATTCTAGACATGATGGAATTGGGAAGTGTTCGATTGTGCCTGGGGACATCGATGACATTCAATATTTCACAAGTGAAAACAATGTAAGAGTTAATGAAAACATTGACAAAGTTATATGAAAATCCTTTAGCTTCAAATAAGGTATTCCTAATGAAATGTTTTTTAATATGAAAATGGTAGAAGGTGGATTGGTTATTGCTAATTTAAATGAGTTTAATACGGTTAACAGTCAATTGATTTTGTAAAAGTAAATTTTGATGAAGAAGTTAGAGCTCTCTTGATATTATGTTCTTTTCCTGAAAGCTGGAATAGCTTGGTAATGGTAGTTAGTAATTCTATTTATGGTTTGAATACATTGAAATTTGATGATGTTGTTCGTGTGATTCTAAGCGAGGAAATTCGTGGGAAAAGCATAGGTGAAACTTCTACATCAGGCAGCGTTTTGAATGCAAAAAGTAGGGGAAAATCAAAGGAGAGATGGAAAGGTTCTAGAGGTTGTGGGAAATCACGAGGAAAATCAAAGGAGAAAAGGTCACAATCAAGGGGAAAGAAGGATTGCTAGTATTGTGGAAAACTGGGTCATTTAAAGAAAGATTGCTGGTCTCGAAAGAATAAAGGAGACAAAGAAGAGGGCAATAAGGAAGCAAATGTGGTAAGTAAATTTGAAGATGATGCTTTGATTCTTTCCCTAAATAATGTTGATGACTCATGGGTTTTAAATTCAGGGGCTTCATTTTATGCCACACCCCACATAAGTTATTTTCTTGATTATGTCCAAGGGGATTTTGGGTTGGTTTATTTAGGAGATAACGAACCCTATCATATTGTTGGAAAAGGAAGAATTAAGATTAAGTTGTAGAGTGGGAATCATTGACTACTAAACCATGGTTCACTCTCCATAAGGAGTAATAATATAAATATACTCACAAATTGATGCCTCATTCTTGATTCATCTATCTTATATAACATTTTTCTTTAATGGACATAATTTTTCATAAACATGCCTTTTGAATTTTCATTAAAACTAAACTTCATTAAATTCATTTTTTAAAATATTGATTATTCTCCCTAAAGCACTTCCTTTATAACCTGTATGAGTTCTAACTAGGAGTATATTTAGATGGGGGCATTAGAGTCCACCTATCCCAATATTGCTTGTCCTTAAGCATGCAAATGAAGATGTTGAAGGATTTCCTCACTCTCTTATGTTGCATTTTTTTCGGGAAGACCTTTCCATTAAATTAGATATTATGTCATTGGTTTATTTCTTAGCTTTCTTTCTCTAAAATTTATAATGGACTTAGGAAATAAAATCAAATTTCCTCCATCATCCAATGGGGGTAGTTTTAATGAAGGAATAATTTGACTTCCTAAAGCTCTCTTTCTTGTAGTGGTTGTAGATGTTAATAAACATCGTGTTTCCCATGCTACTTGTCAATTCCTAAAACATATTTTCAATTTTTTTCTATTATAACTCTAGGAGCTCCACGTAAAATACCTTATAAAACTACATCTTTACCTTCTAATTTGAACCTTAATTCCATTTTTTGATAATTTTGTGTAAACTCTCCCAAAGAGTGTAGCCATTGCACTCCTAATACTATATCATTTTCTCCTATGCCCAGCACATAGAAATCATCTTACATGTTGTATCTATCAAGGGTAACCTTCAATTGTTGGATTTTGTTAGTGCATGGAATGGTAAATATTGAAATATTGTGTTTGTAACCCACTTCTAGCAACTAATCCTTCATCAAAGAAATTGTGTATTACTCCATTATTAATTAGGATTCTAACTTTGTGCCCCTAAATGATCTGTAATTAGAGGTTTACAAAATAACTTGTAAATTAAATCCTAATTACAATTTTTCCCCGATCCAGATAGAATTGCGTGATTATGTTGTTTAACCATTGAAATTACAGACTAAGTTCACTTAATCCTTTATAGAACTCAATGAAATTAACTAATTACTAAAATGTTGTAATTAGAACTTAAATGCCAAATTGAAAATACTGGAAAGAAATTAGAGAGAATGTAAGACAGGAGATAGAAGAATAATAAGACAGAAGATAGAAGAATCAGATGCAAGTTGATAACGGAGTTCGTCCAATCAGGACTACGTCTCTGGGTCCACTTCTCAATGTTGGACCGCTTTTATTAATATCGCCAAGCACCTGAAGATGCCTTCTTACAATATTCAAGCTTCAAAAACCTACACAAAATTCCTCACAATCTCTCTCACTTATACAATTTTGTTGCATAACAACACCTTGCAATTCTTCCTCTAAAAAAGAATTCAACTCTCACAAAGGAATTATTTCTCCAAGTAGGCTTGCTTATTTTCAAGCCAAAACTCTCCCCTTTTTATACAAATTTATTTGCTAATATGGGCTAAAACCATATTATTTGCAAATATACCCATATCTCCTATTAAGAAAAAAATTCAATAATATCCTCCTTTAATAATTTTTGGAAGGATAATATCCCCTCAAAATAATTCTCTTTCCATTTGAATGGTTACGAATGGATTTATTCTCTATTATTTAGGGAATATTTTATGTAATGTTTTATTTGATCCCTTAATTTAGGAATACAATTCCTAATATTTCCGTGTAAAAGAAAATATTCTAGGCCTCTAAAAATATGGGATAATTTAAGCCCCCTAGGAAAAAGGGATTTAGCCTTATTCAAGGCTTTGAAAAAGCAATTAAATATTTTACAGAAAATGGTGGGTGGTGATCCCACCATCCTCTCCTTCTTTTAAGTTTTTCCCCTAAAGACAAGGGAGACTTCCCATATAAGGTGGGATACCCCCTATTCCTTAGGTGGCATCCCACTTTAATAGGTGGTGCCCACTTTATATTTTTTTTTTCTTTAACAAATATGGTTTAATCCATATTTATGCCATGTCATATACTCTTGCCATGTCACCACTTGCCACATCACCATGCTGACGTCATGATAACATCATCATTTTGATTGGTCAACTCTTTTTGTCTGCAAACTTTGATCGACTCTATTTTTCCCATACGGACTCTATTTTCGAAACCGAATATAGTTCCAAAATCAACACGACGAGCTCTACATTTTGGTGTCATTTTTGTCTCATTTTGAGAGGATCAATTTTCTGCCTTTTAGAATGCCTAATTCGCCTGTTTGACTGGACCTTTGACTGCGCATAACTTCTACATATGAACTCCTTTTGAGCCCGTTCAAGTTGCGTCAGGACCATGTCAGCGAGCTCTGTGTGATGATGCTAGTTTCATGATATTCTGAGATTGTGAAATTTTTAGGTTTTCCAGTATCCACCTGGATCACTAAAAGACCCCCCCACAATCGAAAATGATGATATTTAGGAGCACGTGACAAAGTTGCAAGTGTGCCCTTTGAATATTCACTTCTTTTGATTTAGTTTGACATTTAGCTACTTTAGGTTCTAATTCTTCCTCCTCATCAAACATTACTTTTGTGTAATGCACTTGGTCTTTTCCCAAAAAATGGTGTCCAAGTTGCCATGGTAATCTACAAGAAAAGTATAATTTGTTTTGGTGCAATTCGTTCTTGGTTACTTCAAAAAATCTTTGATGGTAACACTTTTTATTAAGAAAAACCCTTTTGAAAAAGGTTCCAAATTTGGCCCTATGGGAGGGTTTTCCTAAAATAAATTATTATTGGCTATGAAAATTTATAAATTGAAAGCTCTTTTAATAGATTTTTGAAGGGTTAATAGATCAAATTCCTTAATTAAACCCCAAGAGGTTCAATTAGTCCTTTGATAAAAAAGACAATCTTCTTTTTGAAACATCAAACACCATTATTAAATCTTTGAAATTTTTCTACACATCTCTCTATTGTCCCTTCTTGATGTAATTATGCCAATTATCGAAAATGAATTTTCTAAATCCTTTCTATTAAATCTCTCAGTTAACCTTTTGTAGAATCATATGCTTATATTAGTCAATGACCTTGGGTAACCAACACATGGTACCACCATTCATGAGCTAATCCTTCCAAGTGTAAGGTTGCAAATTTAATGGCACCACCCTTGGTCATTGGTTTCAATAATAAGAATGCATCTAATTTTTGCACCCATGGATGAACAATACTCATATTAGATCTATCAAATGTAGAAAATGTTAACTTACCCTAAACTTGATGGTGTTCCTTTTGTCTTAGTTGGGGTCTAGGCTCCATTCTTGATCCATTTCTTCCTCTTCATATTTATGTATTTTCTGAGAGACATCGATTTTTAAACGAACAGTGATATCATATTGCATCATTTTTTTTGTTTCTTCAATGGAAACTTCTTCTCCCCTTTGATGAATGTCCAACAAATGGATCCATCCACAAACCCAACCTTGGTTCTTTTTGTGTAACTTTTATTCTCATTATTGTTACTATTAAAAGTTTCCCCACTACTCTTGATTATTGGGATTTTTTGCATTATTTATCTTATGTAAAATTTTCCTCATCATGTCTAACATAGGTAAAAAAAAATCTATTTTATTTGCATAATCACAATTGTTATTCTCTAACAATTTTTACTTTTTCTATCTCAAATTCCAACAAGTTTTCAGTCACTTTGTCTTTAGAATTTTGAGTTTTTCTTAGTTATCTTTGATAATATCTACTAGCTGTATCACTAAATTGCATATGATGGAAGACTCATAGGTTGGCAAGATTCAACTTTGATACTATTTATAATGTCTCTTTTTAAAATTTCCTTATTTTTCTTTAAATAATAAAATCAAACTCACACTAATAGTTGCATAATTAATTATAAGTATGCAATTAACCTAGAAGTTATAGTTTTAATAGTTTATTATATAATTCAAATTTAATACTTAAAATACATCTCATCAAGATATAACTTACCCACTATATCACCTATTAATTTTTTCTCAATTCTATAGTGATCTATCTTTATTAAAGTGCTTTTGAAATATCTTTGAGCCTATAGCGAAATCAAGGGTTTTCATTCACTTACTCAACAATGAAAATTAAGAGGTTTTCATCCTTTAATTTCAAACTTTGAGGGGTTTTGTCCTCAAGTTATTGAACCAGAATTCACTCTCAACAAGGAGTAATAATATAAAATGTCTTCACTCACACATACTTTGACTTTTCATTAAAACTAAACTATATTAAATTTCAATTTTTTATAATATTGAATATTTTCCCTTAAGCACTTCCTTTATAACTTTATATGTGTTGTAATTAGGATTATATTTAGGTGGGGGAATTACATTTCTAACATCAACTTCAATGGAATTGAGATCCTTATTTAGGGTTTAGATCCACGAACAAGGAGATTAGTTCCAAAAGCACAAAAGTTATCCAAAACATTAAATAACAAAATTTTCAATCTCAAAAAAGTTATTTAACAAGTCTTAAATTTCTAATGCTATGAAAAATCAATTGAAAATTTTATCATAATTAAATCTCCATCAAAAAAATTTTTTAATAGAGGGGTAAACGCTTTTGATCCAAAGCTATGAACTAGTGAAGTCACAATCGGGAGACCTCATCCCCAACATAGATACTCAACAATTACACCTCAATGAGGTTTGAACCTTGATGAGAAGAACAACTTAACCATAACACCATGCCACTATTGACAAATCTTCATCAAACTTAAAACTAAATACTATTATTTTATTATTTATTTTTAAACATTCATTTCAATATTCAATCTCAACTCTTCAATTGATTAAAGACTACTCACAAATAATTATAAAATTAATATTCTACTTTTAACTTAAAATATATACAATTTCATTACAACATGATATAGAAAGGAGAAACAGGAAAATAATTTTAAAAACATTCACTTCTCCATTTCTTATGGAAAAAACCAAGCTGCAATCATGGAGTGAAGAAAATGTACAAAATTGTTTGTATGACAAACTGAAATCCTTATTTCTTATAATGATGGCTCTATATTTATAAATGTGTACGCTTGCAAAGAAAGAGTCAAAACTACAATAAATCAAAACAACCTTTTTCCTACCAACAAATCAAGACTAATCTTCTCCTCCCACTAATCCACAAAGTATTCCATTACAATACTACAATTTATTATCATATTGTCTACAATCGTATCTGATTTAAGTCTTGGGAAGCATATGTCCTCAGATGCAACATTCTTCACACAACCAACAACAACACAGGGCTGCTAGGCTGCAATCACAAACCAAAAAACACATAGGTAAGAATATAATAGTTTATGTATATAAGAGTTACAAATCATAAGCAAAAAGCGGTATAAGAGGCATATACCATCCTTCTAAGAAACCTTTCTCCCCTCTGCTCTGTGTTTTGACAGGACCTGCTTCTGCATATTGTGATGGTGGAGCCTGAGTGGGGTACCCTGAAAGTAATACCCATTTTAATATTAATAACTAAAGAAAACAAATCTTATGGCCTTCCATTACATAAATGAATAGTTAGTTTATAATAATGAGAAATATATCAAATATAAACAAAATAAAAAGGTCTCATATAAATTATAAAGTTTCTAGTAGACAATTGTGCATAACTTATTTTTCATCTACCTTTCCCATCATACTACATAATTCATCATCATTCATTATCAAGAAGAGGATGAAAAATAGAATCTTAAATATGTGCACGGATAAAAAGTCATTCATATCACACTACTTGCACAGATAAAAAGTCTTTCAGATCACACTACTGTGCACCGATAAAACGTCTTTCGGATCACACTATTGTGCACCGTTCGGATCACACTACATAATTCATCAACATTCATTATCAAGAAGAAGATGAAAAATAGAATCTTAAATATGCACACCAATAAAAAGTGAAATCTTAATAAAGAGAATGAAACAAAGCTTGGTAAATACTGTAGAAACCAGAGATAGACAGAAGATAAAACCATTTCTAACTCACAGAAGATGGTAAACCATTTTCTTGCCCAGGAATATTGTTAAATCTAATTTCCAAATTCTTCATAGCAGATCTAAATTAAGTATCCCTTTGGTGGGTTCACAGACCATTAATCATCATGAACTCCAGACTGAACAAATCTTTCATAAGCAACCAGAAGATGGAAGAAAAGAAGAGCACATAAAGAATTACCTGGTGGAGGATATCCTTCTGGATAAGTAGAAGGCGGTGTTACAGCAGTGGGCTTCTGTTGCTCAGACATGGTGTACAAGTACTGATTTCACCTCTTCACTTACTGGATGATCAATGGGTTTTTCTGCCCTTTTCTTCTTCAATTGAGTTGTATTATATTGTATTTGGCTGTGTTATATGGATGAGGGAGAGCTTCCCAACCGACCTTGCTTACTGTCAAGGATAGTGACCTGAAAAGAAAAGATGTATTCACAATGCATCATATCAAACAATATAATATATTAATATCGGTTGTGAGATCTTTTCTTTTGGGCACACCAGTACCTAAAAAGAATTGAAACAGACAATCATGTTGGGTGACTTAATTCATTTATGTAATGAGGATCCAATGGGCTTTTAGCATTCAGTTATGTGTTAGATCATAACTTAGATAACAAGCTAAGTCCGATGTATCACCGCCTCCAGAATATTACTGTGGCTTCTTGATTCAATTGGCTACCCTTTATTGTTTTTTTCAGGATTTCCACAAAGTTTAGTCGGTTATAGCCTCGAACAATTAAATTAAATTATTTTTGAAGCAACCTTCCTTAGATATAATAATGGTGAAATTTCTCTATTTTGGTGGAATGTCTTAAAATATAATAATATTTTGGTAAGTAGTACATTTTGTGTTTGATTTAGCTTATACCTTCATTTCTATCTGTTGTTATTTGCTTTATATTTACACTTATTCTTGTATATTCAGAATTATTCATCATTATTGCACTCTCGTTCTTACTTATTTCTTTGCATTTATCACTTGTTGTGAAATTACCATTTTAGTTCTAGGGTCATTTTCAAGTGGTGTGAGATTGCTTTAGTTCAATCCCACAACACCCAATTATAAAACTTAGAATATAAATTTTCCTATTTGATTTTTAATTTTCATGCCTCTTCCTACTTATTATTTTGAACCAACTTAACACATGTTAGTATGACATGTTACCATATAATAGTATCTAAGACATTCAATATGCAATTAATTTGTATCCAAGAAATAAGAGAGAAAGAAGAATATCCAGAGATTGCAAGGAAAAGTCATTAGATCACATTTTGATTTCTAACTATACATTGTCATCATAGAGGCTATTTGCATGATTGTCTATATTGTACTTGATATCATTCATTGTTGTTAATTCGGTATGCCAAAGGGGTTGACCTAGGAGAACAACTTATTGGGTCAACAACCTCCCCGATACTATCCCTAGACACCACCTTGACAAACTTATCTATTAAGAAGATAAAGACAAATAGGTTTTACAAGAACACGTTTTGATAGATTGATCTTGTATGCCGATCATTTTCATGCATTAAATTGAATTTGCATAGCTCAAGTCAGTCCCTAATTCTCAAATCTAAACTACAAAGTTTTATATGACTTCAAAGGTTATAACAAAGTCCTTAATTCAAGGACATAAATTTCTAAACAAGAACAAATCAATTCAACAATACATCTACACAACTCTTCCACTATCAATTCTAAAACTAAATACCCCAATACCTTACATTTAATTTCTAAAAAAATATTGTAATTATCAAATCTCAACTCTTATCTAAATTAATTATTTGCTATCTAATTATATTTATTCAATTAAGTTAAATAATAAATAATCTAAAATAAATATTTGTTTAATCAATATAATTAATTTTAATTAATATATTTCAACCAATTTAATTTATCTATTAATATATAATATTGCTAAATGAATTGGGTTAGGCACACAAGAGTAACAACAAAGGAATGTTGAAGCTCAAATTCAAGTAACATGAAGTTCACCAAATCCATCTATAAAACAAAAATGATCTTATCTAAATTCCTCATACATATATAATGCAACCTTATGTATTGATATTAAAAGAATTATATGGTCTATCTCGACTATACATACCATGGCCTAATCCATATTAGAAAAAGAGTTATATGTCTCACTACCTAGAAGAGGATCAAATTTTACCAAAAAAGGGTCCCACCCAAAAATAGAGATTTCCTTACTACAAAACACCATACATAAAAAGAGGTGCTTAACACATTACGATAATCTACCTTCATAACACAAAAATCACATAGCAAGCAAGGGCCTCCCAATATCCTCCTCACAACATATGACTTCCTCCATTTTTTCTTCTTCAAGGAACATGTCATATGCAAAAATTAACCATTGTAATAAGACACTTGAATAATTTACCCCAATTCTTCGTTATAGTTTTGATGTGGGAAAAGAGGATCTAGGGCTTAAATCACACCTTTAAACACATCAATTTTGGGGGAAACAAAAATTATCATACAAGACCACTTAACTACTATCCTCAAGGATGAGCTAGAATGATTGATCATGGTTTTGGTCCCCTTTTGGGGTTGTGGGTTGTATTGATTAAGAATTGAATTGATTTGATTTTATAAATGTAAACTACGTCAACTATGCAACTATAGCAAACTGATGTAAACAAAAAAAACATAGAATTGGTAAGCATAAACTAAGAACAACAAAGCAAAGGGCAGAGACAGAGGAACCTAGCATTCAAATCTATGTACAAACTGCCTGGTTAGGGGTGTGGGCACCCTAGATTGAGAATGATGTTTTTTGGAATCTTTGAACATGTATTAGTAGGTTACACTTTATAGGTGCTTCCCTATCAGACTTAGCTTTGGAACTTTGTATGTTGATGAATAATTATTCTTTCCCTAATTTGATGAGTGTATGTGCTTAAATGCTTGATCTTGATGAATTGAGTCCTCGATCTTCTCTAAATCCACTTCAGATCTTCCACCTACAAGAAAGAGAGGAGATGAAGGGTTGTTTTCAATAGGGGCTTGCATAAGTCTAACACCTGTTGTGGTGTTTCCACCTCCACAATGACTATGATGATGTTGGATAAAGACCGCTTACCCTAGGTCGGATAGAGTCAAATGGATAGAAAAAATGATCAATCACAAGTGTTGCAACTTACCACTCAGATCTTCTTTCCTTGATGGAGTGAAGTCATGTCACACATCTCATGCAAGGATAATTTTATGCTTTATTAAAGGTCCTGCAAGTGTTAGTACTCACAAAACAAAGAACATAAAACATGAAATAAATCTTACATGATCCATTGCTAACATGAATCTTGATTGATGAAAATGTTGTAAAATGATGCTTATTCTTCTCTTGAATTATCTTGACTACTTTTTAAGATGCTCAATTGGAATTCAAATTTTCCTTCTAGATTGTTGAGATGTTCAAATGGTGAAAAAGAATTATATTTATATGTATTCCTTCATTTCCTACAATAATTATTTTGAAAAGACAACAAATGAATTTAAATTTATAAATATAAAAACTTTGACAATAAAATATTAAAAATTGGGCCAAAATAGGGTGGTCAAGGGTGAGGGCGCCCCAGACCAAATCTATTTTGGGATTTAAGTTATTAAATAAATAATTAATTTAAATTCCCAAATCTTGATTTTTTGAAAAAGATTATAAAATGGGAAAATAATAAGCATAATTAGGTCCAAGCATTAAGTGGGAGCCAAAATTAGTGTGAAATTGTTAGGCTCAACAATTTACGATGCTACATTTAGCTCCCACTTTAGTGAGAGTATGAACTTATGCTCATGCTCACACTAAAGTAAGGAGAAGTCTGGATAAGTAAGATGACATTGAATCTAGGGGATGAGCTAGCCCCCAAGCTCAAGATCATTCTAAAAAATAATGTAAAGATAAAGGAACATGTATACATGAGGTGCAATACAATTGTGGGGCTAACTCTAATTTCTAATTAACTTGGTGCAACTAGGTGTACACACAACTTAGAGGACCTAAGGATCCCTAACTAAACAGTTCATCATTCACAAGAGGGTTACATTAAATTATTGACTAAGGAGTCATAAAACTTTAGATAGTGCTTGCAAAGTATATGCATTCATAGATTTTGAACATCTTACATCAATGGAGTATAAGCGACTAAACATATGCAAATACAGTAAAAGCTTGAAATTAGAATAAACTGCTAATTCAAAAAATAGAGTAAAAGAATATAAATTTCTACCTTATGTAGTAGGTACCTAGTACTTAAGATTGTAACTCTTAACCGTTAAACTGTAGTGTCCTAACTTAACTAATCCTCTGAAGTATGACACAAAATATTAAGCTACAAAATCTAATTCATGAATTATAACACATTCATTCATAAGTATATAACTGGAAACTACCGATTGAATTCAAAATGCACCTAATCTAATAATTGAAATTAAAGTGGTTCAACAGCACCTCAAGTGGCCCTTGCTTGAGTTACTGCTTCCACAAGATTTTTTCAAGCACTCACTTACTCAACAAACTATAATATCAAATCAACTCTCTTTTATTGTATTTTAAAACATAGAACTATTACACAAAATCTAACAGAAAATTTGTTAAAGATATTTGTTCAATAACACACATTCATAATAATATTGATACTACTAGTGCTACTACTAGATATCCTCCTCGATAAGGGATCCTACTATATAGGGTCTATGAGGGAGTCCCATTATTCATGAACTAAAAACAAAATATAAAACAAATGTCAACTCTTCCTCAAGAATAGGAAGAGAACTTGAGTTTTGAAATAGAAAATAATAACTACTTGAAACAGGAGTAGACAAATCAAACATGAATTTTATATCTAACAAACTTAACTTCTTATAATAGAAATGTGCTCAATAGAATAGTTCTACCATAATTCAGTTTTGGTGAAATTAGATCCCTTCTCCTCGTGGTTGTCTTATTGGTAGGTAAGAGTAATATTAGATGATCCATGAACTGATCAATAAATGATTGCTTTCATCTTCATTTGAAAGTGTTGTGCCCCATTCAGTTGACTTCTTCCTTGCAACAATCTACATTCCTTATGCTATGGGTTGAAAAGCCTGTTGCTATGGATTGATAGTTCTCATTGTTGCAAATTTTAGTCTTATTTCCTGAGGCATTCTCATTATCAACAATCATAAATTAAAAATAAAATCTAGGTACTAAATTTCATAGACATTCATGCATTCATACATACACACATTAACATCACATCTTTCTATTTCCAAATGCTTAAAACTGCTTAAAAGTATATAAAAGGCATAAAAGGATTTGGTAATGTCTTGAAGCTTGGGATAAAGAAATGATAAAAAGTATATAAAATAGTAATGGGAATCTATCCAATTATCAAGACCATCATTCCCCCCAAACAAAGTAATTTCTTGTCCTTAAACAAGCTTTAAGGTGGAAGGTTATAGTACAAGGCAATCTCTCTGTAGTCCACAACACTAGTCACTCCTTTACCCTTCTTGTTGGAATTGTTTTCATTGATGTCAAAGGGTAGTCATGATGGTCATTGATGCCAGTGGACTAGATTAGGAAGATTTTTTGTAGCTGCTTAGGATAGGTCTTAAAAATTTGCAAATGTTGTCAAGCAACATTATAAAAGTTGCTCAGATGTTGCATAGTCTTGATGTAAACTGTTTCTAGAGTTTTACAGAGAAAACAAATGTTAGATTTGATATGGATTTTTTGAGTTCTATTTAGAAGAATGTTATGTAGGTCCATATGATTATTGAGATCAAAATTTAATTATGTTTGTTCTCGGCCATTACTAGGGTTTCTTAGAAAAACCATAAGGGTTTTAGTCATGGAATTCATAGGAATTTCTATTTCAGTGTTGACTAGAAATCGATGGTAACAAGTTGCTTAAGTTATGACTTAAGCCTTATGGGTCATTGTGTTACCGACCCCTTCATCCTTGTGATTACCGACTTGACAAAGTGTGTATAGATTTTGATTTTTTCCAAGTTTGGTGCCTAATTCTTTAGCCTAGCTTGATCAATGGCGGTGATCAGAGATAGTAGAGATTAACAGTTGTTGCATTGCACTTGATCTTCATAACACATTTGTGATTCACTTTGACATGATTAAAAGAGCAACAACACAAAATCACACCACGTGTCTAGTGGGACTGAGTTCAAGGAAATTTTATTTGGAAGATCAATGGTTAGTGTATAGGGTGTTAGAGATCAACAACTAACGAAGGATCACATTTCCATGTCTTTTTGACACAACAATATATATGATAGTGCGAAACGTTGACAAGTGCCCAAAGGTGATTGCAACACAAAGTTTATATGCATCAAACCTTTAGTTTTTGAGTGCAAAAGAGAAAATATGAAATGTGCTAACAAACGGTGTGATGACACATAGTAGTCATCTATTGCATCACATAGTTCATATGTATCACATATTTCATTCTACAAGCACAAAGCTAAAATGCGCTAAGCATACAGTATGCAATATAGATCTACGACACATTCAAAGGAGTCTTGATCAAATAGTCATGTTTTAAAGATGAAGTATACTGAATGAAGACCATTAGATCATGGCAGAAAAGGAAAGATCAATGGTTGATATGACAAATTTTGATGGGCAGTTATAGATTTGAAGCCAATTTAAATTTATTTTCTAAAAAATCATAAAAGTGACGATTTCAAGGGATGGCGAAGTAGTTAGGGTTTGCGTAACTATAAAAATAGTTATTATTATGGTCAGAATGGTGGCGTGAGTGGTTGTTGATTATATAGTTATTTCATTTCATGTGAATAGTGAAGACATAAATGCAGATCATTTGAATTCATAGAGGTTATTGAATTGCAACGTTTTTTAGGTTGGTGGCAGAATATATGGTTTGTGTCAAAAATCTATCATGGTGATGATATTAGCAATGGTGAATTGAGAGAAATGTATAGCAGAGAAAGAGAGTCCAAATTAATGAATTGAAAAGGTGCATTTCAGGTTGAAGAAGCACTAGTATTGACATATATGAACTTGTAATGTTGTAGAGGATGGTTCCTCAGAAAGATTGAGTTGGTGATCAATTAGGTGAGCAGTGTACCTTGAGGTTGGTGCCTCAAATATTGTCTTAGGTGTGTAGTGTACCTTGAGGTTGGTGCCTCAAATATTGTCTTAGGTGTGTAGTGTATCTGGAGGTTGGTGCCTCAAAACATTGTCTTGGGTGTCAATGTACCTGTAAGTTGGTGCTTACAAAACATATGTAATATCTTTTATTGTGAGGTTGGATTAGGACAGTAGATCCTAGCCACTATTCTCACTGTGGTTTTCCCACATTGGGTTTTCCACATATTTCTGATGTATTCTTTGTGTGTGATCTTAAATTTTGTCTGTTGTTATAATTTGGTAAAAATTTGAATATATTGATTCACCCCCCCTCAATGTATTGGTGTTCTTTCAACACTGCTTCAAATAGAACCCCTATTGATATGAGATCTTTGCCAATATTTTGTTCTCTATTGCAGCTTCTTCCTCTCTCTTCCTCCCTATCCAATGTGGTATGGGGAATAGGAGAGGAGGATGAAAATTCAAAGGAATCCAAGCAATTTCATTTTTAAAGGTAGTTGTAATGTATTTGTGTGATCTGTCGATTGTTGCCACATAATTGTAAACAAAATGAGGCTCCTTTATTTTAAGCTCTGGAGTGAGTTCTTTCCATCTGCTCTAGAAAAATTCAAGTGTTTCTTTGATTGTGCCTACTACTAGTCCCTTCATTATTTTATATTCCCTTTCTTTGCAATTCATTATTTTTGTTACAACTCCCGTCTTCTCTCTGAGTTCTATCCATTCTTCTACCACTGCATTTGGATCTGCTACTTCTTCTCTTAATTGTAGAGGGAGTGATTTTTATTTATCCTAATATTCTTGCATCATTTGAAACCTCTTATGTTCATTTCTAATGTAGGAAGCTAAAGCCCTAATCTAAACATCTCCCATAAATATGAGTGGGTTCCTTGCAGTATCATATGAAAAAATCAAGTTGTGCAAATAAAATTCACACAATTGATCTTGCATATCTGGTGTAGGCCATTGGAAAACTTATTAAAATAATGACGTTGAATTCAAAGCAAAGGGAAGATCACTGATTATTTGACTGAATTAAAAACATAGAATTTTTTCTTGCAAGAACAAAGTGTATTCCCTAGCAGGAGGTCTACACCTCATCAACTAAATTGTCTTATCTTCCAATTCATCAATTTTTACCTTTAATTTCTTTATCTATGTATTTTGCTTCTCAATTTCTTTGGCATGTGTGGATATTGATTTGATTTTATCTTTTTTCCCAATCCTTTTCTTTATGAGAAAACTCCTTATTTTATTCCACAACTCAATACCAAGTGACACAACAGTGGGAACAATGGGTGTTCTTATGTATCTAGTTAAACTCTCAGGGTCTTGATCCTTCCCAACTAGGGTTGTGCCAACACTTCTAACCTTGATCCTTGCTCAAATTTCTAGATTTTTTCTTCCAATTCCTTAATCTTTTCATCCCTTTCACTTTCCCTCTGTTGATATGATTTCAATTATTCTTCTAAATGTTTTAGTATTTCCAAAGCTTATTTCAATTCCTTGCTGGTATTTCTTACTTTCAAAAAGAATTCTTCTTTCTCCAAAAAATGTTCTTCTCCTACCTCCTCTTCAAACATAAACCCTTCTAAATCATGGCTCTTAGGAGGTTTACTTTTCTTCTTTTTAGAAACAAAAATATCTTCTAAATTCGAGTCAAAATTATTGCTCATATATAGGGGTTGCACAATTAGTGTTCTAGTGTTAGTATCAGGAATATTTTCCTTAGAATTTGTATCAGTATCAATCATAACATCTTCTTTTTTATTTTTATCTTTACTTTTCATAGGCCCTCTTTTCCTTAGGCAATGCGACTACCTTATTGATAGTGTAGGCCTTCTCTACTTCTTCATAGATGCAAAGGTAGAGGCCACACTTTTCATCTTTTGTGGCTTAGTAGGGATTTTTGCAGAAGTGGGTTTTTTGTATCCTCTTCGGCTATAGGCTACTTAGTAGAAGCTGTAGGTTAAGCTTCATTCTCTTCTCATTTTTTAGGTTCCTCCATGTTGTGGATAGGTGTTATAGTAGGGGAACCAAAGGGTATGTCTCCCTCTATTGCAGTTGTAGGATGTTCTTCCATTTCCTAGTTTTCACCCCTTTCTTCTTCATTTTGTATGGGAAAGTTGTTAACATTGTTGCTATTTAGAAAATCCCCCCAAGATTTATTAGGTGTTGCAAGGTGTGCGCCCTTGATCTCTTTGTGTTGTGAAACACAAAACTTGGGTTTGTGACATGGTTTAACTACCTCCCATGGATTCATTAACTCTGGAAGTTGTATCGGGAATTAACAGGTAGATCTTTTGGTGAAACAAAAATTGTCTATGCAACAATTGGTATCAGAGCCTAGGTCACGAGTTCAAACCCCTTGCTTTCAGTAGGGGGGATTGTTGCAAGGTGTTCTCCCTTGATCTCTTTGTGTTGTGTAGTGTAGTGCTTGTTAGGGTTTGAAGACAAATATCTAACAGTTAAATGCATATTTAATCAATAAACAGAGAAATAAAACACATAAAAATTAACATAGAGAATTTAACGTGGTTCACCCAATCTAGGTCACATCCACAAAACTGCATCCATCCAATGAATTTATTATCCAGTGTAAAACATATTAAAATCTTGCTAATAATTCCATACTGCAACCCCCATCCAAACTGATTATAACAAGATTTTTAGAAGCTTCCAGAATTAGGGTTTACAAAGTCAATTTTTTTCTTTTTCGGTGGTGACGCAAAAAAAAAAGAGAATTCTTTTTTTCTCAGGGGCTACTACACTTGAAACCCCGCATAGGGCTGAGCCCGACCTCAGACCCCAGTGAGGATACACGAAGAGTGTACAATATAGCATGATCAGTCGCCACATACCAACAATCTCCCACTTGGAGACTGATCAGGCTCCACACCAACACAATCTCCCACTTGGAGACTAATCCTAGACGACACTGTTGCACTTATAGTTCCCACTGGAAATAAGCACCTTGGACCCTACTGCTCTGTTATATTTGAATTCAACCTTGAAGGATAGCCAAAGCTGAAGAGGAGCTCAACTTATCCCTTGTCATTTCCTTCATAAGCATATCCACTAGATTGGCATCTATATGTATCTTTTCTAGCTTTACCTATCGATCCTCCAACACTGACCAAATGAAATGATATCTCAACTGTATGTGTTTGGTTTTAGAGTGCAAGGAAAAATTATTTGCAAGATGTATAACACTCTGGCTGTCCATAAACAAATAATTTTCAGCCTGTTGTTTTCCCAAATCTTCCATGAAAAGTTGCAGCCATATCATCTCCTTTTCCACCTCTATTGCAACAACATACTCTGCCTTTGTGGTGGATAAAGCAACCACTTTTTGCAATCAAGAAATCTAACTCACTCCTGTCCCACCAACTATAAATACATAGCTTGTGGTACTCTGCCTGGTATCTATATCCCCTACCAAATTTGAGTCAACATAGCCTTTTAAATCAATATTAGAGCCCCCAAAAACATAAAAAATTATTGGATGTACCTCTCAAATACTTGAGAATCCATTTTACCGCATTCCAATGCTCAACTCTAGGGTGACTCATATACCTACTAACAACTCCTACAACATGTGCAATATTTGGTCTTGTGCATACCATGGCATACATTAAACTACCTACAACTGAAGCATATGGTACCTTGGACATTTTTGCTTCCTCCTCTTGTGTCTTTGGACACATATCCTTAGTCAATTTAACATGACTGGGCAAAGGTGTGCTGACAGATTTTGCATTTTCCATATGAAATCTTTGCAACACCTTCTCAACATAATCAGTCTGAGATAGAAACAATTTTCTATTTTTCCTCTCTTGTAATCTTCATACCAAGCATTTGTTTTGTTGCCCCCAAATCCTTTATAGCAAATGAATTTGCTAACTGTTGTTTTAACTCCTTTGTTTGATCCATGTTAGACCTCGCTACAAGCATATCATCAACATATAGACATAAAATAATGTGGCTATCATCATCAAACCTCTTAAAACAAACACAATGGTTTGAATTACACCGACTATAGCCTTGCTCAACCATAAAACTGCCAAATTTAATATACCATTGCCGAGGTCTTTGCTTGAAGCCATATAAACTTTTCTTCAATCTGCACACCAATTTCTCTTGATCTTTGACCTCAAATCCTTGTGGTTGTTCCATATATATTTCCTCTTTCAAATCACCATGGAGAAAGGCTGTTTTAACATCAAGTTGTTCTAAATGCAAATCTTCAGCAGACACAATACTTAAAACAGTAGAAATAGAAGTCATTTTAACAACTGGAGAAAATATTTCATCAAAATCAATACCCTTTTTTTGTGAAAATCCCTTTACAACTAATCTGGCTTTAAATCTTTTCTTATCTCCATCCTCCTCTTTCAACCTATAAACCCATTTTTTGGGTAAAGCCTTTTTACCTGCAGACAACTTGCATAATTCCCAAGTCTGATTTTTCAGCAAGGAGTCCATTTCTTCTTCCATTATATGCTCCCACTGAACCTTGGTATCCACCTACATAGCTTCATCATAACATTCCGGTTCACCAACACCAGTTAATAAAATATAATACAAAGAGGGAGAAAATCTTTTTGGAGGTCTACTTATCCTTGAAGATCGTCTAACATTCACTGGAATTTGTGGTATTTGTTGTTGCTATTGTTGCGGAGCATGAGGAACCACTGGAACATTGTTGTTTGGTGTATCATCCAACACTACCCAATCATTTTCTTTCTTCTCATGCTATTGCAACTGGTCTTTGTACAACACTTTCTCATTGAATATGACATCCCTGCTTCTCACAATTTTTTGATTTTCAAAATCCCAAAGCCTATAACCAAATTCATCAATGCCATAACTAACAAATATACATTTCTTTGATTTTGCATCAAGATTGGTTCTATTTTCATAATCTACATGTGCAAATGCTTCACAACCGAAGGTCTTGAGAAAAGAATAACTCACCTTCTTACCTGTCCATGCTTCCTCTGGAATACCACAACCCAAAGGATTAGAGAGACCTCTATTGGTTAAATAAACAACATTGTTTACAGCCTCTTCCCACATGTTTAAAGGCAACCCAACATGCAATCTCATAGTCCGTGCCCACTCCATTATAGTTCTATTCATGTGCTCAGCTACTCCATTTTCCTGTGGAGTCCTTGGAACCTATTTCTACCTACGAATACCATTTGAAGAACAATAATCTTCAAACTCTTTGCTGCAATACTTACCACCATTATCAGATTTGAGACATTTTAACTTTTTACCCGTCTCATTCTCAACCAGGCTTCTCCATTTTTTAAAAGTTTCAAATACATCAAATTTCTTCCTAAGGAAATAAATCCATACCTTCCTTGCTGCATCATCAATAAAAGTGACATAATATTGAGAGCCATCGAGAGATGATACTTGAGCTGGACCCCATACATCCGTATGCACAAGATCTAATTTCTCATCTTTCTTTTGCTTCCCATCCTTGAGAAAACTAACTCTCTTTTTTTTGCCATACACACAACTTTCACAAAAATCCATACTAACACATTTCAAACCTGGTAAAATATTCTTTGAATGAAGTACTTTCATGCCTTTTGCACTCATATGCCCAAGTCTATTATGCCACAATGTTGATTCATAATCCATAGCAATTGTCTGATTTTTTGCCCGCTGAATTGCAACAACTATTCTTGAACATTGATTTTTATCTACAATGGTTAAAGTAGAAGGAACAATATGACTTGTACAAAGATATAAGGTGCCTACTTTCACACCTTTTGCTACCACTAAGCCACCTTTTGTAACTTTCCAATTTTTATCACTAAATGGAACAACACAACCTTCATCATCTAGTTGCCTTGCTGAAATTAAATTTCTTTTTAACTTTGGAACATGCCGTACCTCATGTAGTAGCTAATGATTCCCATTTTGCAACTTAATCTTGATTCTTCCCTTTCCAACAATCTGACGGGGTTCATTATCTCCCAAATAATCTAGCCCAAAATCCCCTTGGACATAATCAAGAAAATAACTTCTATGGGGTGTAGCATGAAATGAAGCCCCTGAATCTAACACCCAAGAATCATCGGCATTATCAAGGGAAATAATCAAAGCATCATCATCAAATTTATTACTTACCACATTTGCCTCTTTATTGCCTTCCTTTTTGTCTCCTTTATTTTTTTGAGACCAACAATCTTTCTTTAAATGACCCAACTTACCACAATAGCAACAATCCCTCTTGTCTCTAGATTGGGATCTTTTGTCCTTTGATTTTCCTTGTGACTTCCCACAACTTCCAGAATTGTTTCCTCTCTCTTTGTTCTACCCCTGCTTTCTGCATTCAAAACACTGCCTGATGTGGATGTTCCACCTGAGCTTATCCTATGAATTTCCTCGCTCAAAATAACACCAACAACATCATCAAATTTTAATGTATTCAAACCAGAAATAGAATTGTTAACAACCATTACCAAGCTATTCCAACTTTCTGGCAAAGAACACAGAATCAAAAGAGCCCTAACTTCTTCATCAAAGTTTACATTTACAAAAGTTAATTGACTGGTAACCGTATTAAACTCATTTAAATGATCAACAACTGACCCACCTTCTACCATTTTCATATTAAATAAACACTTCATAAGAAATACTTTATTCAAAGCGGAAGGCTTTTCATTTAACTTTGCCAGGGTTTCCATCAACTCTTGAGTTGTCTTTGATGTTGTAATATTGAATGCCACCGATTGTGCCAGGCATAAACGAATGGCTCCCAATGCCTTTCTATCTAGAAGATTCCATTCCTCATCACTCATTGTTGCCGGTTTCTTGGCTATTCCTTCCAATGGCCTCCATAAATCCTTCTTATAGAGATAATCCTCTATCTGCATCTTCCATAATTGATAGTTCTTCCCATTGAATTTATCTACCTTCAATTTACCCTCGTCCGCCATTGCTCCCACTTAACCATGAGACTCCCACTCAAGCGTGAGAATTTCTTGCAGATGATAATCGAACAAAACTCGCTCTGATACCACTTTTTAGGGTTAGAAGGCATATATCTAACAATTAAATGTAGATTTAATCAATAAATAGAGAAATAAAACACATAGAAAAATTAACACAGAGAATTTAACGTGGTTCACCCAATCCAGGCTACATCCACCAAACTGCAGCCATCCAATGTAAAACATATTACAATCTCGCTAATAATTCCATACTGCAACCCCCATACAAATCGATTATAACTAGATTTTTAGAAGCTTCCAAAATTAGGGTTTTACAAAGTTAGTTTTTTTCTTTTTCAGTGATTTTTCCTTTTTCAGTGGCGATGCAAAAAAAAATGGGAATTTTTTTTTCTCAGGGGCTGCCGCCCCTAGACCCCAGCAAGGATACATGAAGAGTGTACAGTATAACATGATCACTTGCCACATACCAAAAATCTCCCACTTGGAGACTGATCAGGCTCCACACCAACAAAGTGCTTGGGTTCATGACATGGATTAACTGCCTTCTGTGGATTAATTAATCTGGTAGTTGTATCAGGCATTAATAGATTGATCTTTTGGAGCAATGACAATTTTCTATGAAACATTAGGGAACTGAATCTTGAGAATTCTTTTAAAAATTAAAGTGACTAAACAAAAACGGGAAAGAGTTGATTGATTTCTTTTCCTCTTATACTTTGATGACATCCTTTTTAACAAATTATATAAAAAAGTTAGTACATTTACCAACCTTTGATTGCGAAGGTGGCTTAGGATCTTGAAATGCACCGTATATAACAATGTTTTTCTTCCATCACAAGTTAGGTATCTAACAATATATGTAATGACTGATGCCCAGAGCCAAGGTAAAGAAAGAGGTTTAGTACCCTATGACGAACAATCCAAATTCTCACCTGGCAATGAAAATTCATTCCTAGTAGTAATTGTGTCCACTTTGACTAGGAATTATTCTCCTATCCTTGGTAGACCAGATACCTCTGCAATGGTTTCCTTTGATGCATCAATCCTTCCCCTCACAATGGCCTCATCATTTTGCAAAGTACTAATTTTTTTTGGGTCATGAGCTCATTATATTCTAAGTATGAGGAAATAATCTAACCAACCTATGTACTAGAAGATGAGAAAACATTCCCTATCTTCTAGCAGTATATTATGAGTTACATGATCTCTTCTTACTATATCACCTCCCATTTAACCAATTATGCTTTTTCCAATTCTGCTTCTGCTTGTTCTTTGAATGATCAATCAATTCTGCTTCTATCTCATCTATGCTCTATATTTGTTTGATCAACCAATTCAACTATGGATACTTGTGTTATGCTCTGAACTATCATTTTCTTGGTAATGGAAGAAAATTTAGGAAGAATATTGAAACAAATAAAGACAATAATAACCTTTTATCTACCCCTCCCCACAACTAAGGATACTATTTGTCCTCAAATAGCAGGTACAAAAAGGGTGTGGGAAATAAATTTTAAGCATTGAAATGATGAAACAAGAAGTTTAAATGCGTGTATAAATAATAAATTAATATAAATTAGCAAGATTAAATGTTAATTATGATAGTTAATATGAAAAATACCTATTGGCATGCTACGAAGTGAAGTTTAGTGAATGTCGCCATGCAACACGGGAAAATATTTTGAAATGATATGAAGTGATGGAAAAGTACTGTGGGTGATCGTGTTTTGAAAATAAACTTGGCATGAGCATCGCACATGACAAAGAAGTGGAAGTGGTGAGAATAAGGCTATTGAAATTATGTGAGATGAAAGTGAATAATGGAATTTATTGCATGGTACGAGTCAAATGAAAATTGGATGTGATTGCAATATGTTATGGAACAAATAAGCTATATGAGATGAAAATAACTTAGATCCACCCATCAATATAGGGATGATAGGTTGAACTAAACCATAACTCTAGTCCTAGATTATTCCACAATGTGCACCAAAAATGGCCAAAAAACTTAGTGTCCCTATCTAAGATAATTCTCTTAGCAATCCATGCAACCTAACTACCACTTTGAAAAATAAATATGCTATGTGGGAAACATCATTCATTTTTTTGCATGGTATAAAATGAACCATATTTGAAAATAAGTCAAATACAACAAAAATAGAATCATTACCTCCCCATGTATGATGCAATCCCAAAACAAAATCAGTGTTGATGTGCTCTCATGATGTCTCTAATATAGGTAAAAAATGATATAGTCATGTATTCTACCTTACTCCTTTTGCATGCTAAAAATTTCTACACCTTGCACTATCTTCTTCACATATGCACTCATTACAAGCCAATAGTATCCTTCATTCAATAGTGTTGTTGTCTTTTCCACACCAAAATTTCCACTCAAAAATCCACTATGCTTCTCTCTTATCAAGTTCTCTTTCATCGAACCCTTGGGTATGCATAATTTCTTGTCCTTTCAAACAATAAATAATCCTGAAAGAAATACTCCAACCATGGAGTCATGTTCTTTTCCATTGGACTATTACTAGTTATCCAGGCATCCTTAAATTATGATTATCTAGATACAAATCCCTCATTGCATCAAATCCAACAACATTAACCCTTAGTTCACTCATCAACAAACATCTTTTGCTAAGTGCATCTTATACCCTGATGGAACTACCACTTCTATGTTTCAAAAAAAGTATTAACTTTGTAATAACTCCACCTATTTCATATGTCTTTGGTTTAAATTATATTTCCTATTGATGAACTACAAGGCATGGTGTACAATTTCCTTAAGAAAAAATAACTTGTCTCCATTTCTTCAAGGCTTACACTATAGCATATAATTCTTGGTTATATATTTGATTATTTCCTCTTGGTTTCATTCAAATTCTCACTGAAGTAGGTAATGGGTCATCCTTCCTAAGTTAAATCTCTAATTGGACTTTCATTGGCATCATATTCAGCTTGAAATACTTTGCTAAAATCTAGCAATGCCAACACTGGAATTTATTTTACCTTCTTCTTTAATAGATAAACACTATACTCTATTGTGGTCATCCACTTAAATTCTCTCCTACCTCCTGTCACGGTCTTTGTGATAGGTGCAAATATCCCAATAAAATTCCTTATGAACTTCATGTAGAATCTCACCAAGCCATGGAAACTTCTAGCCTCAGACATGCTCTTAGGTGAAGGCCAATCCACTATTTCCTTGACATTCAATGGGTCCATCTTCAAACTTTTTTTAGATGCTAAAAACACTAAGTATATTAAATCCTTCAAGAAACTACACTTCTTCAAATTCACAAGTAAATTCTCTTCTTTTAACCTTTACAAAATTTCCCTGAGATTCATCAAATACTCTTTTTTGTCTTACTGAAAAATTAAAATATCATCTAAATATATAATCAAAAATTTATTAAGAAACAATTTTAATACCTCATTCCGCAATTGCATGATGTTACTTACAATTTTTTTTAACCCAAATGGTATTACTAGCCACTCATACAAACCATCCTTTGTTTTGAACACAATATTTAATTCATCATCTTCTTTAATCTCTATTTGACGGTATCCACTCTTCAAATCTATCTTGTTGAATTACTTATCTCCACTCCAATAATCCATCATGTCATTCATCCAAGGAAAAGGGAATTTTTACTTGATAGTGATATTATTTATGGTTCTTGAATCGATACACATCCGCCATTCTCCATCCTTCTTTTGTGTGAGTGCTATAGGTACAACACATGAACCCAAACTTTCTCTGATTATACCCTTATCCAACAACTTCTATACTTGATGACCTTTATTTATTTATTCTCCATTGGGGTCATTCTACATGGTGACTTGTTTCAAAAACTATCCCTTGGTATCAAATCCATGCAATGGATTATGCTCCTCATTGGTGGTAATCCATTAGGTAATTATTTCATCCAAATATATAAAAATTTACCTAAAATCTCATTTACCTTCATGGGCACCTCCTCGTTCTTTGTTGTCCTAACT
The DNA here is from genome assembly GCA_007258455.2 of Sequoia sempervirens. Taxonomy (NCBI): domain Eukaryota; kingdom Viridiplantae; phylum Streptophyta; class Pinopsida; order Cupressales; family Cupressaceae; genus Sequoia; species Sequoia sempervirens. Next base: position 450,105,195 of record VDFB02000003.1, on the reverse strand, counting down.
TATGCAAGCTTAGGAATGAAAGCATAACATACTTCTCTTTCTTCAAGTCTTTCAAGAATTTTTTCCTAGTCACCAATAAAAAATTTGAATTATGTTTTAGCTCTTCATCCTTATCCTTCATGGGATTTAATGTATACTCCTCCCCTTTCTTCTTTATAGTATAAATTAGTCTTACCATCATGAATGGATTATATATCATATTTTCAAGGTTTTCCCAATAGGATGTGGTAGGCGTACATTGGAAATGGCACATTGTCTCATCCTTATAACTTTCTATATGAAAATTTACCAAGCATTATTCATTTACCAATACTTGATGTCCCTTTTGCAACCAAGAAACCTTGTATGGATTGTGTTGCTTCATCCTATTCAATTGCAACTTATCCACCTTTCCTTTAGATACCAAATTTTTGGTATTGACACTATCTATGATGAATCTATAATAGTTCCCTCTAGACTTACATTTAGTCTTGAACATATTTCTCCTTTGTGTTGGTTCTTCTTCCTCCTTTATCTAGTTTTAACAAAATTCTTCTTAGCGTTAGTGACTCTCAATCTTCAAGGTCTTCTTCATGCTTGGGATAAGATACAATTTCATCTTCTACTTGGGCCACATGAATTTTGACCTCTTTACCTTTAGTATTACTAGATTTTAATTAAGGAAATTCAAATGCCCTATATCCAGTTTCACCACATTGGTAACATGTACTAGTGAATCATCTTCCTCTTCCTCTGCCAAAATATCCTCTATCTCTTGAATAATATCCTCCACCTATATGGTAGCCTCCTCTTTCCCGAGTTTCATGTGTAGAAACTTATTTGGGAGGTGTTGGCTTCTTCTTGTTTTCCTTGGTAATATTTTCCACAACTAGATTGTCCTCTTTCATGTGAGAACCTTCCTCCACATATAGTTACTTTTTCATTTCCTATCTAGTTTATCCTTTTCCTTCAAGGCATATTTCTAAGCTTCTTCAATAATACCATGATAATATAATATTTAATTGATAATCATATACCTTCTCCACACCATCATCTACATATCCTACCCACACTGGATTCTTTCTATTTCAGGTTCTGTAACTTTCTAAATAGACTTAGGTTATAGTCTATTGGCAAGAATTTAGCCTTCAACTTGGTCACCATTCTGTCCCATGACTTAATCTCTTCTTTTCCTCTAAGGTATCTCTTTTTGTAAGTGTTCCCACCATGATGTATGTCTTTTCAACTTAGTATAGAAAAAAAAAAACTTTTCTATCATATTTAGCTCCTTAAAAACCAAAATATTTTTCCATATTAGATATCCAATCTATGAGTTATTTAGGGTTTAGGCTACCATTATATCTAGAAGGGTCTATTCTTAGTTTGTTTGTCATTATGGAAATTTCCCTCAGAAATGTTTCTTCTCTTTGGTCTACTTCTCCTTCATTTTCTTCATGTGCTTGATTTATCTTACTTCTCCCAACTCTTCTTCATCTTCACTAACATATTCAACATGTACTCATTTCTATGTGTCACCTCTATCACTTCCAATATTGGAGTAATTCTTCTCAACATTTCTATAATTTTCATATCACTATCTTATTGTTATGCTCCTCTTTGGCCACATCCTATGTTTTCCATGTATTATCAAACTATCTACAGTTATAGGTTTTCTCTTTCCCTTACTCACCCATAACCAATTCCTCTAGGGTTTCTTCTCTCGACACAAACACAAAAAACCTCCACTCTCAAAAAATTTCTCTAATACCACTTGGTGTAGTCATGATCGAGGAATCCTATTGAATTGCCTAATCATGTATCCAAATATATTTATTCATTACCAAGTTAATATTTATAACATAATTTGAATTCAAAACCCTAAGTCTAGTAGAAATTCTTTCAAAAGTGTACATTCAGAGTGTTTCTTGATCTTTGTCACCATTCCAAAACACACAAAATATCCCAAAGCATGTGTATTGATCTTCATTATGTTTGTTGGTGGCTTGGAAGATGAATTGGATTTGGTCTCAAGTGTTCATTACAACCACCAATTCGTTGTAGAAACGACAAAGTGTAGAAGTAGGTTAGGAGTCCATAAAGTGTAGTAGCAACCTAAAAAATTGCAAAATCATTTACAAGAGAAAATATCACAATTTTATAGTTAAAACATGAAATTCTACTTCAAGTGTAATTGGGCAGTAAAACTCCACAACTTGGAAATGGTGATGCCATCTTCTAGTAGAAATCAATTGATGTCACATTGATTTCATCTACATAACTATTCATTTGAATTGACTTGTTAACTTGTAAATGTATGGTTCACTTGATTATGTTCGCAAGAGTTTAAATGACCAAGGGTAATTTGCAAACATCTCATTGGACAAGGAATTGCCACATGAAGTTAGATGACCTCAAAGTTCCTACAAGTGTGGAGGGATCCATTAGTATTAGTTTGTGTGGGGAAAGGTATCAAAACCAACTAAAAGTATTTGGCTGATACAAAGGGTTCGATTCACTTAGACATCTTCACAAATGTGAACAAACCTTTCGCTATCGGTTGACATGTAGTCAAACACATCGAATTTGGTCCAAACATAAGAACCCAATGAAAACTATTGGTTCAATAACAACTTCCCAGAAAATGTGCAAAAAACCAAACATCCACAAGGCAAGATCCATAGCAATTGAATATTTTGCAAGCAATAACACACCAAAAAGTCACAAAGCCATAAATTGGACATTTTTTTCCTCTCTTCCTTAAATTTGACTTGTAGACATGAATTTGAATCTTATACAAGGTGACATCAATAGATTATCTAAATTATTTATAAAAATCCTCTTGAGAAACTAACCAAAACTAACTTTACTAGAACTAAAAGCGACTGAACTCAAAGGAATTATTTTTTGGTTTATGCATGATTTATTGTGGAACTGAATGCTCTTGCATCATCTTGGGAATGTTGCCAATGGGATTTTTGACACACTAACTTAGTGATTAAAAAACTAATTTGAAAATGGAATGAATCCTCAAAATACCCATGAATAAGTTATTGAATTTATTGGAGAGTTACAAGACAATATGCACAAGATTGTTATTCTTAATTTCTGATGTGTTGATTGTTAGAGCAAAGGTACTTATTTAATGTTGATTTTTTTGAACTTTCAATATAGACTATCTCTAGATTATATACAAGACTATAAGTTACCTTGGTTATATTTATAATGTTTATAATTTAATTTAATTATAGAAAAAAATTAAATGAACTAAAAATCATCACAAATAGATTTATAAGAATTTTAAAATGCCACACAAGTCTATACTATATAATACTAAAATTATGCTAGTCTAAATTAAAAAAGAAATAGAAAAAGGTAAATGGAAAGAGAGAAAGAGAAGAAATGTATCTTGTATCCCAACAACTTTTTAATATTGCTATTGATTTATGTGAACCTTCTAACTAACTATGAAGTGCTCAATCTTTGCACAACCTTCTCCCATAATAAGTGCAATCTTTTAAGGGAAAGTACATAAAATTTCTAATTTTATCTCAACCATACATGTGCACATAAATGAATTGTAAAATTTAATTAAATTTATTTTGAATAATCTAAAATCTTTAGAGCACATAAACACAAGGATTCATAGTGGCAAGTTATATTGATCATATGGTGCAAGGTCAATTAAACAAGCTATAAGTGTATGTTCTAGTTTCCTCCTATTTTCCCCTTCTCTTTACATATTATCCCCAAATTTACAAAACAAAGGCTTCTCCATTTGTTTAAAGCCAAATTTATAAATTGATTCACAATTATAATTTTGTAATTCTAAATGGTAAACATGTCATGTTTGTTTAGTTTCAACGTCAATTGATTAAGCTTCTCATTAGTTTGTTGCTAATCAATTAAGAATTTTTCTAAATTTTAATCTAGCTTTCATTTTCTTCTTCATAGCATGCATGCTATCAAAAGACAAGTGGTAATATATCATTTATTGGCATTGGTTAACCATTCAATATTGTGATAGGATATCAAAAGATATGGAAAAATTCTAATTATTTTTTATTAACAAACATTCTAATATTTTAAATTCTTCCTAATTGAATAGGTAGTAAATACATATGACCAACTCTAAATAATAATTTCCCCAAAAACTAAAAAATATTTAATTTTAATTTTTGATCAATCCATATAATACCATCTAAAAACTTCTATAAAACCTAACATTTCACAAGGCATACCAAATATATGTATTTTATTGATCAAGTGTTATGTAAAGCATTCGAGTCATTTTAATCAACTCATCAAAGATGGACATAAAATATCAAGTTAAATTGATTTAAATTCCTCTCAAGTCCATAAGAGTTTCAAAGAGATTATAATCTAGAAGTAAATTTAAGGTCCAAAAATTCATTCAAATCCAAATGAAATTTAAGTCTAGATTTACACAACAGATGAAAGACCTTAAGGATAGAGAAAGTCCAAGGGTGACACGTGAATATGAAACACTAGGCATGTAAAGCCTATGAAAGCATTGACCATGAGATGTGAAAGGAAACCTAAACCTTTATTTATGATGAAATTGAGTTTGAGTTTAATACTTGTTTAAATTGGACTTTGGAAATTTAATTGTGGAGAATTCAAACAGAAGGCATGGACGCATCTAACTATATGAAGACCACCCAAGTTAGACACGTGGTGAATTCTTAGAGGGAATAAAATATTTATAACACATGGGCCCACAAGTTGGGTACACCAAAGTTTGATTAAAATTTAGAATGATGAGGTAGAATCGGTTACCCAACATGGAAGACACCAAGTATAGCCGGAACTAGATGCAAATTCTAAAATTAGGTAAAAGTAGGATTAGGTTTGGAAAGTCATACAAATGACTCATCAAGTTAAATAACTTAAATTATGATATGAATTTTGAATTTAAGAAAGCATTGGGGAGTAGATTATATTTTATTAAAAGATTAAATTTAGAAAAAAGATATAAAAAATTTGTCAAGTCATATAATTATAAAATTTATAGAAAAATATCAAAAATTTGTAAGTCATATAATTAAAATATGATAAAATTAATTAATAGGTTAAATATGAATGTGATAATTTTTTTTTAAAAATAGTAGAAATTTAAGTTACATTCAAATAATGAAAACATGTGGGAAAACAAATGGATGAATAAGGATTCAGTTGCAATTTGGGAATCACATTAAACTAATCTACATGAATTGGGAGAAAAATACAAAACCAAGGATTTAAACTAATAATACATTCAATTCATCCCAAGAAATGAAAATTCGACAATTGTTAGCAAGATACCTAGGAGATTTCTCGAAAGGGCTCTGCAAGTAGTTGCCTGTTAAAAGTACTTGGCCAGGGTTTTGTATGTGTGAGTAGAGGAGGCCTGGTCCTCCACCACGCTGGTTGTCGATGGTGGCGTCCTTGTCGTGGTGTGGGGTTTGCTTCCAGGTGTCGTTCATGCGAACTGGCTATTTGTAGGTGGTGATTGATGGATGGGGTGTCAAACCCCTCATATGGTAACCCTTGTTTGCAAAAATGTTAATCCGATCAAGCAAGCAAAGTCCTTTAGAGACATTGTGGCTGAAGAGAAGGTGGTGTTTCCAAAAGGGGCTAAATTTGTAGTGGAGGCAGCGGCAGGCTCGACGATGGAGGGGGTGGAAGAGGTAAGTGCTCCTCCAAGCCCTCTAAGGTTGACATCATTTCTTCGAATTCCATTTTGTGTAAAGCTTTGAGTGAAGAAGATGTAAAGATTAAAAATGTGGGAATCTTTTTGGCCGCCATGGACATCAATAGGGTCCCGATGAGGAAATACATGGACTCCTGGTTAAATGATGTTTGGGGAAAAAAGCTGGGTTTGCATTTTTCATATTGCAGAATGATTCAAAAAGGGGTCTTTGTGATTTTTTTCAAAACCATGAAATGCAAAGTAGGGTGCTTAATAAACAATTCTAGATTGTTGGCAAAAACATTTTTAGGGCTCTACCTGGTCGCCAGAGGCCATAAATGATGAAATCCTAGCTCTCTCGAGCCATAGGTGGGTAGTCATAAGGAATGTGTCTCCGAGAATTTGGAATTTCCTCCCTCTATTGTTTGAAATGTATGGGACAATGCTTAGGATTAATAATACTAAATATGTCCTTCCACACATAGACGTGAGGGCCTTGGTGTCTATCCTCCCAGGAGTTGATTTACCTAATGTCTTGCTACTTAAGCTTGATACTGGTGACATTAAGTGTGCCCTAGAGGTGCTTGGCGGTTTAAATTCCTTCTACCTTTGTCAAAGGGAGGGACATGTAAGGAGAAACTGCCCATTGATTTCAAAAAGACACAATGGCTTGAAAACCAATATAGAAAACAATAGTGCAAACCTCAACAAAAGGAATGGCAGTAGCAATGACTTCACCAATTGCATGGGTATGGTTGGCAGAAATGTAAGCCAGGCTAACATTTATAGCCTGGATAGATTGAACACACTTGCCAAAAACTATGAAGTTGGGGGTTGGGGAGGTGAAACCCTAGAGGAAAGTATGAGAAATGGTGCCGACAATAGGGCATCACTGAGCTAAACCCTGATCCTAACAATGTAAAGTTGAAACCCCATAAACAAAAGGTGGAAGTAAATGAGGGACCCCTTGATTCTCTAATGGGGGATGATATCTCTGAATTCTTGGGCAAAAGCTTGGAACTACTTGAAGGCAGTGATTTTGATAACATGGAAACGAACCTCCCCAACGACTCTAGTGAAGACGATGGGTCGGACTAGGTCGAGGATGATTCTGGGGATGAAGGCCCCTTGCCCCCACTGGGGAACACAACTGCCATGGTAGGTGAACCAACAATTAAAGTTTCAAACACAAACCAAATGGAAGCCACCCCTATAACAACCAATAAACCCTTAGCAACAAGGGAGCTAAGAAGAATGCCTAGTAGCTTGTGTTGGACAGGCTCAAAAATAACTGCAAAGATAATGGGAAACAAAAGAAGGGAGACAAGGAACAAACTTATTTCCTTAAGAACTTTAGAATTTATAAGGAGGGAAACAACAAACAAGGAGAAATTTCCAACATGGATAAATCAACTAATGTCATTTAGGAGATAATCACTACTTTTGAATCCAACGTTCAGCCCTCCTACACTCCACTAGGTAGCATTGATGGATTGGCTACAAGCCTGACCTTTGTGGGGATGAGAAGGAATTGGAAGCTTTCCCTATTACCCCTTAAATTCAATGCATTGATGATACTTTGGTGAGTGATGGGGTGGTGGATGTTAGCAGAAGTCAAGTATGCATAAAATATGCCCCAGTTGCATTAAAATTAGACCTAAAGGAAGTGGGTGATAAGGAAACCTCCCATGCTTTCCATAATGTCCCAGGCAACATTGAACCCCATGCAAACAAGGTAGATTTAAACTATGTAAAGGAGATGGCTCCTAAGGGAGTCACTAAGGGGGAGACTACCTCTAAAATTGATTAGGTTCATAGGCCAAGGGGGAGACTGAGAAAAGATAAGGATACTATAATCCCAATAGGGAAAGAGAACTTGGAAGTTCTCCCTCACACAAAGAGGAAAAAGAAAAGCACAATCATCCAAAGCCCGATAGCAAAAAAGGTGGAAGTTGAGACTAAAGTGCCAAAATACTTTGAGACTTTCAGAGAAAATAAAGAGACCCCTAACATCCCGGATAATAATGAATCTTAACTATTTATCCTAGGGGGGTTAGAATCTCCTGATAGGAAGCAGATAGTTAGAAGATTTCTCAACTAGTGTAAGGTCAAAGATGTTGTGCTACTTCAAGAACTCAAGTATGTGGGGTTTTCCCTTGAAACTAGCCTCAATTTTGTTTGGAGGGGTGCCACCCATTTTACCACCCAAAATGAAAAGGGTAGGGGGATGCCATCTTCATCTCCAGTGAATGAAGCTATTTTTTCTCGAGGTTTGAAACATCTCACTGCAACAAGGCAGTTTGGATCACCTTGCAAAATGATGATCATTCATTCAGGATATGCTCAATATATGCCCCAAATGAGCATGGGGACATAATCAAGTTGTGGAAATGGCTATGTGATCTTGGTGATGTTCCTTGGATTTTAGGGGGGATTTTAACATGATTGAAAACCAAGAGGACAAATTTGGGGGTTTGGAAATGGATTGGAAGGGAAATGAGAAGTTCTTCTGGCTGAAAATGAAATCCAAACTAAACTCAGTTGACCCCATTGAAGGGGAGAAAAAGGAATTCCCTAGCATTTGGTACATATGATGCAATGCTCAGAAGGGCAACAGGAGGATATACTGCTGATTGGACTAGTTTTACTTTAATAAAAAACATTTCATCCCTGACCTTCTCAAAGATGGCTGTAAGGTGGAAGTTCACCCATACACACTCTCTGACCATCATCGAATAAAAATAAGGCTGCTCTTAAAGAAAGGACAAAGATGTGGAAGGAATAAAGGGGTATTCCTTCTTAACACAAAGTTGCTCCAAGATAGTGATTGTGTGGTTGTAGTTAAGTCACTTAGGAACATAAATATGTGGATGTAGAAGGGATTGAGTGCCATTGAGAGGTGGGAGTTGAATACCAAAGGTTGGAAATCCTTGTTCCCATTAATTTGTAAGAAAAAATCTCTTGACAAAAGGAGAAATGAGGGGCTACTCCAAGAGGAGCTATTGCAAGTTGAAACATGCCTACAGGAAGAGCCCGAAAATGAAGTTCTTGACAACCGATATAAAGCTGTGAAAGTTGCAGATCTTAAATATTCAAGGGATCAAGATAAGGTCCAAGTTAAATTGGCTTGAAAGTGGTGATAGAGGCTTGAAATTTTTTTCAGGTTCCTAAAGGAGAAAAATATCAAAGAGCACATTGAGCAGGTTCAATGTGAAGGTACTGCCTTCACAGATCAGGAGGATATTAAGGGATGGTTTTTTAGCTTCTATAAGAACTTGTTCACTTCAGAAAGTAATAGAGAGGGTTGCTCCACCACAAGGGAGGAAATAAAAGCTATCATCCCAAACAAGATAGAGGTGAATGAAGCATCTGAACTGAGCAAGGAAATCTCCAAAGGGGAGATTAAAACAACAATTTAGTCCTTACAAAATGATAAGACACCTAAGGCTGATGGCCTTCCTGCTGAGTTCTACAAGGTCTTTAGTGACTGGGTAATGGATGACTTGTTCCTAGTGTATAAGGAGGCCCTAGAAAGAGGTTCTCTAGGAAGTGAGATAAATAGAGGCATCATAAAATTGCTACCCAAGGAAGGAGATAAAACACAAATCAAGAATTGGAGGCCAATAACCTTGTTGAATGTACCCTACAAAATCCTTGCTAAGGTCTTAGCAAAAAGGCTAGTTAATATCTTGCCAAGATTCATTAGCAGCACCAAAACTGGGTTTATTAAAGGCAGATATATCCTTGAAAACTTAATTACAAGATGGGAGGCAATGGAGTGGGCAAGGGTATCAAATCAGGAGGTGGCAATGGTGCTACTTGACTTTGAGAAGGCCTTTGACATGGTTGAATGGGCCTTCATCAAGATGATGTTGGAGGAATTTGGCTTCCCGAAAACCTTTTGCAAAATGGTGGTCACACTCTTTAGGGATGTAGTTGTCCAGGTGGATGTTAATGACTCTCTTACAGAGGAATTCTTGCTAGAAAAGTCAATTAGGTAGGGGTGTCCCCTAGCCCCGACACTATTTGTGATCACTTTGAATGCCTTACACTACATCCTCAAGTCCAATGGAAGCTCTCTGAAGGTAATTGGAATAATATTACCTAATCAAAGTGAACTAATCAACATCCAATTCATAGATGACAGTGCTCTCTTTTCCCTGCTGAATGAATCTAATGTGTCCAATTTGATGGAAAAGTTGGATATTTTTTGTGTTGCTTCTGATGCCAAAATATCTCTCTCCAAGTCCATCATGTTGGGTTGGAAAGAGAACTCGCTAGACTAGCTTTCCAGGTTTGGTATGCATTGGGGTGGACCCCAAAAGCAAGTTAGATATTTAGGCATTCCCTTTGCAGTGTGCCCAAACTTAAGGGAGATGTGGTTCTGGATTCAAAGGAAGATTGATGCAAAACTAGGTAAATGGAACATCCAGTATCTTTCCCCAGCAAGGAGAATTTAGATCTATAAAAAAATATTGTATTCGTACAGCCTATATTTCTCTTTTGTTTGGATCTTCAACAACTATCAAGTGGATGAAATTTAGAAGAAAATAAGAGGGATCTTGTGGTTGAATGGGAAGGGAAAAAGAAAGAAACACACAATGAAGTGGGAATGGTGCTATCTGAGCAAAGTAGAAGGTGGTTTGGGTCTAAAGGAACTAAGAATACAAGGGATTGCTCTAGAAACCAAATGGATATTCAAAGCCCTTGAAGGTGATGAGCCTTGGAAAATTCTAGTAAAAAATAACCTATAAAGGGCAACTCCTAAACATGTAAAGGCTTGGAAGGATCTCCCCCTGAGTGACCTCCTTAGTAGCCATCACCCTATTGTTCCTGGGGGTCCACGGTGTTTAAGAGTATATGGAAAGCATGGGAGAATGCCAAGATGCATAACACCAACTCCAATTTCTTCATGAATGGTACATTGTTCACACACAGATCAATCTGGTGGAACCTTGTGCACAATGGAGAACCCTTGGCACTCTTGCAAGGGTGCTCGACTAAGGGATGGGCCACCAAAGGTATAAATGTCTTCTCCCACATTTTTGAAAATAGATAGTTAAGAGATTGGAACTAGTTAAGTTCTGAGTTCGACTTGCCAGACACCAATTAGAGAACCTTCTCAATCATTAAGGATTCTTATAAAGAAATCACTGCTCCAATCAATTGTGTTAATAGTGATTAACAATATAAGGAGTTTAATTGGGGTGAGGGTACCAAACTCACTAAACTTAATGTAAAGACTATGTATAATACACTTACCAGCCAACAAGAAACCTTTAATCACCTGAACAAGGTTTGGAACCTTAGGTTAAATAATTGTGAGTGTTTGAAGATACTAAAAGGTTCTTGGGCCAATGCAATTGAGCCAAAGAAGGCCAGCTTCATATGGTTCCTAATACTACAAAAACTACCTTGCAAGATAAAAACGGATGACATTGAAATTTGCAGCGTTTGTAGGGTGCTGGAGACAATAATTCATATCTTTTTTGAGTGTATATATGCTAAGGAAATCTAGAACTTGTTTTGTCACAAGTAGGACATTTGGGATACAAATGGAAAACCAAATCCAAACAAAATTCTTTTTACTAAAGGCAATAAAATAGGAAAAGAGCTAACATTGTTTTGGATGTGTATTGCAACTGAAATTCTTTGGATAATTTGGAAATCAAGAAATGATGAAAATTTTAAAGGAATAAGGAGGAAACTTATTGAGTCAAATAAAAGACTCATCTTGTATAATGTGGCTGTGCAGGTAACAATGACAATAAAAGTTACTAAATTCAATTTCCTTAAATTTCTGGAGGAAGGCACAATGTCCATCAATCTTCGAGAGGCCAATTTCGAGGACAGTTGGCAACACACTACTGAATCAACTAATTAGGTGTACAAGACACAAAACCCATGGCCTCCTTGAACCAAGTTAACTTAGTTATGCTCATTAGTTTCATAAGTCAGTTTGTAACATTAACTAAAATGTCATCTTCTTGAATCATTACCTTACTACTCACCTCCATCTCATGAATAAAGTAGTATTAAACATTAATATGCTTCATACAAAAATGACACATTGGATTCTTTTCCAAACTCATAACACCTTGACCATCATGTTAAATTTGAACCATCCTACAATAAAAACCAACTCCTAAACATGGTCTCTACGACCAATCCACCTATTTGCAAGGATTTTTAGCAACCATATAATCTACTTCAATAACGGAAAACAACCATGGTATTCCTCTTACTCATCCAAATAACAACACTATCAAATAGGGAACAAACACAATCATTGGTGGACCTTTGACTATCCAAGATACCTACCCAATTCACATCAACAAATCCATATATCTCTAATATATTTCCCACATCATTAGAACCATGATAAAATAAGAAATAATCATAAATTACTTGTAAATATCTAAATAGCCTCTTAGCAAAATTTTAATTCTCTTTACCAGAGTTAGACATAAACCTACTAAGAAATCCAATTGCTTGTGCAATATCTAGTCTAGTATAAATCATTTCATCCATTTGGTGACCAATAACACTAGAATAATATACATTATATATATATATATATATATCCTTAATTATCATTAAAATTAGGACACATATCCAATGAAATATTAGTGTCTATATGTGAATGAATACTCACTAGTTTATAATCATGCACAAAAAACCACCACAAAATAGTGTCAACATACTTACTCTAATTGAACCAAAGATTTCTATGAAACCAATCCTTACTAATTTTATTTTCAAGATATTTTTTTCTACCCTTAAATATTTTATGTCAAACATGCCAAAAATTTAAGTTTTAATCTCCCTAATCATCACTTTGTTGTTACAAATAAACATGTCATTAACATACATTAAAATAATTAAAATTATATCATCAATAATTTCAATGTAAACACAATGATTCTCTTTGATTCTAAAAAATCATAGTCAATACAAAAGAATCCATTTTTGATGTCATATTTCAGGTGATTGTTTCAAACCAAGAAAATATTTATTTTAACCTATAAACCAAACTCTTTCTGTTTTACCTCAACCTCAACTAACTATCATATGCAATTTTTCTCCTTAAGACAACATGCAAGAAATAAATTTTAATATGAACATTTTCTCTACTTTAAAATCACAAGTATTAATAATATAAAGTAGGAATCTAATAGAAGAAAACTTAGTTACAAAAGAGGTTCAACAAAAAAATTCTCTTTGGGAGTAGCCCTTGAACACTAATGTATCCTAGCACCACTCCAACCTAAAATATAATTTAAATAATTTAAAACACACTTGCAACTAATGGGATTCCTCCACTCAAGAAAAATCACAAGATACTATGTGTAACATATGTCCAAGGTCATCATCTACCCTGCATTTCCTCCATTCAAAACTCATGCTCAACTAAAGAGAGAACTTTCCTAATAGATGTTGGTTTATCATCAACACATGATAAAGTAATTGCACAATAGAAATCTAGTGGGCTATACTTTTCAATGGGGTTTAATTGTCTCATAGATTGTCTCAAGGGTAAAGTAAGGGACTCTACCTATTCCTTTGCATGCTCAAAAATATCAGATGAATCACCTTATTCCTCTACCTCCTTTAATCCATCATTTTTTCTTCAACATGTGCATCTTCTTGCTTCTCAACCTTAGTCTCAAAATACACTATTTTCTTAATTTTTAAAATTTTGTCCTACATCAAAAAAATATTCTAAGTTCCATGAAAACCACATCTTGAGAATATATCATTTCAAGCTTAGATGATTTTAATTCTTGTTACCCTTAATATTCTAGCCATATCCAATGTATGAATTTTTTAGGTTTTAGATTTAGCTTAAATAATTTTTATCTAAGCATATCAATAAAATACTTACAATCAAAGACCTTTAAATTGAAGCAAAGGGTTTTTTACCTATCCATACCTCATAAGGATTTTTATCAAGGAGATAAATAAGGAGATATGTTAATCAAGTAGCAAGTGATACTGACAATGTTTGTCTAAAAGTATCAGTTGAAACTATGTACCAATCATTCCTTTTTTGGCTCTTCCATTTTGGTTCATCCTTCCTAGAAACCTTATTCTATTGTGAGTTGTAAGAAATAGTATTATACAATGCAATAGCTACATGTCTATAGAAGTTATCAAATTCTTTGAAACTCACTTGTAACCAATGGGGGTACTTCCCTCTAGAAAATTTATAAGATCCTCTGTGTCATATCTATCTATGGCCATCATGTACCCTTTCATGAATTTTATATAAGAATAATTATTATATGAAGAGAGAGTTTCCTCGAAAGATATTAGTTTATCATCAATATAGGGAAAAGTAGATAAATATTGAAAATAAAGTGGGCTAGACTCTTAATTAATTTTGTTCTCATAGATCATCTTAAGGGTGGAGTAAGGGACTTTGCATGTTCCTCTACATGTCAACTTGGTCAAAAATATCAATTGAATCTTATTCTTCATTGTGTATCTTTTCGCTTCTCAACCTTAGTCTCAAAATACACTATTTTCCTACCTTCTTTTTCCTTTGGTTTTCCTTGATAGAAAAATCAAAAGCTCCATGAAAAATCATCTTTAGAATATATCATTTTCAAGGTTAGAGGATTCCAAAGCTTGTAACCTTAAACATTCTCACTGTATTCAATGAATATACATTATACGATTTGGGATCCAACTCAAATCACATTTCTCGAAGAACACAAACAAAAGCCTCACAAGTTCCATATATGTTTAAATGTGAAACAAAGGGTTTATTATTTTTACACACCTTGTAAAGATATTTATTAAAAAGATTCAAATAAAGAGGCATGATAATCAAGTACTAGTTTGTACTCACAACCTCTACCCATAGGCACCAACCCAACTATATATGTCTCATCATATTTTTGGCTATTTCCATTAAGGTTGAGCTCATCCTTTTTGCAATCCTATTATGCTATGGGATGTAAGGAGTAGTTTTCTAGTACATAATACCTACATTTATACAAAAATAATCAAATTCCTTAGAGAAATATCCATATATTTTATTAGATCTCAATAGCTTTATCTTAATCTCTAATTTCTTCTCAATTAAAGCCTTAAAATTCTTAATATTAGAGAAAAAATCATATTTAAATCTAAAAAATTAAACCTAGATGTATCTTGAGTAATCAATGAAAAATAAAACATAATAACATGATTTACCAATAAAACCCACATCCACTAAAATAAACACATCCAAATGAATGACTTATAAAATGCATCTTGTTCTAGTACTACCAACATAAAAGGAAACTTTTTTATGCTTTCCAAACTTATTAGAATAACTAGAAAAAAATGAACCATCTTTTTATTAGTAATGGTCTGAAGACCATTTTCACCAATGAGGCCCAAACATTGGTGTACCAACATACATACATTTTCAAAAGCATCAACTACAATATCGTAATTATAAAATGTGAAGATTTCAAGTCTAAATAGAGTCCCATATCATGAGCCTCTTTCTACCACCAAACTTCTTCTCACCAAACTACAACCAAAATTATTAAATTTCATGTGCACTCCAAAATATTTCCACATGGATACAAAGAGAAAAATTGGTTAGGGCCGAGGAAGAATACCTAGTTCAGGATGAGGTTCATTCACTACTTGTGGAGTAGGAGGAACAACCATAAAAGCCACTGGAGACCAAGGAGCCTTAGGTGAAATATTGGTAAGGGATAATTGGGCTATACATTTATCTTTAAACTTTCAATATGATAAAAATAAATAATCTTCATGAGGTTGGGCGGGTTGGGCTGGTTGAGGCCAATAGTAATCAAGTGAAAAATTTCCATGTAAGGTCAAAGGTTTAAATCTACTATGATAAATACTATTCATTATTCCTTCAAATGGGAATTTAAGATATTTATGAATAACTGAGGGGATTTCATTCATGGAGGTAAGCCATGGGTGAACATAACATCACATGAAATTGATCTGATATCAAGATTATCGTAAATCAAACATCTAACTATTTAGGTCCAATTTTAACTGGGAGAGTTATAGATCTTATTGTAGGGTGAATATAGCCATAATGAGATTTTATTCATACTTTTTATTGTTTATAATTATCCTTATATAGCGCACATACAAAAATTATTCAGTGATTACGTTCACTACACACACTGGATCAATGATTATTCCCCTTGTGGGTTTATCATTAATTCTATCAATGATGTAAAGAGGACCATTGGGTGAATTTATAGAAGTTTAAATATGTGTAAAAGTGATATCAAATAAGAGATTAGGTTAACTTTTTCAAGGATGAACATCAATCATTTTGGTCGTATCATATATTTTATCAACATCCTCTTTATTATCATTTTCTTCAACAAGATTAGTTGAATGATTTGGTAATCGATTGGTAAATATTTGTAAGTTTTGATTAGGAGGTGCTACTAATGTTTTCCCTTTATCGTTTACACTAGCCAACTACATGACATTAGAATCAATAAATTCTTGCACTTGGTGCTTAAGATGCATACATCTTTCTATATCATGTCTAGGTGTATGATGATTTTGACAAAAGAATTCTGTGCTAAAGTCAAGAGGTAATGGATTTGTGGTATCAATAAGATGAATGGGAGGAAGTTGGATCATGTTCTTATTAAGTAATTGTGACATAATAACATGAAGAGAATTAGACAATTGTGAAAATCGTCTATCTCTTGGCCTAAATTGATATGGTGTTGTAGATGTAGCAACAACTTGTGTTTCAATGCTATTTGACAATTGAGGAGTGTTTATTTTAATGAAGTTTTTGTTTTGATTTTTAACTTATTGGTAGTTTGATTGAGGACCAACTTTGTATTGACTATTAGGAGCCGATGAAGGTGTGCCTTCATATTGGCTAACCAAAATTTGGTAATTGTGAAGAGTGGTACATAAGTGTGTAAATGATGGATATTTCATTAATATGATCTTATCTTGAATGTTATGTTGTAAGTTTCCAATAAAGACTCTTTTTTATATATTGGATCTGGGAGGGAATATGATATTTTTGAATAAAGAGCTTGGCATCATTCTATAAAATTAGTCACTTTTTCCTTAGGTCCTTGTTTAAAATAGACCAAATTGGTTAATGTACAACCTAAGGTCCAATGTTTGCTTGAAAATGTTGGAGGAATTCATTAATAAGTTGTGTAAAGGAAGTAATTGAATTATTAAAAAATTAACAAAACCAATCCAAGGCCATGTATTTCAATGATCAAGGAACTATTTCAGCTAAGAGAGCATCTTCAAAAAGGAAATCACTACATAGAGCAATAAAAACCAACACATGATTGTTGGGATCTCTTTTTCTTGCATACATCACAAAGTAAGGAATCTCAAGTTTTGGGGAATAGGTGTTTTTAAGATTGAAAGGAAGATAGGTATGCAAAAAAGCTTCCGACAATAATCTATCAGAGGAGAGAATATGCAAAATTCTAATGTTTCAAACCCTTATTCAGTTACAGTAAAGAAGATGCACACAACAGGTAAATATTAGCAACAACAAAGGTACAAGAAAAACACATAACACAAATACATGTGGGAAAACCCTTACAGGAAAAAACCTACATTCCAAACACACAACCCAATCTATATTATTCAGTAACAAGGGTTACAATACAATTTCAGAGCAATGCTCTTTGGGAGTCTCACACTACAACATGAATATGAACCAATACTAGCAATATAACGACGTCTCAACAATTCTTCAACCTATCATAATGAAAATGCACTAAGACATCAAGTATTTATAGCCTTCAACATGAAGATAAGGTGCCAAAAACTTTCCATAAGAAAATCCTACACCCAAGTGTGAACTTGAGTTCATTATGACATGTTGTCATAGTCAAAACACATAATTTTATGTTTTTTCTAAATCCTGCAATTGTCTCCTCAAAATTAGCTTACACTCAACATGCATGAAACCTAAACACAAGCAACTACCACATGCAAACTTGGGCGTCCCCATAAATGTATCCTAACTATCATATTGTTCCATGGAAACTGTCATACAAGACTCTTACAACTATCATATGTTGTCATAGAAAATTTTCATAGTTTTTCATAAACATGACATAGCAACATATGACAAATTCCACCATTTTAGCCCCAAAAATAGGACCTCTAAAGTGGGACACCTATCTCCACTAAAATAGCTTACAAATTATACATGTCACCTTCCATGTAGGATGCCATCTCACCAGTACGTCCCATAAAGTGACAACTAATTTGGTAGGCAATAAACATAAGAAATAATTAATTAATCACCTAAATAATAAATTGAATGCTAAGACTCAAAGGATGAGACACCTTAATCCTAACAAAGATAACAAAAGATAACAGACTATGCGTAAGATATGTCAGAGGATTAGCATTGGATTGGTGTTGGTGCATGTTTGAAATTTGTTGTTGTAAATATGAAATATTTTGTAAAAGTTAATTTATTACAAGATTGTTTGGTGACATGTTTTGAGAATGTGTGGAATGTGTAAGACTATTGTTGATGATTGGAGGGTTATTATTTTGAAAGTTGATGAGAGGCGAATAAAATGGAGGTTTGGTAGATGAAGGGACAAAACTATAAGGATTCCCACAAGAAATCCCTAAACTAGAGTTAATACCATTACTATATTGTGTGGTGGATGTTACAACTGGAGGGGTGAATGTAGGAATAGAAGGTATGGTCATAGGAGAGGAAACTTGTTTTCTCATTTGGTTTTGAGCATTGGTAAGGGTTTGAACAAACTAGCTATTGTATGGATGTTTGAGTCCATTATATGAACTGAGATACACAACACTTATATTCCTTGTGAATCAAATTGATCAAATTTTCAAAGTTATCCACAAGAGGAACAAATTCTCTAGCCAAGGATTCAATACTTAAGTATAGTTGAAGGTTTTTGAGGTCTTTGTCTAATTGTTTAAGCTTATATTCAGGGTCATGTGCAACAACAACTTACAACTCCACATGGATAGTTGATGATGAAAAATACATAGGCAAAGTAGGAGTAGGGAGACAATCAAAGGTAGATTGTGTAGATGTGATTCCTTGAGAGAAAGAGTTATGAAACTCAAAATCGATACTGGATGTAATTGCAACACGAGAAGCCATGAGTTTATAACTATGTCTCGCAAGAGTATTTGATATGGGACACTAGGTCATGAAGCTCATAAATTGATTACAAGATTCAAGACACTTGAGTGTTCATACAATGATAGGAAAAACAGATGATGATAGAAACAAACACAAATCTAAGAAACAAGAAACATGCTTGCACGAAGGTTACAAGGACAAAACTGTGACTAAAATTTGGAGTGAAATTAGCACAAGGGTGAGGGAACCCTAGACCAGAGATGTAAATTTTCCCCACTATCTTGATTATTGGGATTTTTTGCATTATTTATCATAAGAAAATTTTTCCTCATCATGTCTAACATAAGGTAAACAAAATCTATTTTATTTGCATAATCACAGTTGTTATTCTCGCTAACAATTTTTACTTTTGCTATCTCAAAATACAAGTTTTCAGTCACTTTATCTTAAGAATTTTGAGTTTTTCTTAGTTATCTTTGATAATATCTACTAGCTCTATCACTAAATTGTAGATGATGGAAGACTCACAGGTTGGCAAGATTCAACTTTGATACCATTTATAATCTCTTTTTAAATTTTCCATATTTTTCTTTAAATAATAAAATAAAACTCACGATAATAGTTGCATAATTAATTATAAGTATGCAATCAACCTAGAAGTTGTAGTTTTAATAGTTTATTATATAATTCAAATTTAATACTTAAAATGATCTCATCAAGACATAACTTATCCACTATATCAACTATTAATTTTTTCTCAAGTCTACAATGATCTATCTTTATTAAAGTGCTTTTGAAATGCCTTTGAGCCTAGCTAAATCAAGGGTTTCATTCACTAACTCAACAATAGAAATTAATGGGTTTTCATCCTTTAATTTCAAACCTTGAGGGGTTTTGTCCTTAGGTTGTTGAACCATAATTCACTCTCCACAAGGAGTAATAATATAAAATGTCTTCACAGATTGATGTCTCCTTCCCCTTGATTTATCTTCATTATATACCCTTTTTTGTAATGGTCATAACTCTCCATTCGCACGTATTTTGACTTTTCATTAAAACTAAACTTTATTAAATTTCAGTTTTTTATAATACTGATTATTCTCCTTTGAGCGCTTCTTTTATAACTATGCATGCATTGTAATTAGAATTATATTTAAGTGGGGGAATTACATTTCTAACATCAACTTCAATACAATTGAGATCCTTATGTAGGATATAGATCCATGAACAAGGAGATTAGTTCCAAAAGCACAAAAATTATCCAAAATATTAAATAACAAAATTTTCAATCTGAAAAAAGTTATCTAACAAATCTATGATGAATCAATTGAAAACATTTATCATAATTAAATCTTCATCAAACTTAAAACTAAAAACTATTATTTTATTTATTTATTTTTAAACATTCATTTCAATAGCGTTCCATCTCAACTCTTCAATTGATTAAAGACTATTCATAAATAATTAGAAGATTAATATTCTAATTTTAACTTAAAATATATATAATCTCATTGACACCATATAGAAAGGAGGAACATGAAAATGTATAAAATTGAGATCCTTTGTATTTCTTATAATAATGGTTCTATATTTATAAATGTGTATGCTTACAAAGAAATAGTCAAAATTACAATAAATCAAAACAACCTTCTCCTTCTTATAATAATGGTTCTATATTTATAAATGTGTATGCTTACAAAGAAATAGTCAAAACTACAATAAATCAAAACAACCTTCTCCTACCAAGGAGACAACCTCCTCCTCCCACTAATCCACAAAGTATTCCATTACAATACTACAATTTATTATCAGATTGTATACAATCGTATCTGATTTAAGTCTTGGGAAGCATATGTCCTCAGATACAACATTCTTCACACAACCAACAACAACACAGGGCTGCTAGGCTGCAATCACAAACCAAAAAAATATAGGTGAGAATATAACCTTAGTTTATGTATATAAGAGTTACAAATCATTAGCAAAAAACAGTATAAGAGGTATACCATCCTTCTAAGCAACCTTTCTCCCCTCTGCTCTGTGTTTTGACAGGACCTGCTTCTGCATATTGTGATGGTGGAGCCTGAGTGGGGTACCCTGAAAGTAATACCCATTTTAATATTAATAACTAAAGAAAATACATTTATGGCCTTCTATTACATAAACGAATAGTTAGTTTATAATAATAAAAAATATACAAAATATGAACAAATTGAAAAGGTTTCTTATAAATTATAAAGTTTCTAGTAAACAATTGTGTATAACTTATTTTTCATCTACCTTTGGGATCACACTACATAATTCATCATCATTTATCAAGATGAGGATGAAAAATAGAATCTTAAACCTTTCGGATCACGCTACATAATTAATCATCATTCCAAAAAAAGGATGGAAAATATAATTTCTTATAATTCATCATCATTCATTTTCGAAAAGAAGATGAAAAATAGAATCTTAAATATATGCACCCATAAAAAAATGAAATCTTAATAAAGAAAATGAAACAAAACTTGATAATTTTGACCTTAACAGTTCTGATGCTATAGGAACCAGAGATAGACAGAAGATAAACCCATTTCTAACTCACAGAAGATGGGAAATCATTTTCTTGCCCAAGAATATTGTTAAATCTAATTTCCAAATTCTTCACAGCAGATCTAAATTAAGTATCCCTTTGGTGGGTTCACAGACCATTAATCATCATGAACTCCAGACTGAACAAATCTTTCATAAACAACCAGAAGATGGAAGAAAAGAAGAGCACATAAAGAATTACCTGGTGGAGGATATCCTTCAGGATAAGTAGAAGGTGGTATTACAGCAGTGGGCTTCTGTTGCTCAGACATGGTGTACAAGTACTGATTACTGATTTCACCTCTTCACTGACTGGATGATAAATGGGTTTTTCTCTGCCCTTTTCTTCTTCAATTGAGTTGTGTTATATTGTATTTGGCTATGTTTTATATAGACTCTCAACCGACCTTGCTTTCTGTCAAAGATAGTGACCTGAAAAGAAAAGATCTATCATTAGACAACAACGCATCATATCGAACAATTTAATATCGGTTGTGAGATATTTTCTTTTGGGCACACGGCTAACTAAAAATAATTGAAACAGGCAATTATGTTGGGTGATTTAATTCATTTATAGAATCGGGATCCAATAGAATTGAGTTGGGTGTCGGTTATGTGTTAGATCATAACTTAGACAAGCAGCTAAGTCCGATGTGTCACCGCCTCCAAAATATTACTGTGGCCTCTTGATTCCATTGGCTACCCTCCATTTATTGTGTTATCATATAGGTTATTTGCACTATTGTCTATATCGTATTTGATATCATTCATTGTTGTTAATCCGGTATGTTGAAGGGGTTGATCTAGGAGAACAACTTATTGGGTCAACAACCTCCCCGATACTATCCCTAGACACCATCTTGACAAACTTATCTATTAAGAAGATAAAGACAAATAGGTTTTACAAGCACACATTTTGATAGACCGATCTTGTATGTGATTGATCATTTTCATGCATTACATTGAATTTGCACAACTCAAGTTAGCCCCTAATTCTTCTCAACATTTCTATAATTTTCATATCACTAGCTTTTGGTTTTGCTCCTCTTTGGCCACATCATGTGTATTCCATGTCTTATCAAACCCTCTACAATTATAGGTCTTCACTTTCCCTTACTCACCCATAACCAATTCCTCTAAGGTTTATTCTCTCGACACAAACACAACGAACCCCCACTCTCAAAACCTTTCTCTAATACCACTTGGTGTAGTTGTGGTTGGGGAATCCTATTGAATTTCCCAATCATGTAGCCAAATATATTTATTCATTACCAAGTTAATATTTATAACATAATTTGAATTCAAAACCCTAAGTCTAGTAGCAAATTCTATCACAAGAGTACATTCAGAGTGTTTCTTGATCTTTGTCACCATTCTACAACTCACAAAAGATCCCAAAATGTGTGCATTAATCTTCATTATGTTTGCTGGTGGTTTGAAAGATGAATACGATTATGTCTTGGTCGTTACAACCACCAATTCATTACAGAAATGCCAAAGTGCAGGAGTAGGTCGGGAGTCCACAAAGTGTAGTAGCAAGCTGAAAACCCGAAAAATAATTTACAAGAGAAAATATCACAATTGGCTAGTTCAAACATGAAATTCCACTTTAGGTGTAGTTAGGAAATAAAACTCCACAACTTGGAAATGGTGACGTCATCTTCTAGTAGAAATCAATTGATTTCACATTGATGTCATCGACAAAACTATTCATCTGTACTAGCTTACATTAACTTATAAATTTATGGTTCACTTGATTATGTTCACAAGATTTCAAATGAACAAGGGTAATTTGCAAACATCTCGTTGGAAAAGGAATTTTCCACATGAAGTTAGATGACCTCAAAGTTCCCGCAAGTGTGGAAGGATCTATTACTACCAGTTTGTGTGGGGAAAGGTATCAAAACCAACTAAAATTATTTGGTTGTTACAAAGGGTTCAATTCACTTAGACATCTTCATGAATGCAGACAAACCTTTCACTATCGGTTGTGTAGGAAAACACATCAGCGCTGGTCCAAACATAGGGATCTGATGCAAACTGTTGGTTCAATAACAACTTCCCACAAAATGTGCAACGAACCAAACATCCACAAGGCAAGTTCCATAGTAATTGAATATTTCACTAGTAACACAACAAAAACTCACAAAGCCATAAATTGGCCAAATTTTCCTCTTCCTCAAATTTTAATCATAGACATGAATTTGAATCTTCTACAAGGTGACATCATTAGATTATCTAAATTATTTATGAAAGTCCTCATGAGAAAATAACCAAAACTAACACTACCAAAACCAAAAGCGGTTGAACTCAAAGGAAACATTTTTTTGGTTTATGCAAGATGTCTTGCGGACCTAGATGCTGTTGCATCATCTTGGGAATGTTGTTGATGGATCTTTTGATACACTAACTTAGTGATTAAAAAACTAATTTGAAAATGTAATGAATCCGTTTAAGGCTCAAAATACCTATGAATAAGTTATTGAATTTATTGGAGAGTTACAAATCAATATGCATAAGATTGCTATGTTAATTTTTGATGTGTTGATTGTTAGAGCAAAAGTACTTAATGTTGATTTTTTTGAACTTTTGATATAGACTATCTCTAGATTACATACAAGACTATAAGTTACCTTGGTTAGATTTGTAATATTTATAATTTAATTTAATTATATAAAAAAATTAAATGAACTAAAAATCATCACAAATAAATTTTTAAGAATTTTAAAATGTCATACAAGTCTATACTATATAATATTAAAATTTTGCTAGTCTAAATTAAAAAAAAATATAAAAAGGTAAAAGGAAAGAGAGAAAGAGAAGAAATGCATCTTGTATTCCAATAAATTTTTAATAGTGTTATTGATTTATGTAAACCTTCTAACTAATTGTGAAGCGGTCGGTCTTTGCACAACCTTCTATCATAATAAGTGCAATCTTTTAAGGGAAGGTACATATAAATTTTCTACTTTTATCTCAACCATACATGTGCACATTATTGAATTGTAAAATTGAATTAAATTCATTTTGAATAATAAAAAATCTTTAGAGCACATATACAGAAGGATTCATAGTAGAAAATCATATTGATCAATCTATTGCAAGTTATATTGATCATAAGATGCAAGGCCAATTAAACAAGCTATGAGTGTATGCACTAGTTTCCTCCTATTTTCCCCTTCTATTTACATATTATCCCCAAATTTACAAAACAAAGTCTTCCCATTTGTTTAAAGCCAAATTTATAAATTGATTCACAATCATAATTTTTTTGTTCTAAATGGTAACCATGTCATGTTTGTTTAGTTTTTGTGTCAATTGATTAAGCTTCTCATTAGTTTGTTGTTAATCAATTAAAAAAAATGTCTAAAGTTTAATCTAGCTTTCATTTTCCTTTTCATAGCATGCATGTCATCAAAACACAAGTGATAATATATCATTTATTGATATTGATTAAACATTCAACACTAAGTTGGGATATCAAAAGATATAAAAATAAGTCTTGTTAGTTATTTTTGGTTAACATGCATTCTGATATTTTAAATTCTTCCTAATTGAATAGGTAGTAAATACATATGACCAACTCTAAGAAATAATTCTCTCAAAAACTAAAAAATATTTTTATTTTAATTTATGATCGATCCATATAATACCCTTTGATAACATCTATAAAAGAGAATTAATAATCACTAATATCTTAATAATCTAATGTAAATCATTTAATTAAATCTAAGTTTAAATTAAAAAAAAAAAACATGTGTAATATTTTTGCACTACCTAAAATTTCACAAGGCATACCAAACATCTCTATTTTATTGATCAAGTGTTTATGTAAAGAGTTCAAGTCATTTTAATCAACTCATCAAAGAAAAACATAAAATATCAAGTTAAATTGAGGATGGTGCGACAGTTGATGGGCGTGGGCAGACTATTGCAGGTAGGCCGCAGGCTTGCATGAGGGCGTTGCCCCTTGTGCATGCCTCTTCTATTTTTTGATTCATTGTCTGGGGGGTGTCTTTGGGTGCGGGTGGGGTTTTGCTGTGTGTGGGGGTGGGTTGATACTTTTTATCATGCTCTTTTCATCTACTGGGTCCATGCTTCTTGTGTTGGCTGTTTGTGTGGAGGGTGTTAAGGTGTTTTGGTTTGACATTTGGCTAGTGCGTGGGTTGGTGTGATCATGGCGAAGCATCAGGTTTCTACTAGTCTGGTGGTGGCTGATCGTGGTGTCTTTCACAATGGATCTTCATTGGGGTTGAAAGCTCAATAGTTTGAGTCATTTTATGTGGGGGAGGGCCCTAAACTAAAGAAAGTGAATGGTTGTTTGCCCAAGAGTCAGGATCGTCTAGTCTTGGTTCTTTCTCCTGAATCTGTGGCTGATGATGTCTCTTGTTGGAGTAGACATAGTTTAATTTGCAAATTTCTTGGTATTTGTATTCCTCTGTCAGCTCTGGATGCTTAGATCAGGCGCACGTGGCAAGTTGAGAGCGACATGGAGCTAATGGTGGTTGCATACAATTATTTTGTGGTTGCTTTTTCTAATATGGCTGATAGGATTTGGGTTTTTGAGGGAGGACCCTACTTTTATAATCATGTTGGATCATTCATCAAACCTTGGCATATGGGTTTTAATACAACTGAAGAATTTATGTTGAGGGTTCCTGTCTATGTCCGTCTACCACGACTTCCTTTGTAGTTTTGGAGAGAAGATATTTTACAATGGATTGCTGCTCTTATTCATAAGCATGTTGTAGTTGTTCAACAAACCCTTGAAAGAAAGGTTATTTATTTTTCGGATTTGTGTGGAGGTTGATTTGAATAATCCCTTACCGGATTGTTTGGAAATTTTTCTTGGTTCTTTGTCTTGGATTCAAAAGCTTGATTATGAATCCCTTCCTTTTCATTGTCAGATTTGTCATGAGTATGGACATCTTCAGAAGCAATGTCCTAGGATTAATAAGGCTCCTCCTTCTAATTCCTCCCCTTTGTCTTTGGCTCCAAATTTTGGTAGGGAGGATAAAGGGAAATATTCCATGATGGAGGGTGAAGTGGATAAAGATGGCTTTGTGTCGGTTAAGCCTCGGGCTAAGGGTTGTGGCTAGAAGAGATCGTTCAAGGACAAGAAGAATGAAGAGGAATTTAATCGGTTTGAGGTGTGGACACTTCAACCTTGGAGGAAGGAGTCCCATCGGATATGCCTTTTGATGCTGCTGGTATGGGTTGTGCTGTGGGTCAAGGATAGGGATCAGGTTAGGATATTCATTTATCTCAGGGTATGCAGGATCATCTGGTATCTTTGAATGATCCTATGCAGGATGAAGATGATATTGTTTTAGCAGATTTGGCAAAGGAGGGGCTAGTTTCTAGAAAGAGCAAGGGGTCTTCTTTAGCCTTGGGGGTGCAACAATGCACGATTATGAAGGGATTGTCTAAGAACTCTTCTAAAAGTGGCCGCAAGAAGGATCTTGAGAAGATTAGGTGTACTGGAGATTTGTTGGTGGAATCTGGGTTTGTTAAACCCATTGATGTTCACTTTTCTCCATCTCCCCCATGATTGTTCTCTCATGGAATGTAAGGGGGTTGAATAACACTTCCCTTCAAAAGGCTATTCATGATCTGGTTGTTGTCCATTCTCCATACATTTTTTGTGTTCAGGAGACTAAAATTTCAATTGATTTCATGCTTCAATGTGCTTCTCATATCTGGTATTTTGGTCAGTGTCAGTGCATTGGTTCTCAGGGGAGTTTTGGGGGTTTGGCTCTTTTTTAGGATCCAAGAAAGATTGCTCCAGTTTGGTGGATTTCCAATCATTCTACTATTTCCATGGTTGCCTCTTCCTTGGAAATTGGTGAGACCATTCTGGTTACTAATGTTTATGCCCCAATTGATACTCAAGGAAAAATACGGCTTTGGGCTCATATAAGGTATGTTAGATCATGTGCTTCGTATCTTCCTTGGATCTTAGCTGGTGATTTTAATTATGTGTTGAGCTTGGAGGAGAAAAGAGGTGGGTTGCCTCGGCTTGGGCCTACTTCTAATCTTTTTTGGGAGAAAGTGGATTTGCTTGCTTTAGTTGATGTTAAGCCTTCTAATGGGGTTTTCACTTGGAATAATAGACGGAGTGGAAAGGAAGTGATCTTTGAAAGATTGGATAGATTTCTCATTTCCTATTTTTGGGTGGGAGGTAGATTGGTTACTAGATCTGAGATTCTTGATTGGAGGGGTTCTGATCATTGGCCAATTAAACTTTCAGTAACCTATTTTATAGCTCCCAAGAATCCTCCCTTTAAATTTCAGCTTATGTAGCTTCAAGAGTTTTCTTTGCATGATCTTATGGCCTAGTGGTGGCAGGATGGAAACCCTGCTTATGGTATAGCTATGTACACCTTTTTGAAGAAACTTCAATATGTTAAATTTCACCTTAAGAGATGGAATAGGACGAGTTTTGAAAATTTTAAGGTAATGAAGAGGAATGCCTAGGCATGCCTTGATGTGATTACTTGCCAAATTTGGGATTTAGGTTTCTCAGATGCTTTGGGTCAAGCAGAATCCTAGGCTGTGAGAGTAGTGGAGGAGTGGGAGCTTCAGGAGGAGATTTTTTGGAAGAAAAAGGCTCAGATTGATTGGATTTAGGGAGGGGATAGGAATACTGCTTTCTTCCATCATTTTGTGCAGGCTCGTCACAATAGAAGTTGTATCTCATCTCTAGTTAATGCAGATGGGATCCACATTTCTTCGTTGCAGGCTTTGGCTCGTGAGGCTAGATAGTTTTATTTTGCTCTTTTTTTCTGAGGATTCACCCCCTATAGAAGATGAGGAGAATTTGATCCTTGCTTGCATTCCCTCCCTGATCTCTAAGGAGATGAATGATTTCCTCATCCGCCTGATTTCTTTGCCTGAATTGGAAGAGGTTGTTTTTGGGATGAATAAAGGTAAAGCCCCTATTCTGGATGGTTTTCTTGTTGATTTTTTTCAGGAATTTTGGGGTATTATAAGTTTGGATTTGTTGGAGGTTTCCCGAGAATCTCTTTGCAGCAAGTAGATGCTTCGTGCCTTGAAATCTACTTTTCTGGTTCTCATTCCTAAAAAGGAAGGTGTAGATCAGCTCGAATTCTTTCAACCTATTTCTCTCTATAATGTGGTGCACAAAATTATTACTAAATTGATTGCAAAGAGGCTCAAAGTTTGTCTTCCTTTTGTAATATCTGAGGAGCAAGGTGGTTTTGTGACTAGTAGACAGATCCTGGATGGGGTGGTGGTTGCTTCTGAAGTCATTCACTCTATAGTGACTTCTAAGGATAAATCTATGTTTATCAAGTTGGATATGGCCAAAGCTTATGATAGGGTCAAGTGGAGCTTTTTGCAGAGAATTCTCCTAGGCTTTGGTTTTAGTCCCGATTGTGTTAGTTGGACTATGAGTTGTGTTACCTCTTCCTCTTTTTTTGTTCTTATGAATGGGGAGCCTTCTGAGCTTTTTGAGGCTTCCAAGGGCCTTCGTCAAGGGGATCCTCTCTCCCCTTACCTGTTTATTATTATGGCTGAGGGTCTGAGCATATTGTTGTGGGTTTCCGAGGGCAGGATTCAAGGTTGGTGTTGGGGAAATGGGCTACCACAACTCTCTCATCTTTAGTTTGTGGATGACACTTCTCTTATGGGGAGGGCTCGCCTTCAAGAGGTTGTTTCTTTTAGGTGGGATTTGGATATTTACCTTGCTACTTCAGGTCATAAAGTCAATGAACACAAGTCTTCTATCTTCTTTTTTAATACTCCTCAAGCTATTCAACGGTGGATTGCTAATATTTTGAGGTTTTAGATTGGGCCTCTTCCCTTTGTCTATACAGGTTTTCCTCTTGCTATTGGTAGGTAGCCCATGTCTTCTTGGAAAAAATTACTTGATAAGTTGTGCAGTAAAGTCAATCATTGGACTCATCATTGGCTTTCTACTATTGCAAGAGTGACTATTTTGAAGTCTGTTATCCAGGCTCTCCCTATTTATGGGTGTTTTGCTCAGGCAGCTCCTTTGTATTTCTTGAGGGAATTTGATGCTCTCTCATGATAGTTTCTTTGGAGTGGTAACTTGTAGTCAGTTAAGTGGAGTCTCATTAAGTGGTATATGGTGTGCAGGCCATAGAAGAGGGGGGCCTTGGATTGCGTTCTCCTATTTTGAATGGGAAAGCTCTTGCTACCAAGTTATATTGGTGTCAGTGTACTAGTTAGCATTAGCTTTGGGCCCATATTCTTACCCACAAGTATCTTAAGGATGTTAACACTTTTGATATACCTCGTTTTCCTTTAGAAGGAAGGGGATCTATGATTTGGAATACCCTCAAATTAGAGGCTCAATTGGTTAAGAAGGGGATTTTTTGGATATATCATACAGGTTCTTAGACTCTTTTTTGGTGGGATTCTTGGGATGGTCATCCTCCTATTCTTTCTGCCTACCCTCATCTCCAGTCTCTTTGTGATCATTTTACTGCTGCTGGTTGGAATACGGTTGAGCATTATAAGTCTGTTCAGAATATCGGAATGGCTGCTAGCCTTAGGTGGAAGCACTCCTCAAATTGGCCGTCAGGAGGGTCAGAGGAGGATAGGCAGGAGCTGGCTTAGATTCTGGCATCACGTGAATGCAATTCCATGGCGGGGCAAGATGTATTGGCTTGGAATAACAATGATTTATCTGGTAAGTACTTTGTTTTAGCAAGTTATGGTGAGTTGGTTAGGCAGGTGTTTGGGGACATTGAGGTTCCTTGGTGGAAACAAGTGTGGAATAAATTTTCTTGGCCCAAGTGCAATTTTTTTACGTGGTTGGTAGTCCAGAACCGGTGTATTACTTGGGATAACTTGTGCAAGATGGGGTTCTAGAGTCCCTCGATGTGTGTTTTGTGCTGTAAAAGTGAAGAGAGTGTCTTTCATCTCTTCTTCCAATGTTCCTTTTCTAGAAGGATTTGACACCTTTGGTGGGTTGTGTGGAACCAAGCTTGTTGGAATGTCTCTTCTTTGGTAGAGTTCTTTGCCCAGTGGGGGAAGGCCCCTGTTAAGACCTCTTTCCTTCAAGTTACTTGGGATCTTGGACCGACTTTTATTATTTGGCATATCTGGTTGGAGAAGAATCGTAGGATTTTTCAAGATGTGAAGCTGGTTGCCCAACATTTGTGGTGGAAGATTTTGCATTCTTTGGGAGAAACTATTGCAGCTAAGTGTGACTTGGTTGAGGGTGTGGATCCAGTAGAGGCTACCTGTTGCACTCGTCTCAATCTTCCTCTTTAGAGGGGAGCTGCTCAAAGTGCTGGTTAGATCATGAGAAATAGATGTCACCATCATATTCGAAAGATAAATAGGGAGGGGTGTTGGTGTCCTCCTCCTCAGGGTCTGTTGAAAATCAACATAGATGGTTCTTTTTGTGGAAATCCAGGTCATACTGGTATTGGAGGTTTTGGGTAGACTAGTTTTGGGTCAGTTGAGTTTATCTTTTCTATTTATAAGGGTTGGTATACTAACAATGTGATGGAGGCTCTTGCCATTTTATGTGTTGTGGACCGTGGTTGTGCTCTTAGGTGGAGACAAATCATTTGTGAATCTAATTCTCAGGTGGTAGTGAATTTGTTGAAGAGGCAATAGTTAGAGGATGTCAGTTGGCATTTGGTTGTTATTATAAAACAAATTCTTCATCTGTGTGCTTCCTTGGATTATGTTTCTTTCTGTCATATTCCTCGTGAATGGAATGAGGTTGTGGATTGTTTGGCTAAATGGGCTTTTGATCATTTGCAAGGTTGGAATATTGTGGAAAGGGGTCAATTATCCCTGGATTTGTCCCAAAAATTGGACCAATTAGTGGAGATAGACATGGATGTTTAATTTCCTTGCTTTGTATTGCTCTATTTTGTTTTGAATAATTTTTTACCCCTCTTTTATTTAAAAAAATATCAAGTTATATTAATTTAAATTCCTCTCAAGTCCATAGGAGTTTCAAAGAGATTATAATCTAAAAGTAAATTTAAGGTTCTTTAAAAGCCATTAATGTCCAAAAATTCATTCAAATTCAATTGAAATTTAAGTATAGATTTACACAACACATGAAAGACCTTAAGGATAGAGTAAATCCAAGGGTGACACATTTGAATATCTTACAACCTTAGAGAAGATAGATGTTTGAATCTTGCAATAAAAAGGTTAAAAGAAATAGGCTTATATGCAATGAATATGTGAGTACCTAGATGTTACTTGGTAAAATCTCAAGCAACAACATAAACTTTGACTTAGGGAAAGGAATCTTAAAATATAAAATTAGATTTAAACAAATTTAAATATATTATCATATCCATTAAAGGGCTCACACCAAAAAGAGAGAATTTTAATTCAATGTAAATATCAAATTGGTGAAACACTAGGAAAGTAAAGTCTATGAAAGCATTGACCATGAGATGTGAAAGAAAACCTAAACCTTGATTTATAATGAAATTGAGTTTGCGTTTAATACTTGTTTAAATTGGACTTTGGAAATTTGGAGAGTTCAAACATAAGGCATGGACGTATCTAACTATATGAAGACCACATCCAAGTTAGACACGTGGTGAATTCCTAGAGGGAGTCACTTTATTGAAAATAAAATATTTATAACACATGGGCCCACAAGTTGGGTATACCAAAGTTTTATTAAAATTTAGAATGATAAGCTAGAATCGGTTTATCTAAGGTTAGGTTACCCAACAAGGAAGACAACAAAGTATAACCGGAACTAGATGCAAATTCTAAAATTAGGTAAAAGTAGGATTAGGTTTGGAAAGTCATATAAATGATTTATCAAGTTAAATAACTAAAATTATAGATCTTGAATTTAAGAAAGTATTGGGATCAATATTTATATTTGTGGAAAATTTGTAAGTCATATAATTAAAATATGATAAAATTAATTAATAGGTTAAATATGAATGCGATAAGATTTTTTTTTAAATTAGAAAAAATTTAAGTTACATTCAAATAATGAAAAAATGTGGGGAATCAAGTGGATGAAAAAGGATTTGGTTGTAATTTGGGAATCACATTAAACTAATCTACATAAATTGGAAGAAAAATACAAAACCAAGGAGTTTAACTAATAATACATTCAATTCATCCCAAGAAATGAAAATTCTAGAAATAGAAAATTTGGAGCTCAAAAAAGTGGCCCAAAGATAACTATGTAAGCTTTGTAAGTGCCACAATACATTAGCCTTGGAATGTAGGAATTTGAATTTATAAAGAGGATGAAATCACACTAGAGTGGTCAAGGACAAGATCATACATTTTAATTGCATCCAAGATGTGTAAACAACTACAAATTGGGTCAACAAAGTTCTAAACAAGGAAATGTAGCATGTTTGACTCATGTCTCAAATCTTTGGTTAGTGAGTGCACCAAATTGGAAAAATCATGCACTAGAATCATGCATTCAAAATATCAACCCAAAGTGACAACTCATGTAATCTTCTTTAATTTGATAACATTCCAACAATGTGAAAATACCTACAATTAACGATACCTCCTTCATACCAAGCCCTCAATATATAAACATTTAAGGAGGCTTACAAACCACCATAAAACAATACCATGTGCCCAAATATGGTCTCAAAATACTATGATAAAAAATATTATGAGCTATTACATTAGAGTAGTTTCCAAAATAGAAAGCAACTCATCTTAAACACTAATACATCATAGATTCAATCATAAAATTTTATTAAGCCCACCTTCTCACTTCTACATGCTCCATGAATGCGCTTATTTATACTAGTGTTCCCTATCTTGAGAAAAATGCTCCATAATTCCCAATATTTGGCCCTTTTATAACTCCCCTTATTCAATGTCATTACAATAATATCTCACATAATACAAAGAATAATACTTATAAAATGATATCCCTCAACTCCTAATTTACATCCAAGCTATCCAATAAAGTTGGAGACCCAACATTTTACATTAAAATTAAAATCTTATATCACACTACCATAAAATTACCCCACTCGATATTTTACATTGCAATGAAGTAAACAAGAAAAATAAAATTAATTAGGTTTAAGATACAAGACCCATTGCATCCTAGAACCAAGATAACTTATTTGTGCTCATTAGTTTCATAATTCAGTTTGTAACATTATCTAAAATGTCAATTTCTTGAATCATTACCTTACTACTCACCACCATCTCATGAATAAAGTAGTACTAAACATTAATATACTTCATACAAAATTGACACATGGGATTCTTGGCCAAACATATAACGCTTTGACCGTCACATTCAATTTGAACCATCCTACAATAAAAACTAACTCCTAAACATGGTCCCTATAACCAATGCACCTATTTTTAAAGATTTTTATCAACCATATAATCTACTTCAATAATGCAAAAAACAACCATGGGATTCCTCTTACTCATCCAAATCACAACACTATCAAATAAAGAACAAACATAGCTATTGGTGGACCTTTGACTATCCAAGTCACCTACCCAATTCACATAAACAAATCCATATATGTCTAATATATTTACCACATCATTAGAACCATGATAAAATAAGAAATAATCATAAACTACTTGAAAATATCTAAATAGCCTATTAGTAAAATTCAAATGCTCTTTATTGGAGTTAGACATAAAACTACTAAGAAATCTAATTGCTTGTGCAATATCTACTCTAGTAGAAATCATTTCATGCATTTAGTGACCAACAACACTAGAATAAGATACATTATATATCCTCAAAATTATTAGTCAAATTAGGACACATATCCAATGAAATATTAGTGCCTATATGTGAATGAATATTCACTATTTTATAACCATGCATAAAAAACCACCACAAAATAGTGTCAACATACTTACTCTAATTGAAACAAAGCTTCCTATAAAACCAATCCCTACTAATTTCATTTTCAAGATAAGTTTTTCTACCATTTTTTTTTTCAAACACACCAAAAATTTAATTTTAAGATCCCTAATCATCACTTTGTTACATTAAAAATAAACATGTCAAATTAACATGCATGAAAATAATTAAAATTATATCATTAATAATTTTAATATAAACACAATGATTCTCTTTGCTTCTAAGAAAATTGAAGTCAATACAAAAGAATCCATTTTATATTCCACACTTGAGGTGACTATTCCAAACAATAAAAATAATTATTTTAACCTATAAACTAGATTCTTTCCCTTTTACTGCAATGGATTTACCATTGCACCAAAAGATCGACCTGTTAATGCCTGATACAAATGCAAGATCTATACAAGATCCACAAGAGGCGGTTAAGCCATGTCATGAATCTGTGGCAGGCTAGACAAGAACCAACCTTCTAACAATCCCCCCAGCACGATCACGAGATTCGAACCCATGACCTTGCTCTAATACCATTTGTTGCAATGGATATATTGTTGCACCAAAAGATCAACTTGTTAATGCTTGATATAAACACTAGATTTATATAAGATCCACAAGAGGTGATTAAGCCATGCCATGAATCCGTGGCGGGATGGAATGGCACCAACCTATCCAAGGGGATGAAGGCACCAACCTTCCAACACCTTTTACCTCAACCTCAACTAACTATCACATGCAATTTTTCTCCTTAAGATAACATGCAAGAAATCAATTTTAATATCTATTTTCTCCACTTCAAAATCACAAGTATTAATAATAGAAAGTAGGAATCTAATAGAAGAAAAAATTACTAATAGGGGAGGTTCAACCAAAATCAACTTCTCTCTTTGGGAGTAGTCCTTGGCCACCAATAAATCCTAAAACCTCTTTAACCTAAAATCTACTTTAAAATAATTAAAACCCCACTTGTAACTAATGTGATTCCTTTCCTCAATAAAAATCACAAGATACTACATGCCACATATGTCCAAGGTCATCATCTCTCTTGCATTTACTCCTTTCAAAAATCATGTTCAACTAAAGAGAGAACTTTTCTAGTAGATGGTGGTTTTTCACCAACACATGATAAAGTAATTTCATAATAGAAATCTAGTGGGCTATACTTGCCAATTGGGTTTTATTGTTTCATAGATCATCTCAAGGGTAAAGTAAGGGAATCTACCTATTCCTTTTTGCATGCTCAACCTACTCAAAACTATCATATGAATCACCTTATTCATCTACATCCTTTAATCCATCATTTTGTTCTTCAACATGTGCATCAAGTCTTGCTTCTCAACCTTAGTCTCAAAATACACTATTTTCATTTTTTTTTAAAATTTAGTGTCCTAGATGAAAAATATTCCAAGTTCCATGAAAGCCACATCTTGAGAATACATCATTTCAAGGTTAGAGGATTTTAATTCTTATATTACCCTTAACATTCTCACCATATCCAATGTATGAATTCTTGAGGTTCAAATCTAACTTAAATATTTTTTATTTAAGAACATCAATAAAATAATTACAACCAAAGACCTTTAAATGTGAAGAAAATGTTTTTTACCCATCCACACCTCAAGGATTCTTATCGAGAAGAGATAAACAAGGAGATTGTTGATATGTGGAGTTTGATCAATCATGGTGTTTACATTTTTCCCACTTTACTCGATGCATTTTCCCCCCAAATTAATTAACGGGGGAATGCAAGGGGGATAGAACCCCTCTTGCAGGGTCCGAGGGTATTATCCCCCTGGTAGGGGCCCGAGGGAAAAGCCCATGGTCTGAGTCTGGAGGCTCGGGGGCAGTGCCCTTGAAGCAAAAATTATATATATATTTTATAAAGGAAATTTATTATTTATTTCCATTGTATTTCAATTAAAATAGTTGTAAAATTTTCCAAATAATAACAATTTATTGTTGTGAATGGAATTAAAATAGTCATGATTTGAACAACCCATGGCAAGGGTGCACATGAGAATTGAATAGTCACAACACATGTTACTTGTAGCAAGGAAAACATGTGAAAGATAGATTGAACAACACATGAAAGTGACAACAGGTCATGATTTAGTGTATTACACACAAAACAAAACGTGTGGAAGAAATCTAAGCATATGTTGTCTTGTTTTTTATAGCAGATTGTTGTAGGTGAAATGTAATCTGTAATTTTGCTAGAAGTGAATATTAATAAATGAATGTTGGTTTGTGGACGTAGCCTAGCATAAGGGTGAACCACGTTAATTTATTGTCTCACCTCTAATTTCTATGAATTTTTCATTCCTCTATTCTATTTCTATACGTATAAATTAAATCTGCATTTAATTATTAATTAAAACTCTCTATTTCCTGCCTACAATTTCTAACAGAGATATGTTAATCAAGTAGCAAGTGATACAACGTTTGTCTAAAAGTATTAATTGAAACTATGTACCACTCATTACTTTTTTGGATCTTTCAGTTTGGTTCATCCTTCTTAGAAACCTTATTCTATTGTGAGGTGCAAGGAATAATATTATACAATGCAAGAGCTACATGTGTATGGAAATCATCAAATTTATCTAAAAAATCACTTGCAACCAATGGGCATACTTCCCTCTAGAAAATTCAAAAGATCCTATGTGTCATATCTATCTATGGCCATCATGTCCTCTTTCATTAATTTTATCTGAGAATAATTCTTATATGAAGAGAGAGTTTCCTTGAAAGAAATTATTTTATCATCAATACATGACAAGGTAGATGAATATTGAAAATCAAGTGGGCTATACTATTAATTAATTTTATTCTCATAGATCATCTTTAGGGTGGAGTAAGGGACTTTGTGTGTTTCTCTACATATCAACTTGGTCAAAAATATCAATTGAATCCTCTTCTTCATTGCCATCTTTTGATCCATTTTTTAAACATGTGCATCTTTTTTCTTCTCAACATTTGTCTCAAAATGCACTATTTTCCTTATTTTTCCTTTTCTTTTCCTTGATAAAAAACACATCTTTAGAATATATCATTTTCAAGGTTAGAGGATTCCAAAGCTTGTAATCTTAAAAATTCTTACTATATTCAATGAATACACATTCTAAGATTTGGGATCCAACTCAAATCACTTTTCTCTAAGCACATGAACAAAAGCCTCATAACCATATACCTTTAAATATGAAACAAAGGGTTTCTTATTTTTCCACACTTTGTAAAGATATTTATTAACAAGAGCCAAACATTCTCACCATATTTTCGGTTACTTCCATTAGGGTTGAGCTCATCCTTTTTGGAATCACATTATGCTATAGGATGTAAGGAGTAGTTTTCTACTACACAATACCTGCATGTCTACACAAATAATCAAATTCCTTAGAGAAATATTCATGTCTATTATTAGATCTCAATAGCTTTATCTTACTCTCTAATTTCTTCTTAATCAAAGCATTAAAATTCTTAAAATTAGAGACAAATTCCTATTTAGATTTAAGAAAATAAACCTAGGTGTATCTTGAGTAATCAATGACAAAGAAAACATAATAACATAGTTTACCAATAAAACCCACATCCACTAAAATAAACACATCCAAATGATGACTAATAAAATGCATTTTATTCTAGTACCCCAACATAAAAGGAAACTTTGTTATGCTTTCCAAACACACAATATTGACAGAAATCAAAAGTTTATTAGAATAACTATAAAAAAATTCAATCATATTTTTATTAGTAATGGTCTGAAGACCATTTTCACTAATGTGGCCCAAACATTAGTGTAACAACATACATACATTTTCAAAAACATCAATTACAATATCATAATTATAAAATCTGAAGATTTCAAGTCTAAATAGAGTCCCACATCATGAGCTTCTTGCTACCACCAAATTTCTTCTCACCAACCTACAACCAAAATTATTAAAATGTATATGCACTCCAAAATCTTTCCACACATGGATACAAAAAGAATAATTCTTACAAGTTCTAAAATATAAAAAAAAACCATTGGGATTTTTCACTCTCGCTTCACTAAATCACAATTGTACATTTTCCTTACCAACAATCTAATACAAAATATTCTCACCATGCAAAATATCTCCTCCTTCATAAGTTTGGTAAGATGAGAACCAATCCTTGTGGGGAGTAAAGTTATAGGAGCAACCTGTATCATCACTATCAACATTAGTATAAATGAATAAAGCATTATTATTACTATCATCAAATTATTTTTTAATGGTGGAATTATCATATATTTTCTTCCTATTTTTGCATTATTTATGTCCCTACTTCCCATAGTTCCAACACTTCACTCTACTCTTTTAGGGGTTTTAAATCATTCTTTATAATAATACCTCTTGTTTAATTACTTTTAACCCCCTTTACAACCACCTTGTCCTTAGTCTTTACTTGAACACGTAATTCATCTTTCAACTCTTCATCCATATATTTTATCCGTATCTCTTTACTAAGAATTTAATTAACAACAAGGGATTTTATTTTGGATCTATCATAGAACCACTTAGAGAAACAATTAGATTCTCTCAAGCTTCAAAAAAGAGAAAAATAATAAAATGCACTTATTCTCTTCATCTAGCTTAACATTAGTAGAAACTAGCTAACTTAAAATCAAATTAAATGAATTCAAATGCTTAGATTTACATTATCTCCCTCTTTAATTTTCAAAGAGAATATTTATTTTTAATTATATCTTATTAACAAGACTCTCTTTATTTGATAGAGATCACCAATCCTCTTATACAAATAGTGTGTGGTAGCCTCTTTTGATAATTGAATATGACATAATATACAAGACACAATTAATTGGTTCCCAATGTCTTGTCCAGTATTGTAAATTCTTAATTCAGCATGCATACTGTAAGGTTTCCTTCCTTTGCAACAACATTTCATTGATCACTTTATTCCAAAATACTAAATTTTAAACTTCCACAATTCATACCCAAAACCATTGAACTTCTCAACTTTTTGACCGAGATGTGCTAGTGATGGCTTCCACCATAACATGTCTATAAAACCCAATAAAATAAAGCCCCCTTTGAAAAAAACTCACGACACTTCTAGAAAGCAACCCCTCTTTGATCAAAAGGTCATTATCTCTAATATCAAATGTTGAGAAAATTGGTTCACATAACGATAGTATATAAGCATAAAGTGTGCAAAACTAATTAACCCAATTAGAGGTACATGCAAAAAAAATCAATAAATATGAAATAGAAAATTTATATAAATATAAAACAATAATAATAAAATCAATAAACACATATGACATTATATATGCATGAAGAAACACTTTACAAAAAAACAATCACTAAAAAGATATTGAGTTTATATTCATCAAGTAGAAACAAGTACACCAATATAATGTTAGAATTGTGAATAAACATGAGATTCAAGATCAAACAATGAACAAAAACACCTTCCATACAAGAGAGTTGCAAAATAATGATTTGCTATGTCCTCAACAAGAAAAACTTATAGAATGAACCTGAAGAATCTTCAAGGAGATCTTGAGATAATACAATGAGGATGAGTGTTTTATAGGAGCAACCCTAAATGATAAAGGGTTTAGATCATGACAAGTGTCAACATCCTATGTTATGAGACATAATGATCTAATAATAGCTTACTTCAATTAACATAAAAAACACTCCTAAGTTTAGTTTAAGTGTATGAAATGAATTAGAATAATAATCAGTTAAAGATTAATTAATTATTAGCTAATGCATGATTACTCTAACATACAACTTATATAATCTTCTTCAATCTAATAGAGTTCTAGTAACATGAGCTTAACTATAATTAACCATACCTCCTCCATATTAAGCCTTCAATATGTAGACTTAAGAAAGCTAAAAAAATCACCATAAAACAATACCATAGGTCCAAATATGGTCTCAATATACCATGGTAAAAATTTGCACGGCACATTGCATTAGAGTGATCTTGAAAATAGAAAGTAACTCTTCATGAGCACTAGTACATCGAAGAATCTATTATAAAATGCCTTCAATCACACTTTCTTATTTCTAGGTGCTTCAAGAGTGCATTAATTTGCATTGTCATTACTATCTTGAGAAACATTGTCATTGCTATCTTGAGAAAGATGCTCTATAACTCCTAGCCTTTAACCTCTTTTTGTAACTCCTCTGATTAAATATTATTACAATAGTATCTCACATAATTTGGAGAATAGTAATAATAAAATAATACACCTTAACAATTCATGGCCATCCAAGTTACCAATAAAAAGTTAGAGACCTAATATTATACAATAGGATTGCAATTTAATCACATTATGCTAACAAAATATGATCTAGAGCAAAGCATTGAAATGGATTAGAAAATAAAATAAATAAATAAAAGGTACTTAATTGGAAATCAAATGCAAATAAGTTGTGATAGATGGTTGTAAACAATTCATCAATATGTAAAAAAAATATTATTTATCATCAATGCTTTGAAACTTGCAAATTCATTGTCTATCACTATACATCAATTCACATGAATTGAAGATCTAGCGTGACTTTGTAGATCCAAACTTCTATACATGAATCCAATTTCTATTAAACGCTAATATTTTTTTGAATTATCTAGATACATGTGATTCTAACTAAAAATACTTAAAAACAACTTTATAGATTTTGTCAAATAGAATGTATTCTCCCTTATCATACCTTTAAAATATTGATGTATTTTAATAATATAATTCACCTTGACCTAATATCCCAAACTATAGAAAAGAAGAAAGAGATCAATTTGATTATTCCTTTAAAATACTAAAGCAATTATACTTTAGAAAACAACGAAGATAACGATGAATATAACTTAATAGAAATTATATTCTATTCTTATTTTATGAGTTCTAAAAGTGAACGTCTCCACGGAGAAGTTGAAAGAATGTTCCAGATACGAATAAAGCCCATTATAAAATATCAATAAAATCCAATGGTATTTGAAAAATAAAATCTTGGTGACTCACAAACCGCCAACAATTCTTTTGATTAAATTAACTTTAGTGAAAAAAAGACAAAGTTGGTATATTTCAATGGGCCCACTTTTGGAGAACATTGACTTTTTAATATAAAATCATTAATTGGGGAGGAGGTCATGAATCGTAGATATTTAATTAGAATATTGTTTTTATTCCTTAAAAAATATATAAAATATTAAAATATTGCGATGGCGAAATGTGTAGATTAATGTTATTTTTCATTTATTTTTTATTTTTTTGAGGTAATTCTTCTACACATCTATAATGATAAATGATATTTAATCTTGTACAAAGATGGGTTCATTTCTCAAGCCTTTTACTTATCCATACACACATTCATATATGTTAGTCCTATCATATTCTTATGTGCACATACATCTATGCACATGTCTTATCCATCTACTTATCACTTATGCACCAAACTCCATTTATTTTTTAGCCACTTGGATCTAATTGTTTGCCCATACTAGGACACACTTTTATGAAACAT
The DNA here is from genome assembly GCA_007258455.2 of Sequoia sempervirens. Classification (NCBI taxonomy): domain Eukaryota; kingdom Viridiplantae; phylum Streptophyta; class Pinopsida; order Cupressales; family Cupressaceae; genus Sequoia; species Sequoia sempervirens. The sequence goes on along the minus strand of VDFB02000003.1, from coordinate 450,063,454 downwards.
ACACCCTTACTTTTTATAATTCAAAACTTAAATTTGGTCGATGTCATTCATCCTTCCACCTTTAGTCAACTAAACAATTAGTAGTATTTAAAGGAATGCAATGCATTCATTCAAATAGTTAAAGACATGCACCATTCTCTCTCATCCTAGGGTATTGGAGTAATTAATAGCAACACATTTTGAATTGGTACAATAAAAAGAGTAAGAAATCTACATACTAGGATCCTTGCTTGTTTTTTATCCTTCTCCACTTTCTAGGAATTGATCTAAATGAACTTGTTTCCTTGTGACAAATTGATAACCTTTAGTGTATGTCTAAATACCACCAAATCCATAGAGCTTTAGAAAGAGTAGAGGAAACACTTATTCATCAAGCGAGATAAGGAGCAATGCATCATTTGTGCAAGGATGAGTTTGAACTTAGAGTACATATCCACAACCATGATTTCATCTTAGATCTACAAACTTTTCATTTGACAAAACACAAATCCAACATAGACATCAAGGAATTTCATTGACAAAGAGGCATATTTTTTTAGCATACACAATTTGACCATATAATCTTCTTTATTTAGTGTTGATTTTGTAATCATCAAGCTAAGTAACCTTATCTTATTATTTAATTTTCTAAAATAGTAGGTATGCTTGTCAAGGTTCTATTGTCTAGTTGTCACATATTAACCTAAGCTAATATGTCCTTATTTATATGCATTTGATTGGTCTACCCTTGGTTACACTTAGGGTAAGTTTATTTTATTTTACATTATTGGTGAACATGTTTGATCCTACACAACTCAACCCTTTTTTTAGGGTGTTAATGTTACATTAGGGTTTTTAATTGTAGTTTAATATAATATTCATTTTACATCCTTGTGATTTTTTGATATATATTTTCTATTAGGTTTGTGCTCTTTTTTGTGATATCTTTTTCACCCACCATTGACTATCTCATTGGGGTTTCACTTTAAAATTTGACATATAATTATTCTTTATAAAATTTCAATCTAAAAGTGTGCATTTGAGCTTCATATTTATATCTTTTGTTTATGGCTAGAAGAAGTACCCATTTAAACTCTAATATAGGTGCCCATTATGAAAACTAATGATATGTTTGATGGTGGCCATATTGAGAACTTGCGTGACTAAGAGGATTATGATTGGTATGTACATGGACATGGGGCCCCAAAAGTGGCCAAGCATAAATTTTAAAGCATAATTTGTGTACGACCCTAAAATAATGTATGTGCCATAATATGATTGTGTTATAGCTCTATTAGGAGTGTGTACACATTAAATTTTCAACCAAATAATTTCCTCCCTTAGGCTTAGAACAACTTTAAATTTTTCATGCCTAAGTCATGGACTTGTAATTTGGGTGCTCAAATTTGTGTTTTATAAAAAAATATAGAACATTTAAACTTCCTCCTCATTGGGAAGAAAACAATGTTCACATTTTAGAACTAGATTGCATAAAACCACCACCAAAATGCCAACCTATTTCTTAGCTTTCTAACCATATAATTTATTTTATATATTTTAAGTAAAATAAGATATTATTTTTATTTCATTTTAGTGATGTCTCTATATGCTTCAAATACACGTGTATTTTTTTTATATTTATTTTATTTGTTCATCCAAATATGAAAAAAAAATATATACAATTGTTCCATGCTTCATTTCCTACACTTTGAATTCTTTTTGTATTTTATATTATTTTTGTGGAAGTTATGTGATGTGCACTTTCATTGATCATTTTTTCAAGATATACTCACTTCAAAAATCATAAAAAGACATTCAATAAAAATGTATACAATTTTTATCACACTCTCAACTTTTTTTATACCAGTTGATTTTAACAACACTTAATGAAACAAAAAGAATAGGGTGCACACTAAACATTATGCAATATCTTAGTGATAATTTAATAGAATATTTTTTGTGCACTCAATGTTTGATCACCATCTTATTATTATCCAATTTTAAAAAGAATCAATAGTTAAGAAACTAGATTCAAAGAACTAATTATTTATCTTGTTACATCTTCAAATTTTGAGTGTATGAATTTCAAATTACTCATTGAAGTTTAGGTTTCACTAATTTTAGGAAAATAGTAGTCACTTAGAATCCCTTTGGATCCTCATGTCCATTCACTTACCATGATCATGATGTATGGGTAGCTAAATAAGAGGTTAATAATATACATGACATATTTACAATCTATGTGAACAATTGAGAGTGTTATTTTGTAGTGAGTGTGTAGGTATTTTTACATCAACATTTCATATTATAGTCCATGATCCGTCCTTCAAATTACAAATCTAATTTTGATAAAATTATTTCAACAAGCTTGATATCATCATCAATTAGCTAGTATTTTGTATTAAAAACTAGTTGACTATCCTCTTAGCATAAAAAGGCTAAGATACTAGATCCTTAATAATTATTTCCAGTGGTGTATCAAATCCACTTTCTTATTTTAACCTAACTCCTACCACTTCTATAGTTACCCTACCATCAAATATAGTGTTACCTCTACACTTCCATTATTCCCATATTATTTCATTTTGTCTTACCCAAATTCTAAACTCTACATTTCATTCCCCCCACTAGTAATTTCATGTCCTTAAACATTCCACCCACATGTACCCCTATTACTTCTACAACCAATACTTATACACTTTCCACCTAAGTAGCCCATACTATATTTCCATCCCAAACCATATTCAACACTTCTCATGAAATGTCCAATCCATTTGAATCTATGTCAATGCCTATAACTTCCTAATCCCTCTATACTCATTCTACTATACCTCAAAATCCTAATACCTCTATTGTTCCTACCAACACCTTGGATACACTTGTGAGTGAAATAAAAAATCTAAAGAAAGAACTTAGAATAACAAAAAATGTACTATTGTATACAATTTTTCACATCACACAATTAGATTTTGAGGTTGTTGCACATGCATTAATGATAGGATTTGTGGATCCTCATTTTGGGATGTATAATGGAAAAGGAGGCCCAAATATTTATTTGCAATATACATAATAGCTATTTTGATTGTACTTATGATAATTTCGTAATGTGCAAAATTTTACTTGTCAATGGAAATATTAGTTTCCCTCATCAAATGATCTCATTGAACACTACACTCAAATTAATTAGCATTATAGGATAAATAACCTAATCTAATACTAAATCATAGTAGATTATGCTGATTAATCAAATATATTTTAAATTTTTAAAAAATATTTTTTCTAAGAAAGATAAAACACTTTAAAAGAAATGAAATAATGTTATTTAACATAAATTAAATAATAAAATTGACAATATGAAATAAAAAAATGTAAATCAACAATAGATGAGAAACTAGGGATGAAACTTGTGATAATTCATCATTCCTTGATTTTTAGAAAGAATTCCACTTGTGAGAGGTATTTTATAGTGATGCATTGTTAGAAATAATTATGTGTATGGTTTGAGGGATAGATCACTATGAGGTATGGTAACCTTACAATAATTTCATGAATTATAGACATTGCAAATTGCATTGTATGGTGACAATGAAAAATAATAAAAAAAAGGTAGGTCATATGAAGTGTAGGGGCTAACAAGCTATGTTATGTTAGGTGACTCATATGCTACCAAGGTAGGACATATCAATTTCCATAGGCTATAAATTTACATTATTTTATGTGGCACATATGCAACCAACACTACAAGTAGCATGACACTAGTGTAAGGTGTGTGCAAGAGCCCCCTTTAAAATAATTACTTGAATATAAAAACACAATTGATTTTAAGGTGGAAGAGGGAAGAAAGGATTCCTACTAGGAAGAGGCATCAAAGAGGATGTTGAAAGCATGAAGCACATAAAATTATCCTCATGGAATGACATCATGCTAACCAAGGATATCACATTAAAACAAACATCACACAAAAATACACAAAGAGATCTATACGTTTGGTATTAGTATGCATATATAATTATAAAATATAATCATCATCATCATCATCATGGGAAGGGAACAAATCATAATCATCCTCCAAGCCTAGAGAATTGAAAATATAAGGGACAAATGACAACATATAGAAAACAAATAAAGTTTTGGGTCAACATGGAAGAGACCTAAATATCTCAACAATTTTCATCATCCCCAAAATGTCATAAAAGCAATAGACAACATCTAGAAGAAGATAGAAAAAAGCTCGAATAATGACACAAAATTTCACTCCCCCTATATTCATGTCCCTACAAGGGTGACAGGGGTCTTCTAGGGATGACCAAAAAAACATGCAAACACATATATACATATGGGATGAAAGTAAAAAATCTATCATCATTCATCCAATATTCCTCTTCCCAATCTTGATTATAGGGGGAAGGATGATTATTTGAGAGAGGACTCACCATGAGGGCCATGCTTGAAGAATCACCTATAGCTAGATACATATAATCAACTACAAGAATGGCATCCTCTTGGGTATTGACAAAGGTGAGAATCAAAGACCTTGTGAAGATCAATGATAGTGATAAGATATCCATAAAGGATTCAAACATGTCATATTTGGGATAGGATGCCTATGAATTGATGTTAGGATATGTAATGAGCTATAACTAATTGATATCAAAATTAATGTGAGTATTAAGAGGTGTAAGTTGAGGAGGAGATTCTATTTTAGGGAGAATGCAAAAATATTTAGTGGTGGGAGTGATGATGGGTTATTCTTAGGTTTATGAAAGGGTGGTGCAAGATACTTATCTATTTTACGCTTGGGTGGAGGGTGGTGGATATCAATGAATATAGTGGTAGGTAGGATGCCATTTGGAAATATATAATGTTAGATGTGTTGGAAAATCAAAATAAAAGTGAGGGTAGAAATAGATATGACACTAACATGCGGCATGAATAAGGGATCAAATAAGGGAGGCATATAAGTGGTCACAAGGATAAGAGAGGGATCAATAGATAGAGCCAAGACTATGTGAACCCTTTTATTGTTCATATTATTTGGATTTGGAGGAGGCATGCAAGGGGTCAGAGTAAGAAGAGGTTTAGGATAAGGAAGGGGAGGTGGAGGTTGAGGATGGGGGTTTCAAATTTGGAGGTAGTTGAATGAAAGGAGGATGCTTGAAATAAAGATTAGATAAGGAAGCACACCCTTGATTCAAAACATGTTGACAAAACTTGTGATCTTGTTGAAACTTTGTGCCACCCTTGTTTTCCTACTACTAATAACTTATTTGAGAGATCTTTTTGGAAAGAGGCTAAAAAATATATTAAGGGTAAACAAATTAAGGGTGAAAATGGGATTGGAAATATGAAATATTGTTCCCAATATGTTTGAAATAAAAATATTCTTACCAAAATGATAGAAATGATCAGACATCGTGAAGGTTAAGGTCAATAATATCCTTAATTTTAGCACCTAGGTCATGCATATATATACTTCCACTTTCACCATAATTTAGTCGTCTATTTGGCACATTTATAAAAGGAGGTGCGAGGACAATTTTAGCAATGCAACCTAGAAGAGAAGTAAGAAGAAAGACTTAAAGGAAGAAATTTTTAAATTCCTTTTTGAAGAATAGGGAACTATCTCTTGTCTCCAAGATATGCTATAAATTATTGTGTTGTTCATTAGTTGTTTGTGTGCTATTTTAACTACTATTTTCTCCTTGATATCTATGTTTTATATCTAGTCATGTTTAGGATTTTTTTTCATCCTATGAGCCTTCTTTGTAATAGGGTTGGGAATCTACTTTCCCATTTTATCTTATAAAAAAAAAGGATTCAATTTTGGATCTATCATAAAACCACATAGAGAAATAATTTGATTCTTCCAATTCTAAAAAAAATAAAATAATAAAATGCACTTATTTTCCTTGTCTAACTTAACATCAATAGAAACTAGCTAACATAAAGTTAAATTAAAAGCATTCAAATGTTTAGTAACAAAGACCCCCTCTTTGTTGTTGCAGCCCATCTTAGCATAAATTTGGCTAGAGACAAGGGGATCTCAAAGCTATGGATCGAATGGGACTCCCTTAATATTGTGAATTGTCATAGGAAGGGTTCTCTCCCCTCATGGACTATTGAAAATTTCATTTTGGATGCCCTTACTTTGATTCAGGATTTTGATGAAATATATATTTCTCATGCTTTTAGAGAGGTGAATCGTGTGGCTAATTGGGTGGTGAATCTTGGGTTGATGTCTTCTAGTCATTGGGAGGAAAATGACGTCCTGCCCTTTGAGTTAAGTAATCTGATCCATAATGACAAATCTTAGTACATTGGTGTTGGCCATCTCCTCGGCTATAGGATTGTGTGGGTATCATGTATTTTTCTGGCTGATTAGACACTTTGGGCAGGTGATGTTTATTGGAAGTTGTGGGAATTCAAATCCGAGTTGTATGAGCCTCCTTTCCATTATTGTTCTTAGTATTGTTCCTAGTAGACACACATGCTTTCTGGGTGTTCATTTCCCTTTTTCCTTATTGTTTATCCACTTTTGTGTGTGGTTTCTTTCTGCATTTTTAAATCTTTCGATGATGGGTGGGGATAGATGCAGAACAAAACCACTTTCCTATGATGATTTCAAGGCTAATGCCAATGTTTTGGCTATCCTACAGAAGGAAGGGGTGAACCCTTTTATGGAAAGGTTGCATGGATTTAAGACCAACGTCTCTAAAGACTTCGTTGATGCCTGACATGGTCGAGTTCTCAACATGTTTGGAAGGGATACCATGATTAATGAATATTTCATTGCAGAAGTGACTTGGATGTCAACAAAAGAAAGGAAGTTCTATAGAGATAAGAACCTATCGTATTCAACTAGGAAGAATTTTCTTTGGGATAGAGAGCATGCTAAAATGGTTAGACTGGATTGTGATGGGTATGATAGGTCTAAGATTAAACCTATCTGGCAGGGTGTGGCTATGGCGTTAATGCGATACTTCACCCTAGATGGCAGATACACGGTGCTGTATGGTCACCACTTCGTTTTGTTGAATCATTTCCGACACGGTAAGCTCATTTCCTTCTCATTTTACCTATTTCTATCTTCGAAGGAAGGAATTTTGAATTTTAGGAAGAACCCTTGAAACCCTTTTTTGCACGAGGGCTTGATGTTGATTATAGTTGATTTTATTAAAGCCAACTGTATAGTTGATGCTCCCCATTCCCCTATTTTGAATAAGAAGAGGAAAGGGAGTGGGAAACGTTGGGTTGAGGAGGTTCTTGAGAGTGAGGGGACAAAAATTGAAGAGAACTCGAAGGGGTGGTCTGATGGGTACAATACCGACCTTGACTATACACCCTCATCTGGTGGGAAGAAACCCTTTACTTCTAAGGCCAAGCCTTCCCTCCCACGAGTTAAGCACAAATTTAAGGAGGTCTATGAGGAGGTTGCAGAGGAGGGGCTTTGCAGTGGTAAGAAGGCCAAGAGTCGGGGTTTTTTCTCTAAGGATATGGGGGATAAGCTTCGGGAGGTGGCTGAGGATATTCAGGTTGGTGAAGTGGCAAATTTGGGAAATTTAAACCCAATTTATGATGGTGACGGTGGGACCCCTCTTGTTGGTAAGGTGAATAGTGTTGTTAATGTGGTCTTCTCATGAGTTGGATTCTAAGGATAGGGGCAAGTCCAAGTTTATCCCAAATGTTTTTCAGGATGAGCATCCTCCTGCTGGTTCACATCGGGGCAGAGGTTTGTTTTGGGGGGCCATGGACTTTTCGTAGGATTCGGGTATGGTGAAAGAAGGGGCATAAATTTCTTTAATTTACTAATGTGGTTGGTTCAAGAGGTGTAGGACCTCCACAATAAGCACAACACTATCGCCCAGTGCAATATTTCCACTTTTCGCAGTCTTAAGGAGGACTACATCTTTAGTTTGGCCAAGTTGATGAACTCTAGTGTCAGTTGTATGATGGATGAGTTGGCTAACCTGAAAAAAGAGTATGGCTTGAGGCTGGCATTTCTAGAAAAGAATTAAGGACATGGACACGATCATTAATCTTAGCAGGGAGAAGTTGGAGGCCTTTGTGGAAGGTCTAGTTTTCCTTAACAAGAAGGCAAAAGAATGGACAGGAAAAGGTCTTTTAGGTGAACAGGTGAGTAAGGAGAGGGGGGGAGAGTGTTGACAAGGAGATGCAGACCATAGAATTGGGTGCTGGGTTGAGTGTGCGTACTTGGAGTAAAACTAAGAAATTCAAAACGATCCCTAGTTAGGATGTGGATGATATCATGGAAATGCATGATAGGCTGGCGTCAAAGGACTTGGAAGCAACTAGGATGCTCAAAGAACTTATTTAATGGTTGTTTGTTTTTCTCTCTTGTCTTTGTTTTTTGTTGTTGGTTTATGTTGATGGTCCACTAATGTCTTTGTAATCAACTTGTTTTTGGTTTCTTGGGTGGGTAGTCCACTTCTTTATCTTTGCTACCGCTGTTCCTTTTTGTATGGGTTTTCAGGAACCCTTCAAAACCTATTTATCGTTAATAAAAAACAAAGACCCCCTCTTTTATTTTCAAAGAGAGGCTTTCATTTTAAGTATAACTCATTAACAAGATTCTTTATTTGATAGATATCACCCATCATTGTGTACAATAGTGTGTGGTAGCCTATTATAAGATATTCAAGAGGATAAAATATCAAGACATAATTAACTAGTTTCTTGTGCCTTTTTGTCCAATTTTATAAGGTCTTCATTCAACATACCTACAATATTTCTTTGCAATAAATTTTCATTGATTTATTTCTTCTAAGATACCCTCCATTTTAAAATTCCACAACTCAAACCCAAAACCATTGAAATTTTGAATTATTGGCTAATATGTGCTAATAGTGGCTTCCACCATAACAAATTGACAAAACCATATGAAACAAATTCTCATGTTACAAAATACATTTTTCTTTAGAAAGGTATCCCTATTTTATCATAACCATTAAATTTAATATCAAATGTTGAGAGTGTGATCATGGGAAAATCTTAAAATTTAGTTAAAGGGGGTTAGCACAATAACAATAAAATTCCTATGAAAATAACAAAGTACAAAGGAAGTGAAGTGAAGACAAAAGGGATGAAGTTACCCTAAGTCTCCACCTTCCATGATTAACCTTTGTTACACCTCCTAGCTTGCAGATAAATAACAATGCCCTCAGATTTATGTGAGCAGCTATGACTAAAGACTAAGCCCTATGCAAGTGTTGAAGGATTTGCAGAAAATAAAATAACCCTACAATGGACTAAAATGCCTATGACTGTAAGTGACTATAACCCTAAGTTGACAGCAAATGGACATAGACTAAGAGTGCAAGAAGTCAAGAGAGCAAGAGAGCCAGGAGAACCAGGAGAGCAAATGAGAACAAAATTGCCCTTTTATAAAAACTGCAATTTTGAATGTGTGGCCAGGATGAAAAGATGACCCGAACCCTAGGATCAATGATCAGGATTAAATGCTGCTGTGTGCACATTAGGGTTAGGTCAAAATTAGGGCAACAGGTAAGAATGAAGGGTGGAGATTGAATTATAAAATAATTCAATCAATGGTCGAAATTAAATGAGATGTCAAAAGTCAAGAATTAATTTGGAAGATGAGGCTGGCACGGACAAAGAGGTTGCTGGAGAAATTAAATAATAAAATTTATTTACTCCAGGTGACTAGTAAATAATTAAATAATAGAGATATTATTTAATTATGGAGGAATGTGACAAAAGAATTATTTTGAATTAAACAATGATTTAATTCAAAATTCAAGAGAATTGACTAAATTAAATAAATCAAATTTATTTAATTTTAATGAGAGAAAAAGACTAATGAATAATTAAATAATTAAAATAATTATTTAATTATAGTGGAAAGTGGACAAAAATTAAATAAATTAGAATCTATTTAATTTTAAAAGAAGGGAACTTAATTAGTGACGTAATTAAATAAATAAGATTTATTTAATTAATCAAGAAAAATAAATGACAAAGGGAAATTAAATAAATTAATAAATTTATTTAATTAAAGGAAGACTTTAGACAATTAATGACGTATTTAATAAATAAATTAAATTTATTTATTTAATAATCATGAAGAATAAATGACATGAATTAATTAAATAATTATGAATTATTTAATCAATAGTCGAATGTGGACCAAGGACATAATTAAATGACTTAATTATGCTAGGACGAAAGTGTTAAAAAATGAAGCTTGCAGGCCTAGGTCATTTTTAGGTGTCTACAGAGAGCGTTAGTGAACAATATTGATGATAGTAAATGCATGAAGACCACAAATCTAATTAGCTCAATTAGAGGTATATATGATTAACTATTAAATTTGAAATAAAATATGGGTAATAATTCAAAACAATAATAGGAAAAATAATAAACACATATGACACTAGATATATATGAATAAACCTTTTCAAAAAAACTCCATCACCAAAAAGATATTGAGCTTGTATTAATCAAGTAGAAACAAGTACACCAATACAATTCATATAATCTTCTTCAATCTAATTGCCTTATAGTAATGTGAGAGTACCTACATTTAACCAAACCTCTTCTATACCAAGCCTTTAATATATAGACTTAAGGAGGCTTAAAAAACCAACATAAAACAATAACATGGGCCCAAACATGGTCTTAATAAATGATGGTAAAAATTTGTGTGACCCATTGCATTAATTTGCACTGTCATTGTCTACCTTGAGTTTGAAAAAGATGCTCCATAACTCTTAGTATTTGACCTCCTTTTATAACTCCCATTGTTTGGTTCTATTACTACAATTTCTCACATAATTTGAATATTAATAATAATAAAAATATACCTCAACTCCTTATGGGCTTCCAAGTTACCCATTCTAAGAAGGTTGGAGACCTAGCATTATGCATTTGGATTGTAATTGGAATGTCATAAAATTGCACCCTTATGCAATTCATATTACATCAACCTTCAATTTAGCATAATGAGACGATAAAGTGAATCATGTTCCTATAGCCTTTATTTTCGTCCTTGAACTTGTCATTTTCTGTTGGTGGGGGAATTTTTGTCATGGATGCCTCCACATTGGGAAGAAGTCCATGCATTGCATGAACGTCCTAATAAGATTCCTGGTCTTGTGGCCATTCAAAAATTATATTGTCGCCTGCCCGTGAAGTGTAATGCTTCTGTAGTTGCAAGTGTGCCCAAAAATGACCCTCTTGCATATAATTCTTCATTTTTGAACTCATTTTTGTATCTCTCATTCATTCATTCTCAATTCATTTTTCTATCAATATCTCACTCTTGCAACTTCACACATACATTCCAACATTCTTGTAAGTCCATTCTCATTCTACACTTTCATTCTTGCTCTTCTATACCAAGCTCTTACACATTCGTGGAACTACATCAAGCTCTCTCAAGGCATTACATTTCCTCTCAACTCCACAAGCTCATTGGAGGGAGGGTAACTCTTCCTTTTTATTGCATTTTCATTCTTATTAAATAGAATATTGTTATCTTGTATGTTCTACTTTCTTGTCTTGTAATTTCATTGTCTATCTTTCTATCTTGTTGTCTCTTTTGTTTTCTGTGGAGGTATAAACACCAAAGCAAGGGTTTGACCAAGGAAAGCCTTGGAAACAACCCAACACTTTTACTATTTCTATGTGTGCATGTTGTCCATGAGGAGCTTTATGGGAGGCTTCATAGTTGGACCACCCATGAGTTCATCCCTTTTCTTCCACTACTTGTCATTTCATTGAATAGTTTATTTACTTATTCATTCAATATTCTTCTTGTTGTGGTTTTCTCTGTATTTTCATCATTTTGTTTAGTATAGTTAAACTGTTAGACTTTAGTTTCTAAGTAGTTAGAAGACCCTAAGTTTTTTTGGTGGTTGACTCTATCTTTGGTTTGTATGAGATGCTAGCATTCAACTAAGATGCCAACACACCAAACTATCATCCTTGATCTGTGCTTTCATCCTCTGGTTGAGATCCTGTCTATCTATCTCCTGAGACCTCTAAGGTTTTTTCACTCAGCTTTTGAAGTTCTCTTTTCATAAACAATCATAAAACCAAAACAACATTGCATAAAATCCCTCTTGGTCATCTTCCATCACTTGAGCTTTTGTCCCTGCAGTAATAGAGAGCCATTCGCTCCCTATAGACTCTTCCCTATCCTAGAGACTCGGGAGTAGTGAATCCTCTCCATTACATTTTGGTGAACCTGATGTGAACTTTCTTTCCTCTTGTCTTTGTCTTGAAATTATTCTTCTCTCATGTTAGGATGTGTAGCTGATAGCGTGTTGTGAAGTTCTTTATGAGATTCATGACCCACTCTACTACCTCCAAATACGTAGTGAGGAGAAGCTATTGAAACATGGATACAGGGTCTAGAAGGTTTAGTCCTCCTCATTTGGGTCTGAATTTCAAGGAGTACTCTATAGGAATTTTGATCAGATTCTCCCACGTCACAATGAAGTTGTAACCCATACCCCTCTAGCCTCTCCCTCAAACTCTTATGCTTCGTTAGAGGAGGAAGCCACTCTCAGGGAGTAGGTTCACTCTTTGGAATTGAGACTCAAAGAGCTTGTAGGATTCTTGGTGAGAGAAGATGCTTATGCTTAAGTCACTCCCCTTGTCGATGGTCTAAAGAAGTTATTAATGAAATATTGAAGGGTCTGAGAGTTGCTTCATGGCATAGTGAATATTTTGGAAACCCATGTACCATCTTACACCTTCATCTTGGATAATACCCAAGATGTTCAATCAAAGATCATTGGCCAACATTTGAATATCTCGATACTTGGAGTGTCTTTTTGCATCGTTGACATGGGTTCCTCCATCAATACTATTGACACCACCACCACACATGAGGAAATACCTATGGTTAGGGTGAATTGAGTCCCTTTGGGTTTTCAGGGTTTTACATCTAGGATTCAAAATGTCTCCACGTTTGGTGTTAGTGTTGGTGCTAGTGCTAGTTTTGGCATTGGTGTTGGTGCCTCTATTGGTGTTGGTGCTTCTGTTAGTACTGGTGTTGGTTCTAGTTTTAGCATTGGTGTTGGTGCCTCTGCTCATGTTGGTGCCATTGCTGGTGTTGGTGTTGGTGCTTCTACTAGTGTTAGTGCCTCTACAAGTGGTTCTTCTAGTCACACTCTATTTGTAGACCCCATACTCAATGCTCTCTTGCAAAACATGGGACAACTGAAGTCTTAGTTGGAAAACTTGGATAGCTCATCTTCTCGGCCTATGTTTCAACCCTATTGTCATTGCAATACCTTATATTTCAATATCCTAAAAACTCCCATTCCACAAGGGATGTAAATCCCTAAGTTTGAGAAGTATAGTGGCCGAGGGGAATCAAAAACTCACATCTCATCCTTTAATTCTATGTGTACAAATTTATTTCATCATGATGCACTTCTAGCAACACAATTATTGCATTCTCTTAAGGAAGCTGCCTTAGAGTGGTATTTCTCTTTGCCTGATAATTCTATCTTCTTCTTTGACCAGCTTGTAAATCAGTTCCTCCAATAGTTCCAGGCCAACATTGGGTTGAAGGTCACATTTACTGACCTCATCCATTGTAAGAAGGGGGATCATGAGAAGGTAACTAATTTTATAGCTCATTATCAGACCCTTTTCTCTCAAATATCCTGCCCCTTTCTTGATTTCAATGTGGAAAAAATGTTCATCGGAAACTTGCAACCAACACTACAAGATAAATTCCTTTCGATAAAATATCCATCCTTTTCCCATCTATGTGTTGCTCTATGTGAGCAATAGAAAACAATTGCATAGTACTGTGGTTCTTCCTCATCCTCCCATCAAGATGGGTAATCAACTATGTCAATCTTTGGTGAGTCTAGAAAGAAAAAAGTAGTGGAAAACATGGTATCTGTTCCCATTGATAAAAATTTTGTAGGTTGAAATAAAATATTCATAAAATTATTTGAATCTTATAGTAATGTCCTGTAAAAACTATTAAAATATGGAATAATAACTATCCCAGAGATTAGACCATTGCTTGAGTCATATACTCAGTGGTACGATGCACAAAAGTATTGTCAATATCATCAGGTATCGGGTCATGATATTGAGAGATATGTGCATCTTCATCACGTGACACAAGACCACATTGATAACAATACCATTTGACTCAATGGTAAGAATCAAAACTCAAACAAATCTATAGTGAAGCCCAATAGCGAACTACATATCTACACAGATCCATTTTTGTCTCATTCTACAAACCTTGTCACCCCTTCTTCTTCTTCTTCTTCTTCTTATCTGACTCCATCCGAGTATGTGAATGTAGTCTCATTTACTCATATTCCTCCTCTAGATCACATGAATGTAACTCTTGATATTACATTCACCTCACATGACCTACCTTTGAATAATGAGCCCTCTCCACTACATACATTCCCACTCACATCAAATATAATGTTGTAATAGGTGCTATGGTCAACCCTACAAGTCAAGTGAACTTTATCACAAAAGAGACTCTCTTTATAAATAATTTACATAAGGAGAAGTACGAGGAATCACAAACTATGCTTCAAACACATGATGGGTTGCTGTTGCACTTATTGGCTCTATTTCTCTGTCGATACTCATAGGACCTAAAGTCTTGGAAGTCCCATTTGTGGTGATTCTCAAGTATGACCTATTTAGAGTGACGCTAGGTATTCCATGGCTAGTTTCCATGAATGCGGTCACCTCAATCATCCACAAATTTTTGAAGTTTCCCCATGAGGGTACTATGCATACTATCCAAGATACTAGGTATAAACCATTGGTATCACATGGGGGCTTTTCCCTCAATCACTTTTGGCCCACCCCAATCAAACCCTTGCTTCCTAGAGGGGATATTTTATATAGAGCATATTTCAGGTATAAGACTAGGGGCAAAGTACCAAAAAGTTATTTTGCATCGTCTAGTCAAGAAATTTATTTGAAGGCTTCCTTGTGTGCACAAAAACATGCTTCCTCCTCGACCCCTCCAAAGGGAAAGGACAAGAAAGATATTTCCATTGGGCCTTCCCTTTCTTCATCTATTCCATCTTCTTCTACACCTTCTGCTTCTTCTTACCAACCTTTGGTGGTATCTTCCATTCCTTCTACTATGCTTGGCACAAGAAAAGGAAAAGTGCCCGCATTGTGGAAGGTGAAGCCTTAGGTTTTTCAGCTTTCAAATCTACCCATGGTGCCTCGACCCACCCTTTATGGAAAGGAGAAGCATTCTCGTGGGGTTGTTCCTACATCTCAACCTCTGAGGCCTCCCCCTATGTCACACCCTATCTTTTTTTACTGATTTACTTTTACCTTCACGGGTAAATAGGATTGTACATGCAATCATGATTTTGATATGCTTGCTAAAAGAATAGAATACTGAAATAGGTATTATGTGAAAGTGTGTTAATAAATGCTAAATGTGGCTTTGAAAGAGTAAATATGTTTATATTGATGAAGAACATACATTGCTATATGAATATGCTAAAGTCTTATGATGCATGTGGATTTATTATGAATGTCTAACTACCATTGCAAATGTGCTAAGATGGTTGCAGGGATAGGTTCAATCCTCTGAAAGGGAGGGGAAGTATCACTTAGGAGAAGTGATTGGTTGGGTAACCCTAAATGAAACCTAACCGAGCTTACACACACACTCACAATAGAATGGTTGAGTCAAGTTATTGTGTTGGGAATTGGTAAGTCATCCTTTAGTATGATGTGTTTGCATTAGTAAGGGTCTTGATTACTATTGAGTGCATTCTTGGATGATTTTTATGTGTTTGGTGTCTATGAGTTCTTCCTTATATTACTATGCTTGATTGATGAGGTGAACATACATTGACTGTAATTATATATGTATGCATATGCGTGTCAACAATAGACCATACACATGGAGGAGCATGAACATGAGAGTACATAGGTAGATGTACCTATGCACGATTATGAACAGGTTTCTTATGAGGATGGTGTTATCATAGGAACAATGCAACATATATATATACACACACACATCACATGTATATTACTTATCAATAAGATAGTAATTGTACATGTACTTAATTATGCAATCAAATGTATATATATATATATCGGCACATGTATACATATGTATATATCTTATATATATATACACACACACACACACACATGACATGTATATTACTTATCAATAAGATAGTAATTGTATATGTACTTGATTATGCAATCAAATGTATATACATATGTATACATGTGTCGATATATACATATGCATGACAAATGGAAATGTCCATACAAATATTTCAATATATGTATATGTACATATACATGTACATAAAGGTATATATATATATATAATCGATATTATTATATGAATAGTTGGGGTATATGCATATGACAAATATAATGGGATGTCAAATACGAGTATGTCAACACATGTATACTATGCATATGCGTATAAAGGTATTATTATGATATTGCATGAGAACATAATCATGTGTTCATAATCATTCGAGTATCGAATGGATAATATGATTATCATATTGTTTTAGCATATGTGTGTTCGTGTATACATATACATATATACATGTAAGCATTAAATGCTTATATATAGAGGAGTGTGTATATATATATATATATATAGTGTGTGTGTGTGTGTGTGTGTGTGTGTGTTTATATAAGGCTGATTTATGTTATGCATAGAGGGCAACCCATTATGCAAGTGGGGGCCAATTATTTTAAAGGCTGATTAATACATATGTTAGTGCATGATATAGCACAAGCTATATGACATTTATGTCTCTTTGGATGCCTTTTGTTTATGCCACACGCTAAATGAAATGGATAAAGTGTAGTAAATAGTGAAAACGCTATGCGTGGAAACACATATGAAATAGTCAAACGCTTATATTAAAGTGTTGATATGTGTTGTTAATGCAAGACAACGTAGCATACTAGGTCGAATATTTTGCATAGTGTCGAATGTGCAAACAATGACCAAGTCAATTGTATGAAACGAATAAGCTGTGGTAAATAGTTGTGTAGACAACGAGCAAGAATATCGGAAACAAACATTTTTTTGGCACCATCTTATGAATTCATAGGGTTGATAGAACTTTGCAATCCAATTTGTGCCGAAGGAACATGTGCATGTTTGAATTAGTCTTGAGTTGTTGTCAAGCCAATGGGGTCGATCTGTAGAATTCCAAGTTGAGTTTTCATTTAGATTTATGCCACCTTTTTGCTGTGAGACGTGAGTCATTTTGCATGTGGAGTGTTGTCAATTGGCATGCCTTATCTTTTGGCATCAATGTCTCATTTTTCTGTATAAATATATGGATAGTTCTCTCATTTGGGACACACTATTCTACAAATCTATTTTGCTGCAAATATTCTGAGCTATATTTTATGAGAGCTTAGAGTTACTTTGTGAGAGCATTGAATTATCTTGTGCAAGAGGACATAGTGAAATATCACTTTGAGTGGAAAATTGAAGGCTAACAAGATGTCAATAAAAGGTTGTGCACCAAGTTAGTCAATTAGGTCAGGCGTATTACAAGCATGAGGATCTAGTCTTCTCTTATTTGTCTTTATTTATGAAAGAAAGAGTCTTGGTTGCTTTGTTTTGAATTTATTGAGAATACATGCATTAGGAAATCATAACATTTTCTTTGGAAAGGAAAAGAATCTATTTTATGCTTTTCTATGAAAGTGTTTGTATATACTCCATAATAGGAGTGTTTTTTTATTAGTGGTATTATATGATAGGAATGATGAAATATGATTAGCTTAAAGGAAGTGTCTTAATACTCCTACATACCCTATACGGGAATTAGACATTGATGTTCTATACATAGATAGTTTAGACTACATGTATAATGTGAAATATGTCAATGCCATGAAGTGACTTGACATTGTTATCTTATTATGCTAGAAAACATTGGGAATGATAAGGTTTAGCTATATAGCCATAGTGATGGTATGAAATATATGATAGGATGTGATGTCATGAAAACCACATCAATAATATAAACTTGTATGATCACTTGATCATTACTTTTCACTCGAATAAAACCTTAGGTTTAGAATAACCTATTGGGTTGAGAAGTTTATTTGATTTAAGAATGAAACCTTAGGTTAAGATTTACCTACAGGGTTGGGATATGTACACGACTATTCATTGAAACCTATAGGTTGGGAATAACCTACTTGGTTGGGTTATTCATTTGATCTTGTTTGGAACATATAAGTTTAGATTAACCTATATGATCATACTAGTCATTGGTCGATGTCTTTATCCTAGGATTGGAATATACTAAGGTTAAAACTCACCCACGTGATTAAGTTGATCACTTGAGTTTATGAAGTACTATTTGTTTAGAATCATAGGTAGGATTACCTATTGAGTTAGAATTGTTACCTAATTGGTTGTACTATTGATGTGAAGTCATATTATTGACAAGATTCTACTCTTGAATAACTATTTTTATTAAGGAGATTACACTCTCGAATGGAATCATCTATTGATATGATTATTCTTTGATTGAGGTCATTCATTGATGTGGCTATACTCATGATGAGAACCACTTATTAATGTGATGTATTGTTGAATGGATTTAGTTATTTATGGGTATTTAATCTATGATTAGATGAAGCTTATGAAGCTATACTTTAGATTATAAAGTTATGCTTGGGGCTAGATTGTCTATTGAAGAGAATAGCTTGATTATGCAAAGTTAATTTGTAGACTAGGAAAGCTCATATGCTATACCTGGGATGGGAATATCCATTGAAGGGGGTAACATATGCTTAGGCTTTATTGGTAGAGATACCATAGTGTTTTGGAAAAAGGGAATTAGGTTATTTATGAGGTTAGCGATTACCTATGGAAGGAAATTATCTAAGCATAGTATATGAACGGTCATAATCCAAACTGAGCTATATAAGTGTATGTGAATAGGGATACTATCACTCGAAGTACTGGGTGAGAATACTTTGGCCAAATCAATTTAGTAGCCACTGTTTACATTGTCAGTTCACTGTGTTCCTTTTATGCATTCTAGTTTAGGATTTTCATACTCATAGGGGAAACAACTGTATGATTATGTTATGGTTTGTAGGACACAACACTAAGCTCATATAGGCTATTGTTATGGGGTTTACCAACCAATCTCTTCGTTGAAGGGTAGGGCCATCTTTTCATATGCGACAGATGTGCGGGGGACCACATTTGAGTCTGTGGTTGGTGAAAAAGTGCTTGAGTGATGCTTCTCCTCATCAAATGGTGGCTAAGGTTTGCAGATGTTTGCACCAACATTGAGGAAAGCTGGAGCGTATGCACTAAGGAGTGGGGACATCTAGAATGTATGCACCTTTGCGGTGACATCAGGACCCGTTTGTATATATATTTCCAGGTGAAGCTCAGAAGAGCTATGTATGTACCTTATGCCCATTTATATGGAAGGATGTAATCTTGAATGATAAACTTGAGTTTATTCAATATGAAATATGTGTTATGGGAATATTTTTTAAATTACAAAGAAATGAAATGGAATTTTGGAATTAGTATTATTTCAAATGTGCATGTAATTTACATTATGGAAAGAATTTTTTTTATTGCTATGTTATGGCATCATGAATCCTTCACTTGAGGTAAAAACATTGGAATTTTACTGAGTAGAACACTGGGGTTGTTACACCCTATTCCTCCATCTACCCCCAAGGTAGAGAAAGCAAAGGGGCTGGCTATCAAGATGCATGTGTCTCTTTCATTTTTTGTCTCTCCTCCTCTTGCTCCTCCTTGGGAGTCCACCCTTCCATTGGCCATAGTTGTGGAGGTTGCTCCTTTGATAGAACAAAAGCTTTCAACCTCTTCTCAGGCTGCATCCTCTAGTTCCCATAGCTATCTCGTAACCAGCTTCCACGAGAGTGTAAGCATCGATGAAAGGACTTGGATAAGGAGCATGCTATCTCATAGAAGATTAGAGAGGAGCCTTATGTTTCTACTTTTGTTGTTTCTGTTCCTATTTCTCCTCTCTCTGCTTATTTTTTTCCTTAGTTCCCATTGCCTTCATGCTTCTTTTTGTTCCATCAGTAGATCCTAATGAACCCCACCCCAAAAGGGTGCAAGTTTTCATCACTCCCTCTATGGAGCCACCCCTTATTACCTATCTTCTTTATTTTTCTCCTTTTTCATAGCCCATTGACATGCCTTTCACAAAGGTGATGTCGACCTTGTCTCCTTCTCCCTCTTCCTCTTTAGCTACGAGGATCCCACATCCACCATTGAAGTGCAAGTCAGAGAGAAACCTCACTTTGAGTGATGGTTGAAAAAATTTGTCTTCATCTTTTTAGTATTGATTTTCCTTGGTCTATGTCATCCTTGTGACGGAGGCAACACTGCCTCCCCAAAGTTTGTCACTACCCCTCTTCCTGAGGATGTCACTAACTCCCGAGTGTCTTTTCCTCCTCCTATCTAGTTTCAACCTGTCACTCCTAAGAAGTGCATGTTCAATTCATTGGAGGACATCATGAAATTTTCTTTGATCTTTGCTAGATCGATAACCCTAGTCTTGAAAGAGTTCAGTGACAACAACCTCGAGGGGCATTCTTTCTTAACTCTTGTTGTAGGTGAGTTAGTTGGTACCACCCTAGCTATCCACCTATAGGCTCATCTTCCTTCCCCTTATGATGATCTAGATTGGGAGTAGGACGACCTGCTAGAGGTGTCGAACTAGAGCAGTGCCTTCTTCATTTTTAGATTAGTTTTGCGTGTTTGTTTTAGTTTCCTAATGCTTTTCTATTTATGTTTGTGCTCTCACCTTGAGTACCCTTGCTACCCTTGTAGGTGCTTGGATACAAGAGAGAAAATCTATCATACACTTCTATTTGTATCATCATTCTTTTATGTGTTGTAAATTTTTCCTTTCACCTTGTGAACGATGCAAAGAGTTGGGGCATTTAGGCCTCTTCCATGTTGACCCTATTTTTATTTTTATTTTAACTTTGTCTTCATGTGCTCTTTTTCCAATTTTGATAAATTTGGAGGGTGATGACAGTTCATATATATATTATATTATATTTATCTATCTATATCTATGAGCAATTTTGACCCCGACTAATCAGATCCCCCCATGCTCTTGATTTCTTTGTCTTTGATTTTCTCTCCATGATGTTGTGATTTCTATGTGTTGTCCCTTGCGTGAGAACATCCCATGAATACATCTTGATATGTATCTCGTGCCACAAGATCTCTTGTATTTCTCTTCTCCTTAGAATGGCATGTGCTCCTTTGCGTAGCACATATCATTCATTCTAAGGGGGGCTATCATATATGCTTAATTTTCAAAAGGATTTCTTGATGTCTTATGTCTCATTATCTAGCTTGGGAGAAACCTAAATAGACTTGTCTTGTCTTTCCTATGACTGTCCTGCAACACAATTTGCGGCAACCACAAGCCTATTTGCTTGTCGTATGGTCTCTAGCTATGCTAACCATACCTATCAATTTCATCTTTTATCTAATTAGATTATGTCATGTCATGTCTATAATTTTTATCATGTCTATTTTTTGCTTTTTTGCCTAACATGTTTGTCTACAACTAACGTGTTTGTGGTGAGATTGCAGTTAGCTTTGTAGGATTGAAGACTTGTGTCCTCTTTGCGTCTTGGTGGAGCTTCTCTACATCACATATACCGGATTGAAGACATGCTTCCTCTTTGTTCTGGGTATATTCTCTTCAACCTCTTTCTACATTAGCTCGCACATGTTTAGATACATATGCTCGCTAAAGTGGGGGTAAAATGTAATGTCATAAAATTGCACCCTTATACAATTTCACATTACATCAACCTTCACTTTAGCCTAATGAGACGATAATGTGAATCCCCATCCCTCTAGCCTTCATTTTCCGTCCTTGACCATATTGTTTTCTATTGGTGGGGGAATTTTTGTTAAGGATGCCTTCGTATCACGCAGATGTTTGCACACCACACAAACATCCTGACAAGATTCCTGGTCCTATGGTCGTTGGGATGTTACATTGTCACTTTCTCACAAAGTGTAATGCCTTTGTAATTGCAAGTGCGCTCGAAAATGACCCTCTTGCATACAATTCTTCATTTTTAACTCATTTTTGTCTCTCTCACTCATTCATTCTCAATTCATTTTCTATCAATCGCTCACTCTTGCAACTTCACACACACATTCCCTCATTCTTGCAAGTCCATTCTCATTATACACATTCATTCTTGCTCTTCTATACCGGGCTCTTACACGTCTGTGGCACTACGTTAAGCTCTCTCAAGGCATTGCACTTCCTCTTGACTTCACAAGCTCATTGGAGGGAGGATAATGCTTCCTTTTTATTTCATTGGCGTTCTTATTAAATAACATTTTGTTATTTTGCATGTTCTAATTTCTTGTCTTGTCACTTCATTTTCTATCTTTCTATCTTGTTGTCTCTTTGGCTATCCGTGGAGGTGGAAACACCAAAGTGGGGGTTTGACCAACAAGCCCTGAAAATAGCCCCAACACTTTTACTATTTCCATGTGTGTAGGTTGTTCGTGAGGAGCTTTTTGGGAGGATTCATAGCTAAACTGCCTATGAGTTCATCCCTTTTCTTCCAGTACTCGTCATCTTGTTAAATAGTTTATTTAATTGTTCATTTAGTATTCTTATTGTTGTGCTTTTTTTTGTATTTTCAGAATTTTGTTTCATCTAGTTAAACTATCAGACCTTAGTTTTCGAGTACTATATGAGACGCCAGTGCGCCACTAAGATGCCAACGCACCACGTTGTCGTCCTTGGTCTGTGCTTTTATCCTTTGGTTGAGAGCCTGTGTGTCTGTCCCATGAGACCTCTGAGGTTTGTCCACTCAACTTCTGAAGTTCTCTTTTCATAAACAATCATAAAACCCAAAAAAAATTACATAAACTCCCTCTTGGCCATCTTCTATCACTTGAACTTTTGTCCTTGAGGTAATAGAGAGCCATTTGCTCCTTATAGACTCTGCCCTATCCTAGAGACTTGGGAGTAGCAAATCCTCTGCATTATAGTAATTTAATATCACACTATGCTAACAAATTACTACCTAGAGTAAAGTAGTGAAATACATGAGAAAATTAAATAAATAAATAGAAGGTACTTAGATGAAAATCCAATGCACATATGTTGTGATGAATGGTTATAAGTGATTTGTAAATGCAAGAAAATTAGGATTTATCATAATCTTTGGATTTTTCAGATTCTTTGTCTATCATTATGGGTCACTTTCACGACTACAAAAGCAATCACTATGAATTAGACATCTAACCCAAGTTTACAGACCTAAACTTCTATGCATGAATTCAATCTCTTCTGAATTCTCATACCCACTTTTTTAATTTTCCTGGATACACATGATTGTAATGTCTAATTAACAATACTTAAAACCACCTTTTATGAAATTTATGGACAAAATGTATTCTCCCTCACTCAAACCTTTAAAATATTAATTTAACGACTTTTAAGAAAATCACATAAAATATACAAACAATATAATAATAAATACTTTAGTAATAGAATTGACCTTGGGCTAATCTCGTAAATTATAGAAATGAATATAAGTGTTCAATTTTGATTCTTCCTTAAATAATACTAAAGTAATTATATTTGAAATAATTTGTCGAGATAGGAGTATAACCGAATAAAGCCCATCATAAAATATCAATAAAATCTTGGTGACTCACAAACCGCCAAACAATTCTTTTGATTATATATTAACTTTAGTGGAAAAAAGGCAAAGTTGGTAGAATTCAATGGGCCCATTTTTGGAGATCCCTTAGTTCCACCCTTTCTCATTCAATAAATCTTTAACAACTGGACTCTATTTCTTTTTCTTTTTTTTGGTAACGATTGCAACCTTGACTTTTCATATAAAATAATTCTAAGTCCTTTTCATGTATAATCACTTTGGGGAAGAAGAGGAGGGGGTCATCAATATTATTTTTATCCCCTTAAATTAATTTATTATAAGATTATTAAAATATTAGTCATGAAATCATTATATTAATGCTATTTTTTTATTTTTGTTTTTATATTGAGATAATGTTTTGATATGTGTATATAATGATACATGGTATGATCTTATATAAAATTGGGTTCATTCTTCTTGTCTTTTATCATCCATATATATATATATCCATATACATTTACTATTGCCCTGTCTTTATATAGACATGAATCTACATTCATGTATTAATTAAGTTATTGTAGTCACTAATGCACCTATCTCTATTTATTCGTGTATATAAACTAGGGTTGGACTTGTAATTTGGGTGCCCAAATTTGTGTTTTATAAAAAATATAGAATATTTTAATTTTGTTCTTATTGTGTTTACACATTTAGAAACAAGATTGCATGAAACCGCCACCAAAATGTCAATCTACTTCGTAGCTTTATAACCATTTTTTTTTCTATATTTTTAGTAAATTAAAGTATTTATTTTTATTTTCTTTTAGTGATGTCTCAGTATGCCTTACTTTTTTCACATGTTTTGATCTGTTCATCCAAATTTGAAAAAAAATACGGTTGTTCTATGCTTCATTTTCTACACATTAATTTTCTTTTGCATTTTTTACTATTTTTGTGAAAGTTATGTGATGTGCATATTTAGTGATCATTTTTCAAGATAACCCACTTGAAAAAATCAAAAGAAAATTATTTAATTAAAATAACCCACTTGAAAAAATCCAAAGAAAATTATTTAATTAAAATGTATTTAACTTTTTTCTAAATTCTCCCAACTATTTCTCCACCTATTGTTTCGAAAATACTTAGCAAAACAAAGAGGGGTAAAACACTAAACACTATATATTTAAGTGATAATTTAATAGAACAAATTTACCCTCTTAATCTTATCTATTTTAAAAAAACCTTAGTAATTAATAAATTAGATTCCAAAGAGCTATAACTATTACTCTTGTCACATCTTCAAACTTTAGTGTAGGTATCTTGAATTACTAATCAAATTGTAGGTTTCACTAATTTAAAGAAAATAGTTGCCACTTTTGAGCCCCTTCAGACCCCATTTCTATTCACTTACCATAATTATGATGCACATGTAACTATATAATATGTTCAATAATAGACATGATATTTTGATAGTCCATGTGAATGATCTAGAGTGTTATTTTGTAGCAACTATGTATGAATTTTTACTTCAACATTTCATATTATACTCCATTATCCATTTGTCAACTTACAAATCAGGTTTTGATAAATGCATTACAAAAAACTTGATCTCATCATCAATGGGCTAGTATTTTTTTATAATGAATTATTGATTTTCCTCTTGACATGAAAGTTTTGTAAAATTCTAGATCCTTAATGTGTCTTTCTAATGGTGTATCAAATCCACTTTCTCCTTTTAACCCAAAATCTACCACTTGTATAGCTACCAATACCATCAACTCTAGTGTTATCCCCACTACTTTCATTGTTCCCATCTTATTCCCTTTTGTTTTACCTAAATGTTACAACCCAATTTTCATTCCCCCTATGATACTTTATCTCTTTATCATTCCAGCTATATCTCCTTTTGATACTTTGAAAATATTTTCATAAGTCATTTAGCTATGAAGGCCTTTTCAATTTATACACATTTTTTTTATTTCATCAATAGTAGTAACATAATTGATTTGTAGACGAAACACCATTCCTTAGTTTAGGTTTGTAATGACAATATTAACCAATCAATTTTTAGGTATTGGCCAAGGGAATCAAATTGCTAGGCCTCTCCATTGTTGTAAGAAGAAAAATTTCTCCATTATGTTATTCAAAATTTCAAATGTCCATCATGGTGACTTCATTTTTTACATTGTATGAAAATGTGTAACAAATCTCTTAGCTAAATATTTGAATATGGTGATGGTGTTATTTGTTAATTTTAAAAACCAATTAAGTGCTTATTCACCTAACCTCCATAGAAATAATCTAATAAAATACATTTCAAAAGAAACTTCTTGGCTAGCCATAAAAAATCCTTAACATGCTCTCAAGCATCCCCTTGTTTGTTATAACTATCAAATTTTTGAATCTAAAATGTCAAGAGAATGGAATTTGTATTATTGATCTATCTAATGGATAGGGACATAACTCTTCATATGTGTATCCCTTGCATTGAGTTTGGTTTCCTACTCATAAACCTCTTATTGTGTATTTCATTGCTTGCCTTTCTTGGTCAAATGGGGTATTAAGAGGCGGTGTTTGGTTGTTTTCATTTTCTATATATTGTAGGCATGCTATATTTTTGAGATTGGATTGATTTCACAAATTGATTTGTTTGGTTGGATTATATTGATTGTTTTGATTGGATTGATTTTGTTGAGGATTTTAATTATTGGGATTATATTCGTATAATGGATTGGATTTCCATGGAAACTTAAGTGATGATGTTTTTAGTTTGTCTTGATGTTGGGATTGATGTAATTTTTCTTTATGGTGAGTCTAGGTACTTTAGGATTAGCATTGTCTTGGTCAACATCAGCATTGGTAGGATTTTTTGGATGGTTCTTGGTTAATTGTTTTATTGAAGTTATCTAGGTTATAACCAAAAAACACTCTAGTTTCTAATTCTAGAATAATTTTAAGTATGTTGTCCCTATTTTGATGTATGAATTGGTCTATTGTGGTACACCCTTGTTGAGAGTCAAGGAAAACATGATATTCATGAGAATATTCAATTTGATTAGGGAGATTATTATTATCACTATCACTATCTTCTTATTTTTCATGTGGAATACAATGGGAGGTCTCCCCAACTTAGTATTTCTTTTTGATGCATGGGTTTTCTACATGAAAATTATTTTCTTCAAGGACCTCTATTTTTTTCTTTGCTTGACATCTAATGATAGGTAACACAAAAAATAATTTTTGAGAGTTTAGTTTTGGAGTGAAGTTTTTCTTCTTTTTTTTTGAGGTTCAATGTTTAAATTTTTATGATTTTAAGGGATTTAATAGAAGTTTCACGCAAAAGGAGAAGACAAACAAAACAAAACAAAAAACTATTTTATTCAACTAGGAGTGATTTTGTGAGCCCACAAATATACTTTGACTTGGTCATAGATTTAATATGACCTATTTTCTTAGGAAACTAACCACTTTTGATCCTCAATATTGTCTTAAGGAATAAGAGGTCATAATATGTGGCCTAATATACCATTTCCAAAGGTACAATGTTAGTAAATTCTTGAAACTAATCATTTAGTAGTGCATCACAAAAATTAAATGAACAAAAAATTCATAAAATATCTTGTGTGGGTTCAACTAAGGGAGTACACTATATAATTTAAGATAACGAGTCTCAAATACATGATATTAGGGAGACTCAAAGGTGTGTGATTGGGTTCAGATTTTTTCTCACTTCACTTTGTCCTCTAGAAGAAAATTGTATGATAAATGAAAACTTCTACCTTAAGGAAAACCTCAAATTTATATACCTTGCTAAAACATGGGGCGTGGGAAAATTCTTGGTGATGAAATCCAAGTTGTTTCAAAACCCTATAAAATAATTTTTTTTTGACAAGGAATAGCTCATATGTGATGTTATGCCTCAAGATTAACACAAGTAAATAGAGTGTTTTTGATCTCCAATATTGCACAAGGGTGCAAGGGGAGATCACAGGCAACTCCATCCACACAAACATGCACATAAGTGATTGATTTTATTTTGATCCTCAAGACTACACAAGGTGCATGAGGATTATATAAACAACTTCATTACAAAAAAAATCATACAAGAAATGAAAAGAAAGATTTGATTTTAATTTTAAATTTTAAATGAAGTTTGGAAATCAAAATTTGACAATTGAAAATTAATGCTGCAATTTCTGGATTGTAACTATGTGTAATTTTTTGCATCAACATTTCAGATCATACTCCATGATCCATTATCAGGATGCTAAGCCAAGAGAGTAAGAAAGTGAAAGATTAGAAGCAGACTTGTGAAGTTAAATAGGCGAGGGATTAGGAAAGAAGAGAAGAGAGAGAAGGGAAAGGAAACACACAAGCCTCAAGGAAACACACAAGCCCCAAAGAGAATAAAAAAAAT
Source organism: Sequoia sempervirens (assembly GCA_007258455.2). Taxonomy (NCBI): domain Eukaryota; kingdom Viridiplantae; phylum Streptophyta; class Pinopsida; order Cupressales; family Cupressaceae; genus Sequoia; species Sequoia sempervirens. Next base: position 450,035,385 of record VDFB02000003.1, on the reverse strand, counting down.
AAAAAAATAAAAAAGATGAAAAACATAATATAAGAATAAAAAAAATAGATAAAATAACATTCAAAAACCCAATAATAAATAAACTTAATAAAATTACAAATAGAAAAACTCAATACAAGACTAAAGAATATAAAAGAAAGACACTAAGAAACTAAAGTATAAGCTGAAATAAAAAATACATAAAGAAAAAGCAAAAGGAATATAAGACACTAAGTATATATATATATATATATATATATAATTGAAACAGTATGAAAGGAAGAAAATATAAATTAAACCTATATATAATTGAAACAATATGAAGGAAAAAAAAGAGTAAAAATACAAAAAAATACCAAACTTTAAAAAAGAAACAAGACTCACTGAAATGAAAAACAAAAAGAATTAAACACAAAAAAGCAAAAACACACAAAATAAGAGACAAAAATAAATTAATAAAAAACATAGAAAACCAAGGAAAAGATAAAAAGAAAAGGTACAATAATAAAGAAGAGAATTAAATAAGCAAACAAAGAAAAAACTAAAAAATAATGCTAAAGAAATAGATAAACAAAAAAATAAATATTTTTAAAAAACATGAGAATAAAAAACAAACCAAGAGGTTAGAATTAAGAACAAAACCAAATAAATAAAAAAAAAAAGAAAAAAAGAAAAAAAGAGAATAATAAAAACAGAAAGGAAAATAATAATAATAATAATAATAACAAAAATCTAAATAAATTACAAAATTAATAATGAAAACCAAGCCAATAAAATCCACCCACACTGACCTAGGGCTGTCTTTCACAAATCCACCCACATTGACCTTTACCTAGGAGAATAAAATTAATAAGAAGATGGTTCCTTATCTAGGATTGTCTTTCACAAATCCACCTACACCGACCTTTACCTCCTCTCATCCTCTCACCATCACCCGAGCCAAAAAGCTGGAGTTCTAAAAACTTTAGCTTTCAGGGCTTTCATGATCTGTGACGATGATCACATCATCCAAGAATTAGCCCATCTTTCTCATGTCTTCATATTAAATGGCTACAAGAGGAAGCAAATTAACTAGGCCTTTAATCAAGCCAAAGACAAAGAAAAAGTCACCCTCCAACCTAAGGCCCCTCCTTCCCTCCCCCTAGCCACCCTTCCCTATGTTGAAGGCATTTCCAACAAAATTGCCAAAATCCTCCTCAAAAAGGGTATCCATTGCACTTTCAAACCTTTTTCAACCTTGCGGAATCATTTTCCCTCTCCGAAAGACCCTCAAGACCTTTTCCTCAATGCAGGTGTCTATAAAATAATGCGTTCTTGTGGCATCCCTTACATTGGAGAAACTGGTCGCTCGATCATCACCAGAATCAAAGAACATAGTGTTGACATTAGGCATGATCACATCTCAAAGTCAGCCTTGGTGGAGCACTCATCCAAGTCTAAACACCACATTGCCTTAGAAAATACTAAGATCCTTGTTAAAGAAGACAACTACTTCAAGAGGAAGCTAAAAGAGGCAATTGAAATCAACAATCACCCTGCTAACCTCAACCGCGATGGAGGTTGGAATCTTAGTTTCTCGTGGAAACCCCTTCTAAATCACCTTTGTAGTCCCCCTCCTTGATTCCCTTGGTCTGGTTTTCTTCCTTCCTTTCCTTTAACCTCCTCTTTCCTTGAGGTTTTTTAGGTTTTTTGTGTTCTTTCTTGTGGTTCTTGTGTTCTTTTTTCTTTTTGTTGTCGTCCTAGTTTTATGTATTTTTTGATTTATTGTTGCGTGGTTTTTGTGTTGATATATTTTTGGAGCTATTTCAATTTTTTTTTATCCTTTAATATTAATTTTTTGCTCATTTTGGTTGTTATTCTTCTATGTTTTTTCTTAATCTTGTTGGTTATTGTCTTAATATATTTTTCAAAATTTTATTGACTTGGTTTTTATTATTAATTTTGTGATTTATTTAGATTTTTGTTATTATTATTATTATTTTTGTTTTCCTTTCTATTTTTATTATTTTGTCTTTTCTTTTTTTTTTGTTATTTGATTTTGTTCTTAATTCTAAACTCTTGGTCTGTTTTTTATTCTCATGTTTTTTTAAAATATTTATTTTTTTGTCTATCTATTTCTTTAGCTTTATTTTTTAGTTTTTTCTTTGCTTGCTTATTTAATTCTCTTCTTTATTATTGTACCTTTTCTTTTTATCTTTTCCTTGGTTTTCTATGTTTTTTATTAATTTATTTTTATCTCTTATTTTGTGTGTTTTTGCTTTTTTGTGTTTAATTCTTTTTGTTTTTGATTTCAGTGAGAGTCTTGTTTCTTTTTTAAAGCTTGGTATTTTTTGTATTTTTACTCTTTTTTTTTCTTCATATTGTTTCAATTATATATAGGTTTAATTTATATTTTCTTCCTTTCATATTGTTTCAATATATATATATATATATATATATATACTTAGTGTCTTATATTCCTTTTGCTTTTTCTTTATGTATTTTTTATTTCAGCTTATACTTTAGTTTCTTAGTGTCTTTCTTTTTTATTCTATTATCTTATTGGAGAATTTTTTGGTTATTTTCTCTTAATAATTTTAATAAGTCTTTCTCTTTTATGATTTTGAGTGTTATTTTATCCCCTTTATTTTGAATGTTATTTCATTCCCTTTGATTTTGAATAATGAAAATCAAACAAAACCAAAACCCAAATCCAAAATTTACAAAAATAATGAAAATTTTAAACCATATATGAATTTTAATTTCTTTTACACTCTTTCATACAACCCATTGATTATCAATTAAAATAGTTGAAATTAAAAATAAACAATAATTTTAAAATAAATATTTTGATATTATAACAAAAAGAAATTATTACACACGTTTCCAACACTTCTTTTGATTAACAAAGCACAAATTATTTTTTGTAACCAACCAAAAACTATTGGATTACAATTATTATTAATGGGGTTTAATACATTTATCCATCAATTTGCTTCATTGCTCAATCATCAAAGAAGTTGAAGCTTTCAATTTTTATTTGTGAATTTAAAGATATAATTTCTTGGTGTGTTAGACTAGTAAGAATTACACCAAGTTGAATATAATTCAGGATGATTCTTTAAAAAAGACCCTCTTCCACTAATGGATAACATAAATAGAAAAAAAAAAATGTGCTACAAAATATTACACAATACATCCCACTAGAAAAAATATTGATACAAATCCTACAAACTCTTTGAAGCAACCTTGAAAATTTAGGGTCTCTTCTTAGTTGAAAGTGTGTCATTGAGTAGAATAGATTTTTTTAAATTGGTGTAACTTGTAGAGGAACTTCACCACTTGACTAGTGAATTTCACATCTACATGATATGAAATTGATGAAAAACTAATAACTTTGTGATTTTGAAGAGAATTTTTTAATTTTATTGTCAAACATTAACATAGTAAATGCACAAATTGTTAGTATACTTGTAGGATGAACAAATAATAATAGTAAAATCTACTAAAGACATAGATTTAACAAATATTAAAATACCCCATGGAATTCCTATTTGTTTCATTTTCCCTAGCGATCCACCAAACATCACTGGGAATTCCCAATTTGTTATCACAACAATAAAAAATTGTCTTTAATATTTTCTAGTGAAATAAAGTGAAGTTATGAAAAATTTGTAAACTATAATTCAAACCAAAAAATATAAATGAAATTATGAAAGAGATTTTGGGTTTGGTTCCACTATGGTCAAAATAAAAGAAGGAAATGAATGCAAAAATAGATGAATCTTATTCCAAACTTAATACTCACTTTAGATTAAGAAAAAATGAAGTTAAAAAAAGATATCTAGCAATACATTACCATGAACTCCATGGTAAAATAAATGCATTCAAATGAATTTGGATGTGGTAGCTCAAAATTTTCTTCAAAATATGGGCAACATATACCTATATATTCACATTGATATTTTTTTTTTGAAGCTTTATTTATTATTTTTTGATTGGGAGGATAGATGGTTGTGATTTTCCTAAGAGATATATAGTGTAGGTTTGATGTAGGAGGGTTCTCCCCTCTCTCAACTAATCAGATCACAAAACAATCATAGGAAAACCTCTGCCTGAATCCAACAATAAAGTAAAGATTGCAACAACTTGGATTTTATTAACTCAATTCAATTTTTAATTATATAGCCATCTCTATACGCAAATCTTCCTACATTCTTCAAAGAAACTCAATCACCAAATCTAATTCCAATTAATTGAAATAAGCAACTCTACATGCAAAATTACATATACAATCTCATATGATATACCCTTTGTTCTTGACTTCTATATATCTTATATGGTTGTGATGCATCTACCCCTTCCCTCTTTTCTGTGCTATCTTATCTAGTACTTAGCTGCCTATAGCAATTTTTATTTCTTTCTTTTAAATTGCTCCCTTCCTCTCATGAGGTGCAACCTCTTAGAGTTCTCTACAAAATTTTCTTCCTCTATGTAACCCGCCTCTTCCACACATAGGTTATGCCTTTCTCTCCCTCCAAAATTTTTAAAATTCCTTTTTTGTTTTTCTACCCTCTCTTTCCACCACCCATTCAACTTCTCTCTCCCCTATTGCGCCCCTTCACATTTATCCAATTTCTCTGCACTTATATGCATTTGATTTTTAATTTTAATAATTCAAATTGACATCTCACATTTTCTTCATTTTAATTTTTAAATGTCTCTTTCCATGCTATCAAGAAGAGTGTTTAAATAAGATTCTTTACAAAACTTGGAAGATTTTTCACCTTAGCATTGTAATGCATCAAAGATCAAATAATTTAATAATTAAAATATTCTAAACTTGCACAATTTAAATTCATTATTTGACTTTGAGCTACTGGGAGTGTCACAGGTGCCCACAGGCGGAAAAATTCAAACTTCTCCAAATTGAATGAAAATTTATGAGTAAGCTTGGAATGATGTCGCCAGGTTCCTTTCAAAATGATTTCACTCCAACCCTCCATAAACTTCAGATTTTTAATTTTTTTTTAAACTACCGATATTTCTAACAAACTTTCAATTTTAAAATATCCCAAACTAGGAAAGATATGGATTTTATTCTTTTTGTATATTTCACATGGTACTTCAAAAAATTTCCTTGCAAAAGGATTTTACTTGAGTCCTTATGGATTTTCTAGAAAAAAAATTCAAAAACTACCCATGGAGCCTTAAAACAACATTTTGGAGAAAACTTTAAATCAACAATTTGACTGCACAACTAAGTTCCTTATGTAGAGAGACTCCAGCATGACCGAAAAAAACTAAAAATGAAATGAACAATTGTAAATCTTTTTGGTTGATGCGGATAACTCATTCACTCAAGATGCTCTTGCATTAGACACACCTGGTAGAAATATTGTGAGCATAGGCTCACAATGGTGGAGTTGAGTAGTTGCACTACTCTTTTAGGTTGCCATCAACGTGCAACAAACTCCTTTATTGTCCAAAGTGCTCAAGATCAATCTTTCTTCCACTTTTTCCAACATCGTGCCAGAACATGCACCACCTCCTTCCAACAACACTGCGTCTTCTTCCATTTTCCCTTCATGGACTCATGTCCACCAAAGCAGGTGACCTCTTCCGCCAAATACTCTGCACTCTTTTCTCCTCTTTCGTGGGTTCAAACCCACCTCTAACCATCCACCTCCACAAAAAACACCCTACAACATCTTCTACCATTTCTACACAACCATGCAACATCCACAACATGCTCTTGCTCTCTATCCATCTCTCCTTTTACTACTGTATCTAAAAACAAAATAACATCACAAAGCTAATTTACCTCATCTTTATTCACAGCTACTATGACATCTTCTACCTCCCCGCTAGCTACAACTTTTCACTCTTCTCCTTTTGCTGCAACATCAAGCTTCGAAATCCACTCCTCCTCAATCGCCAACATTTGTGCAAACAAATCTACTTCACCTTCATCATCCGTCATGACTTCTTCACTGCTTACCTCAGTCCTTTCTTCTTCTCTCTTCATGCCTTCCTCATGGCATGTCTCTATTGCAACTTCTTCATCTGCATTGGTAGGGGTTGCTCTCTCTTCTTCCTCTTTCCATCTCAGGATGCTATCCTCATTCTTCTCCTTGCTCCTCTTTACCACTTTCCTCTCTCTTTCCAACATTCTTTTCCACTTCTCCACGAACCATCTTTCCCATCACCTCAAATATTTCATTTTCCACTTTCTCCTAATACTGCTCCCAAGACAATATTCGCATGAGTTTCCTCTCGATCCAACCCATTTTGCTTGTTGTAGTCTCACCTCGTGCAATTTGTGATCACACTCAATTTTCAAAACAAATTCCCTTGTGGTTTTAAGCTCCCCACTGCTCAAGACTCCTCTACCTGCAACAACCCTCTCGAGCTCTCCACAACCACAGGTGCAAACTTCCTCCCAATTGACAATCTGTTCACACAACACCCGTAGGTCCTAGTGGATCCTCTCCACTCTTAGGACTACCTACTTTGATACCAATTGAAGTAGGAGGGTTCTCCCCTCTCTCAACCAACCAAATCACAAAACAATCATAGGAAAAACTCTGCTTGAATCTAACAACAAAGTAAAGATTACAATAATCGGATTTCATTAACTTAATTCAATTTTTAATTACATAGCCATCTCTATACATAAATCTCCCTACATTCTTTAGAGAAACTCAATCACCAAATCTAATTCCAATTAATTGAAATCAACAACTCTACACACAAAATTACATATACAGTCTCATATGGTATAGCCTCTATTCTTAACTTCTATCTACCAATCATATGTCTGCAGTCTTATTTTTATTCTCCTCAACTCTTTTTACTTGCTTGTCCCTCTTATCATTTAAATTCTACATACTATTCATGGTTTTGTTCATTCTCCTATATGGCTGTGATTCATCTACTCCTTCCCTCTTTCCTGTGTTGTCTTGTCTAGTACTTAGCTGTCTGTAGCAATTTTTATTTATTTCTTTTAAATTACTCCCTTCCTCTCATGAGGCGAGTTCTCTACAAATTTTTCTTCCTCTATGCAACCCCCCTTTTCCACACACAGGTCATGCCTTTCTCTCCCTCCAAAATTTTTAAAATTCATTTTTTGTTTTTCTGCCCTCTCTTTCTAGCGCCCATTCAACTTCTCTCTCTCCTATTGTGCCCCTTCACATTTATCCAACTTCTCTGCACTTATATGCATTTTATTTTTAATTTTAAAAATTCAAATTTGCATCTCACATTTTCTTCATTTTAATTTTTAAATGCCTCTTTCCATGTTGTCAAGAAGAGTGTTTAAATAAGATTCCTTGCAAAAATTGAAAGATTTTTCTCCTTAGCATTGTAATGCATCAAAGATCAAATAATTTAATAATTAAAATATTCTGAAGCTGCACAATTTAAATTCATTATTTGACTTTGAGCTATTGGGAGTGTCACGGGTGCCCACATGCAGAAAAAATCAAACTTCTCCAAATTGAATGAAAATTTGTGAGTAAGCTTGGAATGATGTCCCTAGGTTCCCCACATAACAATTTCACTCCAGCCCTCTAGAAACTTGAGATTTTTATTTTTTTTGTAAACTACTAATATTTTTAACAGACTTTTAACTTTAAAATATCCCAAACTAGGAAAGATATGAATTTGATTCTTTTTGCATATTTCACATGGTACTTCTTAAAATTTCCTTGCAAAAGGATTTTACTTGAGTCCTTATGGATTTTCCAAAAAAAAAAAATTCAAAAACCACCTATGGAGCCTTAAAAAAACATTTTGGTGAAAACTTCAAATTAATAGTTTGACTACACAACTGAGTTCCTTATGTAGAGAGATTTCAAACATGATCGAAACAAACTAAAACTGAAACAAACAACTACAAATCTTTTTGGTTGATGTAGACAACTCATTCACCCGGGATGGTCCTGCATCAAGGTTGAATGAGAAGACTTCCCTTGGATAAAGGAAAATATGAAATATTTGTTGCAAAGATTAAAATATTTTGTTTCTTGTGTCATCCAAAAATACAAGTGGGTAATGAATGGAGAAATTTGCATAGGGAGTGTGAAGTAGTTAACTATCTAATTAAGTAGTTAACTCTTTAATATGAAAGTTAAATTTTAAAAGCAATTACTTTATTTTTAAATGGAGGAATATGATAATGAGGTAGTTAAATATTTTATTTAGGTAGTTAACTTCATTAATTTATTTTACTTAACTGATTAGTGCGTATTTATTACAAATGGTGAGAGAGAATATGTTAGTGAAAATGAATTTAAATAATTACATTATTTAATTAGGCGTGAGATTGAGTTGGACTAATTAAATAAAATTATTTTGTCAATTAATGATGAAATAGATTAATTTAGTTTATTAAATAATTATACTATTTAATTACTTAATGATGATGAGAATTTTAGTATGGTATGGGATTAAAAAGGATGATGTTGAAATGATGTTAGGATGATTTAGGTGTATATATTTCCCCCATCTTCAAAGTATTGTTATGACTAAAACTTGTTGAGAAAAAGAGGAGAAATGGTTTTTTGAAGAAAATATAATATGAAAACCATGGTGAGATGGTCATGGTGAATAAGTCGTGCTTGGGATTTTTCAATTGATTTATTGGTTTGGATTGATCAATTGGATATAAATTTAAGATTCTTCAAGAATTTAAGGATAAATTAGTGATTGTCTACATATGTCCCCTTGTGAGGGTAGGAAATGTTAGAATGTTTTTCATTGATGTCAAAGGTAGACAAGGTTGTCAAAGAGCTTTTCATGGAGATTGCTGGTCTAATATGTATGGAAAATAATGTAAAGATAAGAATGAAGAGATTATCACAGTGATACTGATGTCAAGTGCATGAGAAATATTGTTATCCTTAATATCAAAGACTGAGATTATTGGTGAGATTGATGTCTAAGAGATCATTGTGGAGATTAAGATGTATGGATGAGAAATTCAAAGTATATTTTGTCATTGATGTCAAAAGGTAAATCACTTCCAAAGGATAACGAACATCAAATGAAGGACATTGAAAAAGGTCAAAGACCACTAATCATTTCAAGAGTAGATTACATTTTTCATGATGATTAAAGATAAGGTTTTGAAGAATTAAAATTATGCATTAATAAATATAAGTGAGTAGATCAAAAGATAAGTTTATGGTTATTCAAGATATGGTATTGTAAAGGAGGGGATTCTCTACTCTCGAGACTCAAGATAAGGAGAGTCTTCAAGGAGAAAATAGACCTCGGTTACCTCAAGAAATAAAGCTCAGCTGACAAGATAGAAAATAAAGGAATATTTGCACAATGTAATGAAATGGAAACTAAACTACTAAGTACAAGAATGATAAGATTTCTTAATAAAAAAAAATAACAATAAGATGACAACTTATAGTTTAAAGAAATAGAAAATTTGAAACTCATAGATTTCACCCTTAGGAGGGTTAAGCCTCGTCCATAGATGACAACGTGTTGTAGGGATGTGTACACCACACACTATCATCCCTATCAAAATAGAGAGTAAAATCTTTAGATCTACAATGTCCTTCTTCTCAAATACATACATTTGCACACAAAATAGAGAGGGAAAAATGTTGGGGTTATTTTGGGGTTTGCCTCAATCAAATCCTAGTTTTGGTGTTTCCACCTCCACAAAAGCTAGATAGATAGAGATAGAAAAAAAGACATGTACTGTAAAATATGTGTGATAGAAACAAACCCTGCTAAGGAGGAGAGCCCCTATTATTAATAGATGGATAGATGAGATCAAATAGACAATATTAAATAGAAAAGAAAAGTAGACAAGAGAGCATTACCAACAACCCATGGATCCCCTCTTGGTTTGATAGACGTGACGTTCTTGCATGCAAGAGAGCCTTGACTGTTGCTTTGGTATAAGTTTGGTAGAGCTTTACTATAGAGAGCAAGAGAGAATGAGAAGAGATGTAGAAGAGAGAATGGAATGAGAGAGGGTGAGAATCAATGCAAGAAGGTGAGAATGAATGAGAGAGTGAAAAGATGAGTTTTTTGAGGTTGCATGGGCGAGAAGGGTCATTACACTCGTGTTCTTATCGCAATGACACATGTCATAGGTAAAGGACACATTGAGATATTCTCATTTGAATCTCATAAAGTTCTGTGATGCTAGCACATCATGAAAACATCTACAAGTTGTGCAAGTATCCTACTCAAAATTTTCCAAGAATGATGTATGCAGATTGCTAACGCTTCATCATTGTCCCCTATGAAGTTGGAATCATGAAATTCTAACTTATAGGTTTTTGTCATTAATATGATGGGTTGTCATAAATACAGTGGGCTAGATGTGCAAGTGTGAAATTTCCATGGGGTGCAATTTTATGACACTACATTTCTCCCCCACTTTAGTGAGCTGAGTTTTTGAGAAAAATTAGCTGCACTAAAGTAGTTAAGAACAAAAATGCTAAAATTGAAAATTTGAAAATTTTATAGATTTGTACAAAAGGGATATTGTAGAGGTCGCAGAGGTCAAGTAGGTGAATACTGACAATGCCCCTAACATTCAAGCTCAGTGAGAGACTACAATGCCTAACATGAAGTTTCATTTTGCAAAACTCAAAATTAGGTCAACTTCAAAAATTGAAAGAAACTACCATGACAAGAAGAATTCTTAAGAAAAATTGATGAATTGAAAGAAAAAATCAATGAAGAAGTGAGTATATGCCCCCTCTTATTTTTCCCCTAGCTAGGTGGGGTGAAAATAGGAAGGATGGAAGGAACATTTTTATCATAAAAAATGGGAAAAAATGAGCCAATATATGTTCAGGTGGGCCCATGGAAGGGTCATTTTCACTATTCATAGTAAGGAATTTGTTGAATTTTCAAGAGAGTTATCAACAAAATGCCTCATAGATGAGATTTATGACCATCATAGATTGACTAGCTATGCACTGATGTGGTGAGGGGTGATCCACTTGACAAGGTATGCAAAAATTTCCCACCCAAATTATCGTTTTAGTAGATTTTTTTAGCTTTTCAACTTTCCTAAGCAACATAGGCATCTAGTTGACATGAAGGCATCTGTTGAACGTGTTGGCGTCCTATCATTGCATTGGAATCCTTCGGTCATACACTTTTGGTGGTTTTTAAAGAACCAATCAGATCTCACCAAGTACTTATGAGCTTTCCAAACTCAATTCTCGAATACTTGAGAGATAATTGGCCAACGAACGAGATGGAGCTATAATTCTTCTTCCCCTGAACTTCGGGCTCTACAAGACCTGGGAGGGTGATCCCACAATGTATATCCTATAACTCTTCTAGACAATTGACTCATACATTGCACAACAAAGCAGATATATTCCCATCAGAGGCTAAGTAGATGAAATCCTTTAAGAAATTGATAATTCCTTAAAATAATTAAACACCTAACACCATTGAGTGGAGGAGGCGCACAAAATGGATTTGTTGAAGCTTTTTCAAGAAAATGCTACAGACTAGAGCCACGGTTCGATAGAGACATGGTCCCAAGACATCAAATGGATCTATTGTAAGAAAGTTTTAAGCATTGCAATTGGAAGATGTGTATGCAGAAGGCGGCATAATGGAAACATCAAATAATTTGATGAAATGTTGTGAAAAGAGAGGTCACCGCTTAGAATTCAATGATTGTAGAACATAAGCAAAAGGTATTTATGAAAAGAGTTTTCAAAGATCTCAAACAAAGTGCAAAATATGGAAGCACGAGAAAGGGACACAAAAATTTGATTTGTTGAGAGGGCGTTCGAGATCTCAGAAATGCATACATAAGGGTGCAAACACAAAGCACATGAACTTCCTGATAAAATGCCTCTTAAGAATGCAGCCTCAGAGAATGATATGATTTTGATTTTTGCACAAAATAAAGCAGAGACAAAGTCTGTGAAGTGTTTGGAAAAAAGACTTGAAGAAATGTAGTCTCATAGAATGCCATTAATGAGGGTTTGCACGAAACTAATTTTTGTAAAGGCTTTTGGAATATTCAAAGCCAAAATTTGCAAATTTATTCTCCTTACCCACGCCGGAATATAGTGACAACCTACATGCAAAATGTGGAGGCCAAGATAATGTACATAAAGTGTTTTACTGAATGCCTCAGATGGATGCATGAAGCAGATCGATCAAAATACAGAATGGTTTGTTGAGGAGGCTATGAAAACTTTGAAGCAATTGCCTTGGTAGACATGTGTGCAAGTTGTGAAGCACTGAAATTGTGTGATTAAATGCCTTTGTGTAATGAAACAATGGACTGAATACATGAGCTGTGTGACAAAAAATTACAAAGAAATTTGGTTTTATGACATTAGTGTTGTATGTGCACAGAGCTTCATCAGATATTGAATTTGTAATTGCTTTGTTTTTTTTGTGGTAATAACTGCCTTAGCAGAATTACATGAAAATATGGAACATGGAATCACTTAATTTGTTCATTTTATCAAAATTCTTGATTTTTGAGAATCAACATGAATTGATTAATTATACAAATCAATTTGTATTTGTTGTTAAAATTGATTAATTCAATAAATTGATTGTGCATCTGTTTTGGTTTGCAGGTACCATTCAAGATTTCAAATCCACGAAGAATATTATTTTGATGTCGTTTTATTTCAAAATAACATTTAATGAAAAAGGGTGTTTTATTATTGTTATTTTAATTGTGACATATTAAAGTTTATGAGCATTCATTGGACATAATTTGAATTTGATTGATTTTTGAAATTAATTATAATTTGATAAATTATTTAATATGTTTTATGATCGCAGGAGCTTTTTAAGGCTGAAATAATAATGGTTCAAGATCATTGATGTACGTGGACCCAACATGACAAGGAAATCTGCAATAGATCGAAGAAGATAATTTGTGAAGCAAATGTGCAGAAAGAGGAGATATTCTGAAAGAATTATCAACTAGCAGTGAACTGAGCATTTGGTGGTCCCATTTGGAGTAATTTCTGGAAAAGATGCTAATCTACATCATGCAATAGAAGAGAACTCAAAATCAAGCTGAAAGTGCAATTACTAACATGAGCCAAACTGGAGGATGGAATTACAAACTGAAATCAATTGGAATTAAATAAAGGATAAAATAGAAAGTTACCTTTCTGATTTAATTGCCTGCACACAAAATCTACAACTTTTGATGTTTGATTTTGGAGGGAATTATGTAATTTGTGAGCTATATATTGTGAAATCAAACTCATTTTTCAAGAGTTATAATTTTAGGAAAATAGTTAGACATTTTTTGTTTTAAAGCTGATTAGAGTTTAGTAGTAGGATAGATGATACATTTTTCTGATTTTCTTAGTTTAGCCAAGTCAATTTGAAGACATGGGTTTCTGTACACTAGTGAAGTTTGCCAGAATTGTAAATGTTGCTTATCTATTTCACTGCATAGGAGCAACCTGAGTAAAACTTGCTTTAAGTTGTTCTCTGGAATGATATTCATTGTGTTAATCATTTGATTTGAAATTCTTTGAGGAATGAAGTTTTATCTTTTCTTTTGTTTGAAATGGTGATTTGCAATATGTTGTTGAATTTTGCACTGTGAATGAATGTTCAACTTTGTATTGATTACGGGTTGATTTGTTCTACAGTTTAGTTTAGGAAATTCCTTGGAGAGCAATAGGTCTGGTTAATTGAATGAATCAACATTCTTTTCTCTCTTGCATCCTTTGATCTATCTTTTGCCTTTTTTTTATACCCCCCAATTAGAGTAGGTTTAGATAGGAGTTCAATCTTGTAGCAACCAAAAGGCTCAATAACTAGTAGACCCCTTGAACATTATAGCCTCATTGACCGCTCAACAATACAACACATTTGAGAACCAACTACAAAGACCTTGGAAGATAGGTGGTTTTAGATCAGTTATCTCTTTTAGGAGAAATGGAATAGAAATATTCTATTTAACGTTGTTGTGTCAATTTGGCCATCAACACATCCATGATAGATGTGAGATTTCCTTGAAATTCACATATTCATACTCATAATTTACCACTACTTATCAGATCCACCACACAAGTATAGGAATTCATGATTTAATCAAATCATTTTAACTAATCCATTGAATCAAAGCCTAAATTAAAACATACATCAAAGCACCGTGATAATGAAGATTAATGAACTGATCCTTGATCATAATTTCATTAATAACTCAAATACAATGTATAGCTAGAGAGATGATAAACTCAAAGATTTGCATTATTGTTTAGATATGTTCATAAACCATAGAATTGACAAAATTCACTCATTGGACTTAAAACTTAAGATACAAACTTCAAAAATGTTCTCTCTGTGTTCACAATTTGCATAATTTAGATCTAGAATTCAACAAGAGACCTGTAATAATGGCCCTAAATTCCATTTTATGAGAACAAGGGAGAAAAACAAGCTTCAAGCCAAAAGTACATGTTACATTTTAACTTGACTGCTACAACATGTATTCCCTTTTCATTTATATTTACACTTTCAATTCTAGGGAACACACATGAGACAAAGATTATTTCCATTTGCTGCAAGAAGCAAACCTGCCTTCCAAAAGGCACATGCCAAAAAGAATAATCTTCTAACTGTTGTAGCATATTCATTTCATTGAGCAAAATGACAAAATGTGTAAAGATAGAAAAGGTGAACAAATATCCAAGTCAACATCCACATCATCAACGATCAACATTTAGCTGTTATACTCTCAGTCAAGAGACACATATCTTTTATGCATTATAATCTCAAAGGCCAAACCTGTACTATAATTGACCAAGTATATGTGTTCCATCCTTGTATTCATAAATCCAATTCATCAATAAATATCCTCTTCCACTGTTCATATTCTACATTAGATGGCCAATTGAAATCAATGATTTCATCCATATTTTTTCTATATGGAGAGTACTTTGTCATCACTGAATTGGCCTCCTTGTCAAAGTCCTCTAGAAAGCTAATGATGAAAGAAAATTTCTCCAAAGCATCTTTTAATATATCAATGTCAACCTTTTCACAAATAAGAACTGCTTGAGAGACAATTGTAGTATCCACTTGGTTCTTCCACATTTGCAAGGGTTTCACCTCATCATAGGTATATTGAATGTCAGGAAACAATGCCAAATCTGCCTCATCAAACTTGGCCTTCAATTTTCTTATTCTCTATTCCAATGGGGCAACATACCCTTGAAACCTTTATTCCTTAACCTCACTAACAAATCTATAAGTTGGGACTATCCTAGGATATCTATCTTCCTGCTGCTTAGACCCAATTGCCATGGATTTCAAATTATCAACCCTAGGAATCCATTTATCTAGGATTGGAGTTGCCAATTCCCTATCCCTTTGAGATAAATTTATTGCTTGCAACATTAAAGAATAATTTGCATGAACACTATTAAACTTACTCTGAATTTTCTTATTTAAATGTTTTAGGATAGTATGAACAATCTTTGAATTTTTCTCATGCATGGTGTTCTAAACTTGTTCAAGCAATTCTTTTTATACTCCAATTTTCTACAATAATTCTTCCTTGGTGGGATCAGTTATTGGAATTGCACCTGATGTGCTTGGATCTTCAACTGTGAATGGCTCTTGACCCATATTATAAGGCACTATTGCTAGAGACTGCTTTGGTGGAGGAGAGGTATGTGTGGTATGACTTGCACCAGTTGGATCTTGATTTCTTAATGTTTCCACTTGTTGCTTCCATAATGCTACTTTAGTTTCCAGTTCAACAACTCTCTGCTAACTCTTATTATATGTTGGAAATATATGCCTAAATCATCATAGGCTATAACCTCTACTGGAGCAATGTTGGTGTGACATCCATCATGTCTGGCCAACTAGCAGCTTGAATCTTGTTATATTGTACAGGTCACTGTGACCTTGCTTCTGTCTCATCGAAGGAGCCTATCGTTGTGACAAGAAGCAGTCATTGTGATCTCTTATCGCCCGTGGAGATCTTTGGCCGACAGGCCATTCTATCATGTATTAGGGGGACCTTTGGCCGAAAGGTTTAGTTTGCTGTGAAGTTTGGGCGATGTGTTAAAGTCTCACCGACAGTATGTTACATGTTGTGGTCTTTGGCGTATCTTATATTCTATCGGTAAGAAGTCTTACCGATGTGCGAATGTCTCACCAACAGAGGTTCAAGTGTTGGTCATCGGAGTAACACAAAGGATGTCAGGGAGATCTCTTAGCGACTAAAGAATGTC
This sequence comes from Sequoia sempervirens, assembly GCA_007258455.2. NCBI lineage: Eukaryota > Viridiplantae > Streptophyta > Pinopsida > Cupressales > Cupressaceae > Sequoia > Sequoia sempervirens. The sequence goes on along the minus strand of VDFB02000003.1, from coordinate 450,019,189 downwards.
TTACCAATAGCATATGGCTATCGGGGTAACCCAAATGGTCTCGAGAAGAAGTCCCAGCGAATGATGAAGGTCTCGCCAACGGGAACACATATGGAGTCTTCGCGGTAACATAAAGATCTCGATGTGAACTCTTAGCGAATGGACAGAGGTCTTGTTGACTACTATTTGGCACTCGGTATGACTGGAGGTTTCAGAGTAACGTCCTAGCGAAAGTGGTTATGTCTTACCGAATGCTGAATGTTTCGGTATAACCCTAAATGACTCGATATGATGTCTTGGTGAAAGATGATAATCTCGCCGATGTAAGTTCTGTTGTCTATGTGACTTTTGAACCTTCGGTGGGATGTCTTAGCGATAGTGATAAGTCTCATCAACTATTGGGTGCTTCGGTGTAACTTAAGAAGTCTCGATGAAACCTCTTGGCGAGCAGTAAGTCTTGCTGATAGAAATGTTGAGGTCGGTATGACTTGTGAATAGCGATATGAGTTTTTCCGATGAGGAAACTCTTGGCGATATCGGATGCTAAGCTGTGTGTGGCATCGGGGAGACACAAACAGTGTCTCATTGATATGCCAACACAGCTTGATTTCCTTTTGACCATTTGACCATCCTATGTGGAGTCTCGTGGACCAATCAGAGAAGCTGAATGGGAACCGCTGGAAGACAGTCCATTGAGGCGGTTCTGTGAGGAAGTTTGACAGACAGGGAATGACATGAATATAGTTTGAAGTTGCAGATGCTCGATGGTTTGGTTGGTTCGATCAACAGTTGGATGAACAGTTCGAATTGTATTAGTGGATGAATTCTATTCTATGAAGACTGTAACTTGTAGGTTTCTGTACAAAGATTGTTCATGGTGAAAGCTATTGTATTATGACATCAGAAAGATAAGTCTGATATTTGTATGTAATCTCCATTACTATAATACAAAGTGATTTCTTTTGGTGTGGTGGGTTTTTCTCCTGTAAGGGTTTTCCCACGTATATCTAGTGTTCATATGTGTTTGTCAAATACTCTATTTCTGTTATCTCTTTCATGTGCATCTTAATTGGATTGTAACTCTAAAATTTAAATGTGTACCTGCATTCTTCCCTAAGGTTTTGACGTTAGGAGAGTTGTTTCTGCATCTAATTTTCCTTACAAGTGGTATCAGAGCATGGCTAGTTGTATTATCCTTGTGGGTACGTTGGGTTTTTTGAGTCAATTTCTGTTTAGTGGGAGTCTTGTAAAAGTTTGTCAATTTCTAATTACAGATTGAGATGGCGAGCACGTTAGGAAAGATTGAAATAGAGAAGTTTAATGGCAGCAACTTTGAGTTGTGGAAACTCAAAATGGAGGATCTCTTAGTGGATCGTGATTTGTGGCTTGCTGTGTCTGGAACTAAACCTACAGGAATGAAGCAAGAAGATTGGAACCTTGCAGATAGAAAGTCTAAGGGGTTGATAAGGCTCTGTTTGGTAGAATCAGTTCTTCTGAATGTGCATGAGGAGAAGACTGCATCTTCCTTGTGGAAGAGAATGGCATCTATTTATCAGGGGAAGTCCTTGGTGAATAAATTGTTCCTGAGGAAGAAACTGTATAGTTTGAGAATGCAGGAAGGAGGGTTTGTAGCTGATCATTTGAACACATTCAACATGTTGATTGCACAGTTAACATCTATTGGTGTGAAGAATGAAGAAGAGGATCACTATATGCTTCTATTGTGTTCTTTGCTAGACTCTTGGGATCATCTAGTGATGGCTATTGGGAGTACAACATCTAGTTTCAAGATGGAAGATGTTGTTGCATCTTTGCTATCAGAAGAGATGAGAAAGAAATCTTCTGAGATGGCGAAGGAGGCCCTTGCTATTAGAAGAAGGTCGAAAGAGAAAGGCAAGAAGAAGGAAAAGAAGTCCAAATCGAAATCAGAGGGGAGATCAAAGTCTCCTAGCAAGAAGTCCAAGGTGAAGTGCTAGAACTGTGGGCAACCTGGTCATGTCTGAAAGGATTGTAAAGAGGAGGAGAAGAAGAAGAAGAAGTATTCTTCTCACAGTGATGGAGACACCTTCATTGCAGCCTTGGCTACACAGGCATCAGATGATGTCTGGCTGATTGATTCTGGAGCATCTTTCCACATGACATCTCATAGAGACTGGTTCATGAAGTATGAAGAATATGATGGTAGAAAGGTGTACTTGGAAAGTGATTCAACTTTGGAGATAGTTGGTCGTGGAAGAGTCAGAATCCAATTCCCTGATGGCAGAGTAAAGGGAATCAATAATGTAATGCATATACTAGGTCTAGCTCGAAACTTACTTTCTATAAGTATGCTAAATGATATTGGAGTGCAAGTCACGTTCTTTGGAAATGGCTGCAAGATGACTAGAGGCTCTATGGTGCTAGCTAGAGGTGCTCGAATTGGTACCTTGTACAAGCTAGATGCATAGGCTGTTCAATATAATAGTATCTCTATAAAGTCACAGAAAGCTACTCATGGAGGTAAAGAGGGAAATATCCCTAATTATGTAAACTCTATGGAAGTAAAAATTCTAGTAGAGAAGACTATGCTTTGGCATCATAGGCTAGGCCACATAGGAGAAAAAGGTTTAAAAACATTGAAGAATAAAAACCTGGTTGAGGGACTTGATGATTGTAACCTCGAATTTGAATTCTATGAGCATTGTATATATGGAAAGTAGCATCGTGTTTCTTTTTATTCCAGTCCTCACAAATCTTTTGGTTTGCTAGATTATATTCATTCGGATGTGTTTGGTCTAGTGAATGTTCGTTCTTTGTCTAAATCAAGATACTATGTGCCATTCATTGATGATTATTCAAGAAGAACATTTGTTTATTTTTTGAAAAGTAAATTAGAAGTATTCAGTCGGTTTAAGGAATTTAAGAACCTTGTAGAAAATCAGACTAGAAGAAAAATTAAATGCTTAAGGACTGATAATGGTGGTGAATTTTTTTTTGATGAATTCGAGAGGTATTGCAAAGACCATGGGATTAAAAGACATAAGACTACACCTTATACTCCACAGCAGAATGGAGTTGCAGAGAGGTTCAATAGGATGGTGATGGAGAGAGCAAGAAGTATGCTCAGTAGTGCTAGCTTGGAGGAGAAGTTCTGGGCTGAGGCTGTATCTACTGCATGTTACCTAATAAATCATTCTCCAAATTCTACTCTTGTTGAAAAAACACCTTTGGAAGCATGGTCTAGTAAGAAGCCCTCTTTAAGACATATTCACATTTTTGGCTGTGAGGCATATGCTCATGTGCCGTATGAGAAAAGATCTAAATTGGAGAACAAGGTTGTCAAATGTATTTTTATTAGCTATAGCGTTGGCACAAAAGGATACAAGCTTTGGAATCCTGATACGGAGAAGGTTGTATATAGTAGAAGTGTAATCTTTCGTGAGCTGAAGCCTTCTACCTTGGATCTGCAGTCAGAGACAAAGTCAAAAAATAATAAGGATGTAGTTGGAATTCCTCCTACTCCAGATAAAGAGGAATTGAAAATTCAAAATATACCTGAAACTGAGGAGAGCTCAAGCAGTTCTGAAAGTTCTGAAGAAGAAGAAGAACCTTAGCCTCATCAAGTGAGGAGGTCAACCCATGAAAGAAAACAACCTGATAGGTATGGGTTCTCTTTAATAGATTCTACTTGTGCCTATGCTTTAATTTCTAGCACTGATGAGCCTAGGACTGTAAAGGAGGCATTTAAAATGTCTGATTTAGACTCTTGGTTGGAAGCCATGAACGAAGAAATGGTATCATTAGAAAAGAATGAAACTTGGAGTTTGGTGCCCTTGCCTAAAGGTAGAAAAGCTATTGGCTAAATGGGTATTTAAAAAGAAGATTGGTCTGGATGGCAGTGTGAAAAATATAAGGTGAGGTTGGTTGCAAGGGTTATTCCCAGGTAGAGGGAATTGATTATGGGGAGATTTTTTCTTCTATAGTTAAGCTGACGTCTATCAGATTTTTTTTGTCACTGGCAGCGTATGACTTAGAGGTCGAACAGATGGATGTGAAGAAAATTTCTTCATGGTGATCTTGAAGAAGAAATCTATATGTCCCCTGAGCACTTTGTTGAAAAAGGTAAAGAGAAACTGGTTTGCAAATTAAAGAAGTCTTTGTATGGGTTAAAGCAGTCACCTAGAATGTGGTACCAAAAATTTGATACTTTTGTATTGTCTTTGGGATTTGTGAGATCAAAATTTGATCATTGTGTTTATTACAAAGCTAAAAGTGATCAAGTTCTTATTATTGCTCTCTATGTTGATGATATGCTGTTCATAGGCAATAGTAAGCTAATGATTTCTGATCTTAAGTCTCAGTTGTCTACTAAGTTCAAAATGAAAGATCTTGGTGCAGAAAGGTATATTCTGGGGATGGAGATAACCAGGGACATGAATAGTAGAAAACTTTGGCTTATTCAGAGTAAGTATATCAAGACTGTTCTAGAGATATTTTGCATGAATGATTGCAAACAGTTAGTTGTTCTAGTCTTGTAGGGAATGAAGCTATCTGTTGAAGACTATCAAAAATATCCTACTGAGATGGAGGACATGACCAGTGTACCCTATGCTAGTGCCGTAGGCAGTCTTATGTATGCAATGGTCTATACAAGGCCAGACATTGCCCAAGTAGTGGGAGTTCTGAGTCAGTTTATGGCTAATCCAGGAAGAACACATTGGGATGCAGTGAAGAGAGTGTTTAGATATTTGAAGGGGACTTCATATTTTGCTTTGTGTTACCATGGGAGCTTGGTTGAATTACAGAGGAATCTCAGCATTCGTGGATATGTAGATTCTGATTGGGAAGGGGACATTGGCAGCAGGAGGTCCACCAGTGGATATACTTTCATGTTGAATGGTGGTGCAGTGAGTTGGATGAGTAAGCGGCAGGCTGTAGTCGCTTTGTCCACTATAGAGGCTGAAAACATGGCAGCTATAGATGCTTGTAAAGAAGCAGTTTGGTTAAAACGTTTGTGTTCTAACATTGGTTTTGATGCAGGGGAAATAACTATTTTCTGTGACAGTCAGAGTGCAATTTGTCTAGCAAAGAATCCTACTTTCCATGCCAGGACGAAACATATAGATGTACCGTACCACTTTGTACGAGATATGGTGGAGGATGGAAAGGTCAGTTTGGAAAAGGTTGATACTCTGGAGAATGTTGCAGATGCATTGACGAAGCCAGTGAGCACAGACAAGTTCAGGTGGTGTGCCAGTTCAATGGGCCTTACTGCCCATGATTTTTAGTAGTTATGTTGTGCTTTGGAGGTGCCTGTGTGATCTTCATCAAGTGGGAGATTGTTGGAAATATATGCCTAAATCATCACAGGCTGTAACCTCTACTGGAGCAATGTCGATGTGACATCCATCATGTCTGGCTGGCTAGCAACATGAATCTTGTTGTATTGTACAGGTCACTGTGACCTTGCTTCTATCTCATCGAAGGAGCCTATCGCTATGACAAGAAGCAGTCGTTGTGATCTCTTACCGCCTGTGGAGATCTTTGGTCAGCAGACCATTCTATTGTGAATGAGGGAGACCTTTGGCTGAAAGGTTTAGTTTGCTGTGAAGTCTGGGCGATGTGTTAAAGTCTCACCGACATTATGTTACATGTTGTGGTCTTCGATGTATCTTACATTCTATCGGTAAGAAGTCTTACCGATGTACGAATGTCTCACTGATGGAGGTTCAAGTGTTGGTCATCGGAGTAACACAAAGGATCTCGGAGAGATCTCTTAGCGACTGAAGAATGTCTTACCGATAGCATATGGCTATCGGGGTAACCCAAATGGTCTCAGGAAGAAGTCCCAGCGAACGATGAAGGTCTCGCCAACAGGAACACATATGGAGTCTTCACTGTAACATAAAGATCTTGACGTGAACTCTTAACGAATGGATAGAGGTCTTGCCGACTACTATTTGGTGCTCGATATGACTGGGGTTTCAGAGTAATGTCCTAGCGAAAGTTGTTATGTCTTGCTGAATGCTGAACGTTTCGGTATAACCCTAAATGACCCGATATGATGTCTTGACGAAGGATGATAGTCTCGCCGATGTAAGTTCTGTTGTCTATGTGACTTTTGAACCTTCGATGGGATGTCTTAGCGATAGCGATAAGTCTCATCGACTATTGGGTGCTTCGGTGTAACTTAAGAAGTCTCGATGAAACCTCTTGGCAAGCAGTAAGTCTTTCAAATAGAAATGTTGAGGTTGGTATGACTTGTGAATAGCGATATGAGTTTTTCCGATGAGGAAACTCTTGGTGATATCAGATGCTAAGCTGTGTGTGGCATCGGGGAGACACGGACAATGTCTCACCGATATGCCAACACAACTTGATTTCCTTTTGACCATTTGACCATCCTATGTGGAGTCTCATGGACCAATTAGAGAAGCTGAATGGGAACTGCTGGAAGATAGTCCATTGAGGCAGTTCTGTGAGGAAGTTCGACAGACAGGGAATGACATGAATATAGTTTGAAGTTGCAGATGCTTGATGGTTTGGTTGGTTCGATCAACAGTTGGATGAACAGTTCGAATTGTATCAGTGGATAAATTCTATTATGTGAAGACTATAACTTGTAGGTTCCTGTACAAAGATTTTTCATGGTGAAAGCTATTGTATTATGACATCAGAAAGATAAGTCTGATATTTGTATGTAGTCTCCATTACTGTAATACAAAGTGATTTCTCTTGGTGTGGTGGGTTTTTCTCCCGTAAGGGTTTTCCCACGTATATCTAGTGTTCATATGTGTTTTTCAAATACTCTGTTTCTGTTATCTCTTTCGTGTGCATCTTAATTGGACTGTAATTGTAAAATTTAAATGTTTATCTACATTCTTCCCTGAGGTTTTGACATTAGGAGAGTTGTTTCCGCATTTAATTTTCCTTCCATTATATTCATCAATAAGCTCATTATACTTACTTATATGCATCTCTCTATCTTTAGTAAGGCTCTAAACTATTGTTTTTGTGAGCTTAGCGACATTTATGGTCATGTCAGCTGCTTCTAATGCTGGAGTATCTGTCACTCTCTTTATAATTATTTTCCCACTAAAATCACTTGGTTCAATAACCACTGGCTTCCTGGATCCTAAAGTCAATGACCAAACAACTAGGGCATCCCACTCTTCACAAAATATTGTTCCTTGAAGAGCCAATTTGGCCTCCTCCTCAGTTTGAAAGGAGGGTCTTTCATACCTCCTTATGGTATCCAATACCACTACATCAACAGTGTCTCATTTGGGCAGTAATAACACACCACTTTTCTATACAAGGGCTTTGCCTTCTTTAGATGTCATATTCTGAAACTCGTTCTTCATGGCCTTCCTCACATCTACTTGAATAATACTCTCAAGTAGCTCAGGATGTAAGCTCCTCTCTCTAGCAACATTCTCTGCATATTCAGAGGCCTTTTCCCTCCATAGCCTTTTCCCTCCACATAAAATATCCAAATGCCTTTGTTTCAAGGAAAGAATTATCCTCCATGAATGCTTTACATGCTTCTTGCCTCAAATCATCCACACTATTAGAGCCATAGAGATCAACCTTTCCAAGTCTAAGGCTACCTCCTCCTAAACTTGAGGCATCACCCCTAGTGGGAGAAGGCATTCCTTGCTACATTTCTTTAGGAGTAATGAGAATATCATCCTCCTCTGTGTCTGGGTAGTCAACTACCTTTTCTACTTCAACCTTTTGCTTCTTCAAAGGTGGTTGGTTTGATGGAGGAGGATCTCTCGGAGGTGAATCTATATCAATAACATTAGGTGGGATACCTCTTGAGGGCGATGGAATTGACCTCACAGGAGAGCTTGCTCTTGACCCCTTTGGTGTAGTAGGGGTTGGAAAAGTTTGTTGCTTCTTTACTGTCTCCTTCTTCCTAGAGTAAATCCTTATTTTCTTTCGTGGTTGGTAGGTAGGTATATCCTCTAATACTACATTGGGACCTTCCTCTATTGCCATTGATTTCCCTTTATCTGTAACCACACGCTCTTCCCTCAAGAATCCTACTATGCTCTCAAAAGTATTCATAACATGTATTATTCTATTTAACTCACCCCTTATGTTGGGCATAGGGTCATAGTCAGGATTAGATTTCTTAACATTATTCACCATTTTATTGAAAGCCAAATATTTTTCTTTTCTCTCCTCCTATTTTGGGAAGTCAAAAACATTCCTGATTACATCCTCAAAATATTAGAAATTATGCATGATGGAGCCACTCCTATTCTTTTCCTTCAGTTCTGTAATAAAGCCCCCAAGATCATGGTTCCTTGGGAATATGGTGTTCAAGTTGTAAGGAGAAAGAAGTTTCAACAAATCTATCCATCCTCCCTTTATTATCACAAAATCTGCAAACACTGTGTACTCTAGGAAGAATGAACCCTTCCTCAATGTCTCAGGCAAGTGTGCCATTTGAGATCTTCTCAATTGTCTCATGATTTCCAGGAATCCAATCCTCAATGGCACATGCCTTGGTAGTGCAAATGGAATGAAATTTGTGCCATAGACTTTGAAGATTGTCCCCCAATTGTGGCTCAAATTCAAATATGTTCTCCTTTCCATGGGCCTCATGAAGTCATGGATTTCCTTGGGGATCCAGGGTGGATCATACACTAGCAACCTCCTCAATTTTGAGGCAAAGGCATTATGGAAAACCACATAATCAAATTTATGATCATCTTTATCTAGAATCTGGGTCCAACATTAGATAGGTAGGTCAATGTCATCTTCTCTTTTCTTTAATGTCATGTCCTAAAAATTCTTCTCACCTTTATGCAAGAACATATGCATTAACAGAGAGTACCACCAGAAATGTACCCAGTTGTTTCCACCTTTTAGATCAACCAATTCCTTGTGAATGTGTTCTAACAAATATGTGGTGTAGTCATAGACTACATTGAAGGTTGGGTGTTGCAGATGGCATGCCATGTAACTATAATCCCTTGGTAAGGTGTCAGGTGGAGTAAAACCAATGATATGGAACAAGGAATACATAGTGTTCTTGAATTAATTAGCAAAGTATTTCATGGGGAAGGGTTCAAGTTCATCCTTGCCAATCTTTATTTGTTTCCTATTCTTCCCCATTCCGGTGCTAGCAGTGTGCATAGGAAACATTGAATTTCTGATTAGCACCTTAGTATGCTCTTACTCCTTTATGAGAACACCCATGTCAAGAGGAATCATATCCTTGTTCCACTCATGTAGTTGGAAAATCTCTGCAATCTCTTCTCTTGTTATCCTCAACATCTCTTTGCCATCAAATTTTCTTACCATCTTAGTAACTGGGTCATATCTTGCAATAATTTCCTTCAACAAATCTACATCCATGTACACATTGGGAACCACCAGCTTTCCCATGTCCAATCTCCAAGGGTTGCAAACAAGAACCCCAAGATTTCTATTCCTAAACTAGTGTTGAAACAATTTCCATCCAGTATAGGGCACTTCTGCATCCTTAATGAAGCATTGCTTGTCCATCAACTTATCATAAATTTTAGGACCATAGAATACAACTCTTCCTTCAACCTTTTTGTTTGTGGAGGGTTTTAATTGGTCAACTATATCTTGGGATAGTGGTTTTGATGAGGCTGTAGGGCTATTGGTTTGTGGTTTGGGATCCATTGGAAAAAAAGTAAGTTTAGACAAACTTAGGGTTCCGATAGCTTCTTAATTGAAACCTAGGGCTCAACTCGAAGATGCAAAATTCAAAAGGTTTGATAGAATTGTGATTTTTAAAGCAAATTCAAACCTCAAAAAAGAAATTAAAACAAAGCATAAAGCCAATTCAACTAAAAGCACAATGAATTTTAACCCTAATCCTAAGTAGTTTGAATAAAGCATATAAAACTGCGTTTGGTCTACTTACAACTTTTAATCACAGGAAAAACCCTAATATTGATTGCGTCAAACTCTGCAGACACTCTCTTCAATCTCCTATGCACTCCAAATTTGTTTGCTACTTTCAATTATGCAAGAACTAATCATTTATGTCGAGCTTGAGTGAGGTTGGTAGCTCAGGGAGTCATTTCTGCCGTTACTACTCGCTCGCGTGAAGCAAAAATGGCTACCATGGTTGTACTTTCAATTTTGAATCTCCACCATCAATCTCCAAGTGATGTGGCCTTTCGAACAAGCCAGATCAAGTCAAGAAAGTTTGAATTAATGCCACCATTATGCAACACTCCATCGGCCAACACGAGCTTTCCAACTGGATGTAAAATCATTCATTCCCTGGGCCCCACCTTTTCTCATTCCAAACAATCATGGAATACACATGGCAGCAGCCCACTGATCCCATGGCTTTCATTAAAGCCTTATTTTAATCCCATAGGGTGAGTGGGGAATAACTGAGATGTAATCTCACTATTGTATCCCATCTATTGATCTGTAAGCTTTAGAGTGTCGGGTTCGACATTGAGGACTAGGACCCACACATACGGTGGTACACTCATCAATAGCCCACTGACCCTGTGACTTTTATTAAGCCATTATTTTAATCACATGGGGCTAGGGGGAATGATTAGGATTATATCTTGCGATCGAACAGTTGTCAATTCTACACATACAAATAATGTTAGTCTTAATAATGTGGACATCACTAGGTCAACGAGACTTGACCCTCAAGATTAAATATTTAAAACTTAAGGTCTTTGACATGAAATATTTGGATCTGACTTAGGAAATATTGAATGGCTCACACAAGCTCAATGACTAACAGTCCTAGAAAAAAGGGTCGGTGACATAATGACCTTGATTGTTCAAGTTGTAACTTAAAAGACTGATGACCAAGAGTAACAGGTCTATGCAAAAATAGAACCTTCAGGGTTTATGACTATGAGATACTGACAAGAGGGTTCTCAACCTAAACCCTAAACCCTACCCTGAATACAAAAGCTCAAAATAATGACCAGACAAGACTCATCTCAAATTTTCAAAATTTTAGGTAGAGCTCTATTAGTGGCTCATGCTTGGGGACACATACCCCTTGTGGGTATGGGGAGAATCTAGATCTTATGGTGAAGCAGACTGACATTGAGAGAAAAAAACCTATGAGCTTTCCCGGACAAGGAAAGCATACGCAATCGAAAGTAAACACACAAAGCCTATATACATTAATTACAGAGCTATATAATGTACATGGAAATATAACCTATTTCAAGAGAAATAGGGCTTCAAGAACTGTCCATGTGCTGGCAGTTCTAGAACTTCACCTGTCAAGGATTGTAAGAAATATGAGTCCTCTCCATGTGTATGTGCAATCAAATATGGCCCAAGCCATAGAGGATCAAACTTCCCATGTTTTCCTTTGTCTTCCATCCTTGCATTCCACATTAAGACCATGCATCCAACTTTGAACTTCCTTTCAATGGTCTTCTTATCATACAATTGTTTAACTTGAAGCTACAACATCTTATTTCTTTTATGAGCTTCTCTTCTAGTTTTGCCAAGCTCAATTAACTGATCCATCCTGTGCTGCATCTCATCACAAATGTCAGTATCATATTCTTGAACAAATTTGTACATCTTTATCAAATTTTTATAAGGTATCCTCGCTTCCACCCCATATACTAGATTAAATGGTGACTTTCTAATGACCCTTTTAACTTTAGTCCTATCTACCCACAACACAAGCTGCAATTTTGAATCCCACGCCTTTTTGTTCTTTTCAATCATCTGTTTGAAGGTCTTCATCAAAATTTTGTTGTTGGATTCTGCTTGTTTGTTCCCTTTAGGGTGATAGGGAGATGAATAAGAGATACATATACCATGCTTACTACAAAAATCAGTAAATTCTTTAGACCTAAAGCAGATGGCACTATTAGAAATGATTCTTTCTAGGACTTCGAATCTACTTAGTATGTTATTCATAAAAAATATATCACTACTTTGCTTGTTTCTTTTCTTGTGGGTATTGCTTCTACCCACTTTGTAAAATAATCTATAGCAACAAGGATCCCCATTGTTGGAAAGGAGCCTGAACTGAAACTGGTCTAAGAGGCAGGTTACCAAATTTTTTTAACTTACCATTAAATCTTTGGAAAGAATCACACTTCTTAACAAACCTATAGGAATCTTTGAACACCGTAAGCCACCATAGCCCTGTTCTTAGTATTTTGTGAGCAATTGTCTTAGCCATGTAGTGACCTCCACATGCTCCCTTATGCATTTCAATTAAAATGTCTTTTGCTTGATCTCCATCTCTCTAGGCTTCTCCACCAAATTTCACCATCAATAATGATATACTTGATAGTCTACAATTTTAGAGTTCTTGTTTCATTGTTGGGCATGCCATAAGGGCATTGCATAGTTTGTAAGTATTCTACAATTCTTCTATACCATCCACAGGTTTGCATGTCACATATGGGTGCAACATTCTCATGTTCAACTTGATTGATCTGATTAGCTTCCAAGTTAGTCTCAGCCATCAACTTGGCTAGACCCTGACCTCTTACCAACTTTGTAATCTGGATATCAATATTGAACTCTTAGATCCTATTGATCCATCTACATCTTTGACCTATGGTCTCCTACTGGGTAAAAATGTCTTTAACTGCTGCACTTGGAACATATGCTACAATAGTTGCTCCAGTCAGATATGGTCTAAAATTCTTAACAACCTTTACTAGGGCATAGGTTTGCTTCTTTATGGAATCATATTTAAGCTCAATAGCCTATAGGGACTTGCTAAAGAAAGTAATAGGCTACTCAAAGCATTCATAATTCTTTTTTAATAATATCCCTGCCACAGTATGGAATGAAGCAAAAGTGAATAGGTCAAATGGCTTTGCATAATTAGGGGATTTGAGCATAGACACCTCTTTCATGGCATCTTTTATGGCTTGGAAAGCTTTAGTGGTATCTTTTGTCCATTCTACCTTTTCTCCTTTCTTCAGCATTTTAGAAATAGGCCTAACAATTTCAACAAAATTAGTAACAATTCCAACAAAATTAGTAACAATTCTTCTTACAAAGTTAATTTTCTTGAAGAAAGATTGTATTGCCTTGAAATTTATGGATGGGGGGATCTTGTCTATTTCTATCACACATTTAGGATCAATCCTGACCCCATCTTTTGAGACAATATGCCCCAACAACTTACCTTCTTTAAATCCAAAAGCACATTTCTTGGGATTCAAAGAAATCCCATATTCCAAAGCTTTGATAAAGATATTCTCCAAGTGAGAACAATGGTCTTCTTCCTTCTTGCTATGTGCAGTCAAGTCATCCTGATGTATGGCTAAAAATAGATCAATAAAATCAGAAAAGGCCACATCCATGGCCCTTTGAAATGTTGCACCAACATTGATCAGGCCAAATGGAATTATCTCATACACATAGGTTCTCCATGGTGTAGTGAATGTGGTTTTGTACTATTCAGATTCTTTCACCAGGACCTGGTTATAACCCAAGAACCCATCCATCATTGAGAGAAATTCACATCTTGTTACCTTTTGTAACATGACCTCCATATTATGCAGAGGGTAACTATCCTTCAAGGATGACACATTTAGATTCTCGAAATCTACAAAAATCCTGAGGTCACCATTTTTTTTCTTGACTGGAACCAAGTTTGAGACCCATGAAGAATATCTTATCTGTTTAATAATCCAAACATCCCTTAACTTTGTGATTTCTTCCTACATTTTTGGCTATAAAGTGGGATTTATTGGCCTATGTTTTTTTCTAAGAGGTTGTACATCAAGTTTCAAAGGGATTTCATGCTAGAACAGATCTTCCTTGTGATGCAGAACCAAGGTGGAGAGGACTCACAACAAAAGAAATGTCAATCCTCAATCAAAAGAACTCTTCTTCACAATGCATTCAGCCTAATAGGCATCAACTCACCCTCAAGGGTCTCAACCCCTCAAACTTGCAAATGAATAGAAAAAATTCACCAAGACCCCTACAAAGGCCCTCAACATTCATACAATGGAAATTGAAACAACTAAAAACAATCTCCAAGACAGATTCATTGAAATCTCCAAAACTCACCATTTGACACAAGCTTCCCTTGTAGTAGTGGAAACCCAGTTTTTTAGATCTTTGACCAAACTTTCCCAAAAAACTTAGAAAACTAATCATGGATTCAAATACCCATTTCAGAGATACATAAGATACTAGAAAACAAGATACACCTTATTAAGACCAAACGCCTCAAAATTGGACCTTTCATAGTTTTAGGCCTTAAATTAGGCCATTTTTACAAAGCGTCTACCTCTAGATCTCCACCCCAGACCTTATAACCCAAAAAAATTCTTGAATCAAGTTCCCAAACCAAGGATTTTCCAACTTTCATGATCCTAAATGCTCAAACAAGCCTCCAATGCAAAAACCCTCCTTGTAGCCTAAATAATTAGGGTTTTAAGACACCCTTATTGAATATTCACCTTACCATCCACTCCTATCCAATATAATTACTCAAAAAACTTTCAATAGGTCCACCCATGCTTAAGGAACATTCACTTGGCCATTAACAACATGGCTTTATCATTTTATAGGTATGACCCACCATTTTCCAAGGGAAAACACACATTCCCTGCCCTTCCTTTCATCCTTCAAGCCAAGGGCTCACTCTTCCAAACCTCCTAATTCCAAAATATCATTCCCTACACTCTATTACATCATCCCACCAAGTTACATTTGAATAAATTAGGTGGAATGATGGTTATGCCATCAAAACAACTTCAAACCCTTAAGGCTGTTCATGAACCCAATAAGAGAAATTTGATGACTTAAGGCCCTAAAAGATTAAAACAAACCCTGTCAAGGCACCAAATACAAGTTTTAACCTTTATCCACTGTTGCACATAAGAAATCAATGCATATGAAACTTTTACCACCTACACATAGCTAGAAAACTCAAAAAAACCAGTGAAAACTATGAGAGAATAGAGTAAATTCAATGTTTATTTCATTTCCCTTGGCTTCAACAACAAAAAACGAGCCTCCCAAGGCTTTAAATAGAATTTCTCAACCTCCTCTAAATGTCCAACGCCCCTAACCACTAAGCAACCAACTTTCAAAACATATAACCATTGCGATTACAAATTTGTTGCATAATGCAACTCACAAATTTGGAACCTTTATCATTTTCCTACTAAGGGCTCTAGACTAATGACTCCATTATCACATTAAGAACTCACCCTTGCTCATTTACACACAATCTCTCCTATTTTCCTTTTAGGCTTACCAATTCAACTTGGTGACTCATTTTAATGCAAGAGTGCATTTGACCACTAAACATAGAAATTTGTAACTAGGTGATTAGGTGCTCTCACCATACACCCCCCCTAAGAAGAATTCATGCCACATGAATTGTGGATGATACCAACATATCCAAGTTGGATTAAAACACCATTGATTCATAGAACATTTTCATTGAACCATGGTGCTTTGTGCTCCATGTTGCTTATCTTCATACTCTGCTCTGCATCTGAGGCTTTGTTGACACTTGTTTGTGCCTTCACCTGTACATTAGGACCTAGCAATGGTCTTCTACCTGTTTCCATCCATTTTCCTTTACCTGTACCCATAGATAAACAAATGTCAATATTACCATTACCATAAGCTTCCTTCAACTGAGTCCCATCTTTTTTTTTGTCTTCTCTATTGTGAATTTTTTCCACACTGTCCTTGCACCTCTATCACCAGTCCCTTGTCTCTGTTAGACTTTTGTACTCCTATACCTACAATTTTCATTTGTCCCTCAACCTTTTCTTTAGTTATAGGAAATTCTATGGTCCCTACCACAATAATTTCACACAAAATTTGTGCCATTTCCTTCTTTGCTACTGTATCACCCCTTATACCTACTGCCCTTGCATTATCAGATCTATACTTGTTCACAACATCAGAATATTTTATTTCTTTCACAACATTTATAGGTTCCTTGCTCCCACACTTGATCACTTTGGCTTTACCTTTCACATCCTCTACAAGTGGAGTCAAGACAAACTTATAACCATCCTTCATGATAGTGTACTCATTTTCTCTTCCATCATACATGGCACACCTATCATACTACCAAGGTCTTCCTAGGAGTATGTGGCAATAGTCCATTGGAAGAATGTCACAAACAAAACTGTCCTTATAATCACCAATTTGGAAATCTACAATAGCCTGCTCATTTACTAACAAAGATTGACCATCACTCAGCCAAGATACCTTGTAAGGAAATTCATGAGGAATCCTTTTCAAGTTTAGCTTGTTCACCATTTCACATGACACCATATTTTCAATTGAGCCATAATCAACCACAATTTTACATCTTTGGAAGTATTCAAAATTTGCTTGTGCAACATCAAAGCTTCTCCAACTTTAGGGTCTGCAGGACGACTTGATGAACTAGTACTCTCCTCTTCATCCTCTTGCACAAGTTGATCTATTTTATCACCTTTACTTCCACTTGATGAAGCACTAATCTTCTTTGGACATTTGTAGGATGGATGGAAAAATTCATTGCAAGTGTAACATCTACCTAAAAACACATTGGAAGTCCTACCTCCTCCAAATTTGCCTCTTGTGCCTCTCCATCCACTTCTGAAATCAGATTTCTCTTGACCTTTCATGGCATCTTCTTGATTGTCATTGGTTGGATTTGAATTAGGCATAGATCCTCTACCTCTTGATGCATTACCTCTGCCTCTAACTACTTTGTCTTATCTTCTCTTCATTTTCTCCTCCACCCTGATTGCCATTTGATAACATTCCTCTACATTTCTAGGGTTATCCAAAACCAATTCATCTTGTATGTTTAACCTCAAACCACCCATATATCTTGCAAATTTTTCATCTTCATTCTCATGATGACCAGACCTTAAACTTAGTTTATAAAATTCCTCAGTATAAGACTTAATGCCCATTTCTTTTTTCCTCAAGCTTTGCAATTTCTTAAACATTTGAACTTGATGATCTTTGGGTCAGAATTTACATTTGAGTTTTGATATCATCTTTTCCCATGAGGTGATTTTAGAATTTCCTTGCTTCCTCCTCTCTGATTGAAAGTAGTCCCACCATACCAAACCATGGCCTTGCAACTTTTTCCTTGCAATCTTTACTCTCTGCTCCTCAGGGACCTCATCACATTCAAAATGGTTATCTAATGCAGCAATTCATTCAAGTAATTCTTCATCATTTAAACTTCCACCATATTTAGGAACATCAATTTTTACCTTAGGCTTGTCATTCCTAACTGCCTTCACCAAATTTGCAATTCTTTGATCCTTTGGGTCAAGCTCTTCTTCCATATCTTCCATATCTTCAAACTCATCATCTTCCTCTTCATCTAACTCACTCTTTTCCACTTCCCTTTTTTTGTTTGTCTCCAAGGCTATGATTCTTTCCTCAAACTCTCTGATTTGTCTAGCATGTCTATCTTTCATCTCCCTCATCTCTTTAGCCATATCTTTGTTCTTTGGAGGCATCCTTGAATACTAATCTCTTCACTTCTTCCTTGCTCTTCACAACCTACAAAATGAAAAAAAAATTACTCCTTGATGCTCTGATACCACTATGATGCAAAACCAAGGTGGAGAGGACTCACAACAAAAGAAATGTCAATCCTCAATCAAAAGAACTCTTTTTCACAATGCATTCAGCCTAATAGGCATCAACTCACCCTCAAGGGTCTGAACCCCTCAAACTTGAAAATGAACAAAAAAACTTCACCAAGACCCCTACAAAGGCCCTCAACATTCATACAATGGCAATTGAAACAACTAAAAATAATCTCCAAGACAGATTCATTGAAATCTCCAAAACTCACCATTTGACACAAGCTTTCCTTGTAGTAGTGGAAACCCGATTTTTTAGACCTTTGACCAAAATTTCCCAAAAAACTTAGGAAACTAATAATGGATTAAAATACCCATTTCAGAGATACACAATATACTAGAAAACAAGATACACCTTATTAAGACCAAACACCTCAAAATTGGACCTTTCATAGTTTTAGGCCTCAAATTAGGCCATTTTTACAAAGGGTCTACCTCTAGATCTCCACCCCAGACCTTTTAAACCCAAAAAAAATCTTGACTTAAGTTCCCAAACCAAGGATTTTCCAATTTTCATGACCCCAAATTCTTAAACAAGCCTCCAATGAAAAAACCCTCCTTGTAGCCTAAATAACTAGGGTTTTAAGGCACCCTTATTGAATCTTCACCTTCCTAGCCACTCCTATCCAATATAATTGCTTAGAAACCTTTCAATAGGTCCACCCATGCTTAAGGAACACTCACTTGGCCATTAAAAACATGGATTTATCATTTCATAGGTATGACCCACCATTTTCCAAGGGAAAACACACATTCGCTGCCCTTCCTTTCATCCATCAAGCCAAGGGATCACTCTTCCATGCCTCCTACTTCCAATATATCATTCCCTACACTCTACTACATCATCCCACCAAGTTACATTTGAAGATATTAGGTGGGATGATGGTTATGCCATCAAAACAACCTCAAACCCTTAAGGCTGTTCAGGAACTCGGTAAGAGAAATTTGATGACTTAAGGCCCTAAAAGAGTAAAAAAAACCTTTTGAAGGAACCAAATACAAGTTAGAACCTTTATCCACTATTTCACATGAGAAATCAATGCATATGAAACTTGTACGGTCTACACACAGTTAGAAAACTCATAAAAACTAGTGAAACTATGAAAGAATAGAGTGAATTCAATGTTTATTTCATTTCCCTTGGCTTCAACAACAAAAATTGAGCCTCCCAAGGCTTTACATAGAATTTATCAACCTCCTCTAACTAATCAATTCCCCTAACCACTAAGCAACCAACTTTCAAAACATATAACCGTTGGGATTAGAAATTTGTTGCATAATGCAACTCACAAATTTGGAACCTTTATCATTTTCCTACTAAGGACTCTAGACTAATGACTCCATTATCTCATTAAGAACTTACCCTTGTTCATTTTACACACAATCTTTCCTATTTTCCTTTTAGGCTTACAAATCCAACTTGGTGACTCATTTTAATGCAAGAGTGCATTTTACCACTAAACATATAAATTTGCAACTAGGTGATTCAGTGCTCCTGCACCACCTTGTAAGCCTTCAAGTCATCATATGACCAAGAAAACACATGTCTATACTTTCTTAACATGGAAATTAGCATGGTATGGACATGTGGCTTCATCTTCTTCCCTATGTACACCTTTTTGGGAGAATTCTCCGTTCCAAGATTTATTTCTTCCAAATATTCCTTATGGGAAGATCCTTGCTTAACATTGATCTATTGGGGCCATCAAAGGCCCTCTCTAATGCAACCATTCCTTTTTGAATCTTGTTGGTTTTCAATTGGATCACCTCATTCCCAAATAATGTTTCTTTTCCATCAACCTTGATGACCAGTGAACCACAATCAATTTCTTGGCTTTCATATTGATCAATACAATGCAAAAATTTCAAAATATCATTGTCATCATCAAATACTTGCCAGTTGTAAAATATTGTCAAGCACTGCAGGCTGAGTTTGTACTTCTATTTTTGAGATGACATCAAAGGTGACATCATCTAATCTGACAACAATATTAACTAACAAATCTTCCCTGACATTCATTCCCCTTTGTATCTAGTCTATGTTAAAAGCATCAAAGGCCTCAATAGTATCCCAAACTACATTCCTATATTGCTTAAGCCTTTTATTTTTGGAAAAAAATTTGGATCTAACTTGGGAAACAAATAATTCAAAATCCCCCAACACCTTTAAGATTTTAATACTATGCTTTGAAGCTAATTTTAGACCAAGCAATAAGGCCTCATACTTGGCCACATTATTTGTGCAAGAAAATTTCAATAAAAAAGAGTACTTGAATGTTTTACCTTGTGGGGAGACGAGGATAACCCCTGCATCCAAGCCTTCCTTGGAACAAGATCCATCAACATACATTGTCTAGAGAGTGTCTCCTTGTGATGCATCCAAAACCTGTCTATCAATTAGTGCAGGCTTAACCTCTTCCTCTTGTTTCAATTCTTCAACCCTAAAAGTGTCCAAAACAGTATCCACAAACTTAATTATCACTGGTTCTTCTGGATCTTCCGCATATTCAATCATGTGGTGAACCCTTGGTTCTCTAGCTATCTAACATCCTTTTGGTCAATGGAAAATGTAGAAAATTATGATAAGTCACACTGAATGCTTCCACCCATGGATGCAATCCATTGTCTTGATAATAACATCCCATAAGTTGGTGGAATGCCCACCACTGTGAAGCTCATAAACAACTCCTTCTCAAGGAAGGCTCCCAACTTGTATGGAACTCTGTTAATTACTCCTATAACAGGGAATTCTCTTGAGTCCATAGCATAACACTTCCCATAAGTTCTATCAACTTTCAAACCCATTTCTTCTATTATTTTTATTGGAATCACATTGTTTGAGGCCTCTGAATCGATCATGTAATTCTTAAGCAACTTTGCATCAATAATCAAGCTTAGGAAAAATGGATTGACTTGGCTTGGGTTTGTAGTAACTGTAGTTCCCAGATATATTTCAAGATTTTCATTAATCACTACTTCCACCTCAACATTCTTCTCTTGAATTTTGCTTGATTCAGGTTGATCAGTCACCACTTTATCCTTACTATAACGTCTAGAAAAATGTAGAAGAAATAGATCAGAGCAAACATGCAATGCAATCTTAAAACTCTAATGCAATCTAAGTTAAGAAACAAAGAACAAAGGAAGGCCAAAACGTAAATAAATTGAACAATCTCACCCAATATGTATGTAATTCCATGTATCATCTCGATTGCCCTTCTCCATTTTGCCATTGTAGTATAATTGCCCTCAGATTTTCAAAAGTTTATGCAAGTATAGCCTATGATAGTGATTTAGCAAAACATCAAAGATTCAAGATAGTTGCTCCAAAAAGTCATAAGATTTCGAGAGAGATTGGAATGATGAAGGATAGATCTGTTAGAGTAAAGTAATTAATTAACTTTACTCTCCTCTTAAGAATTCACTTTATGCACATATATTAGTCATTTAATAATTAATATTAATTATTAAATGCACTCACCTTTAGGGTTAGGGTTTCCTTTAGGTTTAGATCTCCTTTTATAAGGATTGATCTCTTGTTTTCACTTCTCTTGATTTATTCATTTTTTTGATAATACATTTTGCACATTGTCAGAACCAAACCCTTGTTTTGTTCTCTCTCTTTCTCTGTGACAAGTTTCTTGCATGCAGGTGTTCATTGGGTTCTGTGGATTTATCTTTCTCAAATCCTACATGGTATCAGAGCCGATTTGCTGCAGCTTGTTCAATTTTTGAAAGAATTAGAGATCTAGGTTTTGGTTGCATCAGATCTGTGTTTGTTTTCTATCTTTTATTTGGAATGGGGGGTTTTTTTTTTGGTGCACTTTGAGCTCAAACGGACCTCACTGTTGAGCTCGCAGCGTCCAAAAACCCCTATTTTCATATAAAAAATGTACGATTCGGCCATAGTTGATTTAAACCATAAAAATTTCAAAAAAAAAAACCAAGTTTTTTGATTTAATTTTTGTGCGGCCAGTGTAATTTTGGGCCGCCACCCATCGGCCACCAAGCGGCCACCAGGCGGCCACCCGCTAGCCGCTCAGGCTAGCGGAACCACCCAGCGGCCGCCGGAAGGCCGCTCGGCCAGCAGCGCTCTACCCGGTGACCACTCGCCAAGCTCCGCCGACAAGCCACCACCGTGCCGCTAGGGCGCCACCAACTCCCTGCTAGAGCTCTGCCCACCGCCCGTGCTCCACCGCCGTGCCACCTGTGCCCAGTGGACCAGGGGTCTATTTTTTTAGCCCCTGAGGGCTCTGGAGGCCATTGTTGTGTTTTTTTGGAGCCATTTCACTCAATCAGGTATAAAATGCTCAATATTTCTTCATTTTTCAAATAGAAATAGGTGTTGGAAAGCTGGCTCGGAGCCCGTTCTGATGGTGTAAGAAATTTTTTAGAATTTTGTAGTTTGGTTTCATTTTTTTGCAGTCAAAGTCAGATGATCTTTTTTCACTCCGATGGGCATAACTTGCTCAATTTTACTTCCTTTTTCGAAAATGAATAGGTGTCAGAAAGGTGGTTCTGTGCTCTTTCTAGATCTACAGTCTATTTCATCAGAAAATTCTTTAGGTACACAGAGATTTGTTTAAAACATTACTGCTTTCTATTGTTTTCTGGCTTTAAGTTTGTACTAGGGATTGGATTTTTGCATTGTGGGGGGGTGTTTTTTTTCTTGCTTTCTGTCATTTACATCAGAAAACTAGAATCTATAAACACCAAAAACAAAACAAAAAAACCCTTTCTGCATCTTCTGTCTAGTTCTGGAAGACCACTAAATAATGATAAAAAATTCAGAGCAGTTGAGGCACAGTTCACAGGATGGCCGATAGATCTATTGAATCTCTCACACCACATAATTATCACACTTGGAAGGGTTGCATGATGAATTTTCTCCAGTCTCGAGGGTTATGGTCCTGTTTGGATGAGGTTCAGCCTCAGTTGACTCGCCCCTTTGAGGTTATGCAACATAGGAACAATATGGATCAGGCTATGAGATTGATGGCTTTGCACATTTCTGATAGTATCCTATTTCATCTTGATGGGTGTCTCACTCCTCGAGCCATTTGGACCAAGTTTGATGGACTTTTTGGCACTGTCAATGAGTTCAGAGCATTGCAGCTTGAGGCCGAGTTGACTTCCTTGGTACCTGATTCGTTTCCTTTCATTGAGGACTTTCTGATGAAGTTCAAACAATAGAGATCTATCTTGTAGGGTTGTGGCAAGATTAAGACTGATACAAAGTGCATCTTCCTGATCCTCTCCAAGCTTCGGGGTCCATTTCAGATCTTCTCTTCGACATTCTATTCCACCGTGGATGCATTGGGAAATCACTTTACCATGCCTACATTTGAGGTGTTTTGTGATCGGTTGACATGAGAGCAAGCCAAGATATCATAGTTGGATGCTCTCATAGGATCACAACACCAAGCATTGGTAGCACAGTCATCTCAGGGGAAGCAGAAGTAGAAACAGAAACCAAAGACCACAGAGCATTGGATGGATTCCAGTTCACAGCACACCTTTGATTCACCTTCTCCTAAGGGGGAATCATTGAAGAAAGACAGACCTAAGTGTGCTTATTGTACTAAGCTAGGACATGACGAGTCCAAGGGTTATGAGAAGAAGATAGATGCATATGCAAAATAGGTTTCAGATTTGACAGCTCTTCTTGAGAGGAACAATATTCATCACTCTTCTTCATCTACATCAGGCAGGTCTTCTTCCTCATCATCTTCATTCCAGATAGATGAACATGCCCCACATAAGGGTCATGCATTATGTGCAACCACCAGTTCACATTCATCTAGATGGCTACTGGATTCAAGTGCTTCACACCATATGGCATCTTCTCAGACCATGTTCTCATCTTTCGAGGATACATCCTCACCACACATATTGATGGGTAATAACACTTATATGAGTGTATGTGGGAAAGGTTCTATCGAAATTGATGATGGTACATTTAATGATGTACTATGTGTTCCATCTTTGTCCACTAACCTTCTCTCCATCTATCAGATTGCTCACAGTGGGATAGGGAAAACAGTTGAGTTCACACCTAATTCAGTGCACATTAGAGACATTCAGACTGGCAACATTGTTGCAACAGGGATAGTTGATCATTCTTCCCGTTTGTATGCATTCACACACTTTGGTCCACCATCTCCACTATCTGAGTTTTCCTCTCTTTCTACAAGAGAGCATGTAGTATCTGAGGTGAAGTTTGGTCACTTGAACTTATGTGTTCTTCCATCCGTTCATGAGACTAGTGTTGAGACTTCTACACCTCTACCTCCTGTTGAGATCACATCTGTTCAA
Source organism: Sequoia sempervirens (assembly GCA_007258455.2). Lineage (NCBI taxonomy): Eukaryota > Viridiplantae > Streptophyta > Pinopsida > Cupressales > Cupressaceae > Sequoia > Sequoia sempervirens. The sequence goes on along the minus strand of VDFB02000003.1, from coordinate 449,995,319 downwards.
CAGGATTCCTCTTCAGCTATGACTATAATTTTTGTTCCACTCATTGAGCCATCAAGTGTAGTTGTTGAGGCCATATTATAGGATATTCCTTTCCTCACAGATGATAATTTCAGCACACCTGTTATCCCATCTTCATTGGAGATTCCATTTCAGGATCATCTTGAGTTGTTTGATTCACCATCCTATTTTTCAGACACTCATACTGTAGTTTCGTTCTTCAATGAGCATCATCCAGGACTTCCTTTTTCACCTCACATCTAGGGATTTCCTCTTCCTCGACCGTTGGATCTGTTTCTTCCTCCGAGGAGACACATTGGTTTGATCATTGGCACAAGGGTTCTCTCATTCTGGGGGGGCTTTGGAGTCTCTTCTCTCTCCTATGGGGGGACCATATTCTGTACTTGTGTGATAGAAGCAGTTCTTGGGGGGTCATGTTGATTCCTCCTTCTATCTCTCTTCTTCTTTCAGTCTTGTTCATCTCTTTTTGGAGAGGAGTTTTTTCCCACTGTGTTTTCTCCTTTTCTCCGCTTTATAGAGATTTGGTTCTATTTGGGTACCTGATCAAGCCTAGTTGCCGGGACCCAATTTTACTTTCATGCATTGTAGTTCCTTTGCTTTCTTCTGCATTGTTTGTAGCTGCATTGTAGCTCATCTTAAGGGGGGGTGTTAGAGTAAAGTAATTAATTAACTTTACTCTCCTCTTAAAAATTCACTTTATGCACATATATTAGTCATTTAATAATTAATATTAATTATTAAATGCACTCACCTTTAGGGTTAGGGTTTCCTTTAGGTTTAAATCTCCTTTTATAAGGACTGATCTCTTGTATTCACTTCTCTTGATTTATTCATTTTTTTGATAATACATTTGCACATTGTCAGAACCAAACCCTTGTTTTGTTCTCTCTCTTTCTCTGTGACAAGTTTCTTGCATGCAGGTGTTCATTGGGTTCTATGGATTTGTCTTTCTCAAATCCTACAAGATCAATTTATAGAAAACTGATTATTCGAACGACAGGTCAGGATTGAAAGATCAACAGATGATGGAGATTGATAGATTAGACATGCATTACAATAACTGTTAGTGGCGACATGAGTGATACAAATTAGAAATAGAATTAAAGATTAAATAAATGATTTAATCTTCAAGTTTGGTATTTGAAAATAGAAGAATAGTCTTTGCATGACAAAGATAAAGATAGGATTAAAACAACTCTTTGTTCGAATGCACACACAAGATGTAATTAATTAAATAAGAATATTTAATTAATTTGCATGTACACGCAATTGAGTTAGAACTAGATGACTGAATGATATGACAAAGAGATCACTCGAGAAAGCAACTCGGACATTAAATCTAGAGTTAACTGCGTGATTTAAATAGATGTTGAGTCTAGTCAAAGTGAATACGTAGATAACTCACACAATTATCCAAATATAGAGGAATGCATTAAAATAGGATTTATGAATTAAATAATTCATTTAATTCAAGATTAGATATTTGAAGAATAATTAAATAAATAAGATTTATTTAATTAAGTGATGAAGGGATTTAAATGAATAATTAAATAAATAAAGGATTTATTTAATTATAGTTGACATATGATAAAGAGGGGAAATAAATAGAATTTATTTAATTTGACAAGAAGAATAAGGTTAATTAGTAACATAATTAAATAAAAAGTGTTTATTTAATTAATCAGATAGAATAAAGAAAATGTGAATCAATTAAATAATTAATATTATTTAATTAATAGAAGAATTAAAGTTAAAGTGAATTAATTAAATAATTGACATTATTTAATTGTGACCATGGAAGAAATACAAATTATTAAGAATATTGAAGTCGTAGGCTTAAACTAGATTTTGGTGTCTACATTTGCCCCTCTTTGATACAATGTCATTTTGGCGTTGTGTCAAAGAAAATCGATAAAAATATGCCCCAGTGTAAATAGGTGAAGGTATGCCCCCTCAGGAAAATTGACAAATTTTCAAAAAAATTCAGAAAAATTTGGAAATGATCCTGATTAGTCCATTGGATAGCCAAAAATGCAGTGGAGTTGACAGAATTGAAGTTGGAAATGGTATGGACAGGTACGAGTCGATTGAAATTGGAAGCTGATGCAGCCAGTAGAAAAGAATGCCACTAATTCCCTAGATATAAATAGAAAATGGGGTAAAAACCTATTCATTTTAACCCACATAGCTTTGAGATTTGAGATTTTGCTCTACACCCACAGCGAAGATGTTTCCTATTCCAAACACCACCATCGAGCATACAGGATCCGGACTTTTAGGCGGCTAGCCGAAGCGGACCCCCCGGTATGTACCTTAAACTTGACGTTTGAATTTTTTTTTTTCGCACCCTTTTATGCATTAAATTGAAATTTTTCTTATGTGTCACTTTATTGAAAAGCTGCATGTGAGTGCGCAATCGATGCATTTGCATGTGGATCAACACATTTGTAATATCACGTAGATAGGTAGCGTAGGTTTTCTGCGGTTCAACACATTTGTTGTTTAGTTCAACGCATTTGATAAATAACAACGCATTTGCATTTAAATTAGCCGCATGTGTTTATTTTTCAACGCTTTTGGAAATATTTCGACGTATGTGTTATTTGATTTACGTAGTTGCATATGATATTAGATGTGCACAGACGCATTTGTTATTTTGCATGCATTTGCATTTTATTGTGATGCATTTGATAAATAATGACGCATATGTAAAATTCAACTACGCATTTGATTTGCTGCAATGCATTTGAACAAGAATGACACATTTGCAAAAGAATGACACATTTGCAAAATAATGACGCATTTGAATAGCATTTGATTTTGTCATTTGGCACTAGGATAGATGTTTGATGCTGACATGAGGCATGTATAATGCCATTGCAAGTTGTGTTAGACACTGTATATATGCGAGAGTTGAGACCTACAACTTTTCACTTTCAAGACAACTTGCAGAGTGCAGAGCGACGATTCTTCTGGCACCTAGGTCTTCTACATGTGACAAACATGCCCCAAATTCAGGTGAACTGGGGTTTATTGACAATGTTGTGCGAGCGGTGGCACTTGGAGACTTCATCATTTCACCTGCCTACTGGAGAGGTGACAGTGACCTTAGAGGACGTCTACAGGATCTCGAGACTTCCCATCAGAGGAACGAGGGTGAGGTACGATACCTAGAGGGGTGTCACGAAGATGTGTAGATACTACCCTCACATCGATGTCAGATAGTTAGGGTTTGATCACTATGAGATTAGATGGCATGTACTGGTACAAAGGTATAGGTGGCTAGACTGTCTAGTGTGTACATTGATAGGTGGGATAGTGCTTCCTGACCATCGAGGTCATGGTTTTCCTATGGGTTGGGGGGAGATGTTAGTAGGAATGTTAGAGCAATGTGAGGTATATGCTTGGGGTCCTTGTCTCCTTGGCATGTTATATTTTCACTTGCATGATATAGCCTATCGAGAGGCTTAGTTCATGAGTTGTGGTACCATGCTCTGGATGATATGCGTGTGGGAACACATTGCCATTTTTCGGCCACCAATGACAATCGATGTACAACACAAAGCTCCTTATGCCTTTCGTTATGCGGGGGTGAACACTCAGCACCACATGGGAGATACTGGGTATTTCAGGCATGCCATAGATACTATGGTTTAGTTTACATGGAGACCGTACTTGGGATGTGTAGAGTGGTTAGACGAGGATGAGCATTTATCTTTTTGCTGCTAGACACAGTACTTGATTGGGTAGACTATTTCACATGTCCACATTATAGAGCACCATTTACCAGATCATGTATTGCGACAGTTCGGAGAGATACAGGATGTGCCGAGAGGATGAGCCGAGTTCGCGAGATCCTCATGAGAGATCCCATTGTGGGGTCCAGAGATTCTAGTGGCTATAGTTGAGGAAAATATTAATGCATTACAGGAAGTTCCTTAGGGATGGAGAGATGGTCCGATAGACCCAGGTACCACAGAGGCTTATGATAAGTGGTGGGCCATGCATAGGCCGATACCCCTTACAGATCCAGATCAGCCTGTGTCAATAGAGTGACGAGGGATAGGATTGCGCGACAGGTGTGGTAGAGGTAGAGGTCAGAGAGGTGGAGGAGGTCATGGTGATGACGAAGATGGTGGTAGAGGTGGTTGACAAGGTGGGAGGGGAGGGAGGCGTGGACGGAGGGGATGAGGGCCACCATTATCACCCATCCATGAGGAGGGATGGGTTGAGGAGGATGTTCACATGCGAAATATTGGTAGAGGTGGGGAGGAGGTAGATGTTGAGATTGGCAGGGAGGAGGAGCATCCCGAAGAGGAGGCCATTCTAGATACTCCTGTAGAGGAGGAGGCAGATAGAGAGGAGGCAGATAGAGAGGAGGCAGAGATTGATGCCCTGGGCTTGCTGGGTGGCTATTAGGATGATGATGAGGAGGATGATGATGATGAGTGAGACATTCGAGACAAGATTCTGGAGGATGAGGAGGATGGTGTGCCGAGGGTTAGACAGGTTGACACAGGGGCAATTGATCTCGATATGGCCACACTTCATGCCTAGATTGGATCCTTGGAGGAGCAGATGAGGGTCCTAATGTTTGAGAGAGATTTGTTACAGATGGAGAGGGATAGGGCCATCATGGACAAAGATCAGGCCATAGCTCGGAGGCAGGAGATTGAGCAGAGATTCATAGAGATCAGAGCTCTATGTACTGGGCTAGTAGCTGCATTTTCTAGAGAGTTAGTTAGAGCCGAGGAGAGGGAGGCTTATTATCGAGATTTATATGAGACAAAGGTTCCTCTAGAGAGACAGGTGCCCAGCTTCTCAGAGGCACGTAGTAGCAGGTCATAGACTAGGACCCACATTAGGATAGTTAGCACAGAGGGTGTGGAGAAGCCACACAAATTAGGTACATACAACAGGCCCCACTCAGGGCACAGGTCATCAGGATCTCGACATTAGTCATCCGCACACTCTAGCCATGATAGCAGTGGCAGTTTAGGATAGGGACACCTGTTGATATGTATCGAGATACTGTATTATGATTATATAGCCTGTGGGCTTCCATATTTATTGATACATTATGACATTATGATGTGACACTTTTTGAGGGATATATATATATATATATATGATTTTGGTGGCGATTCTCATGATATTCCATTCTATTTATTGATTATGCAGTCATTTATGTATATATGTCATTTTTATATGAGATGCCTATGTGATGGATGATCATATCTACTCTATGATGTGTTTATGCAGCTTATGATGTGATGTGGATTCTATGTGATGATGTATGTTGAATATTTATGATGTCGATGGATGTTATGTATGTAGTTTATAATTATGAGATGCAATGTGATGTTATATGTACAATGCTTTCTACATGTGATGCCATACATATGTCATGTGGTGTATGTATTTAAATTTGTTATGTACATGGAATGCTTATGATATGCAATCTATGATGATAAATGTCTATTATGCCATGATGTCCTAGATATGATAAATGTGTATATGTATGTATTTTTCTAACATGAATGTGTACGCAGGATGATTTATATTGTTGTGTGTGTTTTGGAAATGATATTTTCTAACATGAATGTGTATGTAGGATGATTTCTATTGTTGTGTGTCACAAGACTCCGTCATAATGCAAGAAAGAAGAACTGTCAATGCAGAAAGAAAGATTGAGAAATAATGAAAGAAATGTGATGGATGTTAATATTAGCAATCTTCGATGTTTCGTTGTATCACAAAAGGTGTTGCATTTTATCATCATTGGGCGGGACTAATACAAATGGAGAAAAACACCATGATATGACATAGATCAAGGTGTACAAGGTCATCCACTTGCTAACACAGACAGTCGCAGACAAGGATTGTCATTAACTCATACTAAGGGCATAGTTTCCCCAGTCTTTTTGTCAAGACAAACCATAGACAACAAACAAAATAAAATATGGGTCATGAGACATCATCGCTCCTCTAAATCCTTCATGGGACATCCTTGAGGAAACTAGTAACATGACTCAAAATCAAATTTAAAAGACAGCTGATAGACAACAGTCAAAGAAAATAGAATTCTGATACATCGTTGCTTCTCTAAATCCTTCATGGGACATCCTTGAGAAAGCTAGTAACATAATTCCCATCATAAAGTCAAATGAAAAGATAAGATAAATAAGCCATAAAGTCAACAAGCCAGTAAAAAATTTGCCAAAACTTGATCTGTTTGTTTGATTCGTTTTGATTGATAGAAGGATTGATTGAGAGAACCTGATTTCAGGAGATACACATACTGGATAAGACTTTGAATCTGGTTTTGATGTTATGACTATCTATATAAGGCATGACAAAGCTTGATTTTAGAAAGACATGTATTGTATAAGACGTTGAGTCAGATGTCGTTGATGTGATAACCTGTGTAAGACTATGTTTGATTGTCTGACAATGTCGATTATGCAGGAAGGACTCATCCTGTATGAGACATAGATTGTTTTTCTGATATCGGTATTTAGGAAGGACTCATTCTAAATAAGACAGGTTGATTGGCTTGATAATGTCTGTTTCCAGGAAGGACACATCCTATATCAGACATTAGTTGATCCATTTTGATTGTTTCGCTTGGAAAGTTGTTTGAATTGACTTAGAGACATTGCTAACTTGTTCACCAGATTGATGCATGACATGATGCGATGTGTGGACAATTGACTATGTGTGATGAAAAACCCTAAAGGACTGACCTAGTGCAGCCTTGGGGGCTCATCGATTGATGGCCTTAACTATGTTATACACGCAGAGACCTCGTAGTTTGACTTGACTTTGACTGACAAGACTAACTACAAATAGAAGACGTGTGTGATAGTGAATGTGATGAACCCTAATGGACTGACCTAGTGTGGCCTCGGGGGCTCATCGATTGATGGCCTTGCCTACGTTATACACATAGAGACCTCATAGTTCGACACGACCAATGACCTTGTCATATAGACATAGGGATTGAATCATGATTTTCTACTGACAAACCTAAACGAAATGACCTAATGCCTCAGAGGCACATCGACATATGGCCTTGCGTATGTCTAGTCGTAGAGGCAATGTAGTTCGACAAATGAGAAAAACTGACAAGTGCAACTGACTTTGACTCTATTTTTGGATTTTTGGTATGTTTTGATTTTTTTGTCTTTTTGAAGTTTTTTGATTTTTTTGTGTTTTCTCAAGTCATTTTGTGATGTTTTGGATTTTTCTATGGTGTGACGTCTTCAACATAGCCAATGGAAGAATCGAGATGATGCACATCAAGTGTTTTCCCCCAGTCGAGTAGAAGACCAATTGAATATGAATAGGGTAAAATGGGGGATATGAAATGCAATCGATGTCAATCGTTACAAGTTATGGGAAAGACTACCACTTATTATGAATGGTATGTACCAGCGATGGATGGGAAATATAAGTGATATGTACAGGGATAAGGGATATGTACAGGATAGTGGAGTATGTACAGGGTAGTGGACTATGTACAGGGTAGTGGACTATGTACAAGGCATGTTAGATTAGAATAATAGTAGACAAAGGAGCAGAGTCAACTACACATGGCGCCTGTTTGCCAGGTTTTCACCATGGTAGTTATCCAAAGCGCCATCGAAGTGGTTTTCACTATTAGACGAATTATTTGTCTTTACTATTTTTTGGATTTTCTAATTTTTTTGGTGTTACCAAGATGCCTGTTTGCCAGGCTTTCACCTTGGTAACGATTTTATTTTATTTTATGATTTTTTTTGTATTTTTGGCTAACTAAGACAAGGCCCTCAAAAGCTATGCGTAGAACTTCTTCAGATGAAGACTATTGATTGGCGAGGACAATGGTTCCCCTTCAGGAGTAGAAACTTGATATGCTTTTGATCCAAAGGCTTCTGTAACAATATAAGGTCCTAACCAGTTTGGTTCAAACTTTCCTAGTTTTTCTCTTTCTGCTTGATTCTTTAGGTTCTCCATTAAAACTTGAAGATGGTCTAGTGCCTTTTGTCTTCGCTCATCCAAGAATTCTAGCTCATGGAGTCTCGATACTCGGTACTCTTCATCATCAATGTGCCCTTTCAAGGATACCCTCAGGGAAGGAATCTTGACCTCAATAGGAAGAATGGCTTCAAAACCAAATACTAGTGAATAGGGAGTGGTGCTAGTGGGAGTACAGATACTTGTGTGGTAGGCCCATAAGGCAGGATTAAGCTGTAAATGCCAATCACGACTAGCATCATTAACAGTCTTCTTGAGGATTCTAATGATAGTTTTGTTAGATGCCTCTGCTTGGCCATTACCTTATGGGTAGTATGGAGTGGAAAAGTGATGTTGAATATGAAATTCATCACAAAGATGGCGGACTTCTTGATTCTTAAATGGGTGGCCATTATCAGTGATTATGGATTGAGGGACACCATACCGATAGATGATATAGTTCAAGATAAACTTAGAGATTTGTGTGCCGGTAATGTATGTCATTGGAATAGCTTCAATCCACTTCGTAAAGTACTCGATGGAAGTAATGATGAATTTGTGGCCATTGGATGATGTGGGATGGATCTTACCTATGAGGTCGAGTCCCCATTGGGCAAAGGGCTATGGAAATGTTATAGGACAGAGGTCTTGTGCTGGTGCATGTATCAAGTCTCCATGAACTTGGCATTGGAGACATTTCTTTACAAAGACATATGAGTCCTTTTCCATAGTAGGCCAATAATAACCTAGTCTCATAATCTTTTTGGCTAAGGTAGGACTGCTAGAATGGGAACCACATATACCCTCATGCACCCCACACAAGGTTTCTTGTGATTCATTAGAATCAAGACATCTCAGTAGGGTATTATCTAAGGCGCGTCTATATAGGGTGTCTTCGACGATGGTGTATTTAGCTGACTTACGAAGGAATGTCCTACGTTGGTTGTTTGAGAGGCCAGTGGGTATGATTTTTGCATGGAGGTAGTCATAGAATTCTTTATACCATGGGGAATCAGGACCAACAATGTCACATACCATTTCAAAATCTGGGATATCGTAGGCTGGGACCAAAAGTTGTTCTACCAAAAACTCAAACTTAGGCACGTTGTTAGGAATGTCCAGAAGTGATGCAATTGTAGCCATAGCGTTTGCTGCCTTGTTTAAAACATGAGGTATATGATGAAATTCAACTTTGTCAAAGTACTCTTTAAAGATATCAGCCATGCATTTGTATGGAGCAAGCTTCTCATCCTTAGTCTATAATCATCATTTACCTGTTTGATTACTAGTTGAGAATTTCCATATACTTGTAGGTTCTTAATTTTCCACTTGACTGCCATGCGTAACGCTGTCCCTAGAGCTTCATACTCTGCTATGTTGTTAGTACTGGAAATGCAATCCTGAATGAATTAGGGATGGAATCACCCTATGGTGTGATAAACAATATACTAGCCCCTGAGCCATGATTTGTATGTGAGCCATCAAAGTACAATTTCCATGTGTTTGTGTTGATGGTGAATATAAACTCATCAGGAAAGTGTAAAACTAATGGGTGATCTGCTTGTATTGGTGTGTCGACTAACTGATCAACAGTGACTTGTCCTTTAATAGCCTTTCTTTCCACGTATTGGATATCATACTCACTAAGTATCATCACCCATTTTTCCAATCGCCCTGTTAATGTTGCCTTGCTTAGAAGATATTTCAGAGGATCTATTTTGGCAATCAACATTGTTTGATGGTTTAGCATATAGTGCCTTAGTTTTTGGGTAGAAAATACTACTGCAAGACATGAACGTTGAATGGTACTATTGTTGAGCTCATAACCTACCAAAGTCTGACTGATATAATAGACTGCCCTTTCATGACCTTCATCATCATTCTGGGCAAGCAATGCTCCAAGTGATGAATGGGTTGCTGTAATATAAAGAATCAGTGGTCGCCCTTCAACAGGTGGCATTAATACTGGTGGTGTGAGTAGATATTCTTTAATCAGTTGAAAAGCCTCTCCACACCTAGCTGTCCATGCAAAGGGTACCCCTTTCTTAAGTAGATGTTGAAAAGGATGTGTCTTATCTGCTAACTGCACTATAAATCTTCTGATGGATTGTAGTCTTCCTTGTAATGTCCTTAGTTGACTGAGATTAGTTGGTGGAGGCATGTCTATGATTTCTTTCACCTTGGCTGGATCCACTTCAATGCCTCATCTGGAAATGATATAGCCTAAAAGTTTTTCGGACTTGACTCCAAACACACATTTCTTGGGATTGAGTCTCACTTTATATTTCTCTAGCCTTTGAAATATCTTGTCTAAAACCTGTAAATGTTCTGCCCTTGTCTTGGATTTAACTATAAGGTCATCAACATAATCCTCCATAAGAGTGTGTACTAGATCATGAAAGATGGTGGTCATGGCACGTTGATAGGTTGCTCCAGCATTTTTGAGTCCAAAGGGCATAAAATTCCAGCAATACGCTCCCCAAGGACAAGTGAAAGTTGTGTTAGGTTGGTCTTTAGTTGCAATTCTGATCTGGTTATATCCTAAAAATCCATCCATAAGGGACAACATCTCATACCCTGCTATCATGTCTACTATCATGTCTATGTTAGGCAAAGGGAACTCATCCTTAGGACAAGCCTTGTTGATATCTCTGAAATCAGTGCAGATGTAGATTCCCCTTGTTGGTTTAGTGACTGGTACAAGATTGGAAATCCAATCTGCATAGTTGATTGATCTAATGAAACCAATGTCTAACAGTTTCTTGAGTTCTCGCTTGACTAGTAAAGCAATCTATGGGTGCATTTTCCTCAATTTCTGTTTCACTAGTTTGGCACCTGGTTGTAAGGGTAAGTGATGTAGAACAAGTTTAGGATCCATCCCAGGCATGTCTGCATATGAACAAGAAAAATTTATCTGTCTCTATGCAAAGAAGTTGTGGAATTTTGGTTGCTCTTTTGTTGTCAATGACGCTGCAAAATAAACTAGTCGAGGATTCTCTTCTATGCCTATGTTGACTTTGACTGATTCTTCAACGAGCATGGGTGAATTTTCCTATGCAACGGGGAGAATGTTCAAACCTCTATCTGTATGTGCCTTAGGGAGGTTTTCGCCTTCAAATGTGTCCTTTCTTTTTACTTTTTCATCGCCTAGACGCACCTTTTGGTTTTCACCTAGAGACTCATCCTTTTTATCTTGTTTATTCTTTTTCTCATTTTTACGACTGGAGGGTTGAACAGATTCTCCAAAATATGCTTTGTTGTCCAAGTCAATGGTAAAACTAGCCTTGTGATCACCACTAGGCATGCCTTCTCGTAATCCCAAGAACTCAACAATTGCTTCGTCGTTCTCAAAAATATCTAAGACGGTTGTCTCTTGTTGGTCCCAATCAATGAGTTAGGGATAAAATAAGGGCATGTCATCATTAGAGTTATCAAAGTTTAATGGGGTCAAGGTAAGGAATGAGTTGTTCATATGGTCACAAAAGTCTTGTACTAAGTCCTGTTTGCTCTTAGGTTTAGTTCTAGGTGGATTGAGAGGTGGGCCTAATGCCAAGGTTTGGTTATTTGAAATAGATGGATCAGGTTGCCAAGAGGTAGGATCAAGTGATTCCCAATAGTAGTGTTTAAACCATTCCTCTTTTGTCATATTCTTTGGTGGACAAGAATTCAATGGATTTGGTGAGGATCTTAACATTAAGTCAAGTTCTCCAAAGAGCTTGTCAAGGTCCATGGAAGAGGTAGAGGATAAGGAATCCAACTCATATTCGTTTGAGTCAGGGGAGTCACAATGGTATTAGTCAGATGGGTCATGAGATGTCTCAATATCTTCTAAAGCACTTACTTCCTCGAGTAAGGGTGATGTGGTACTAGGAATGCCAATTTGAATCGGTTGAAACCCCATCCCTAAGCCTTTTGGCCATTGAGAAACAAAGATTGGTTCGATCCTTCCATCTTGATTTAAGTCTAAACCGCTTTGTCCATTATATCCCTTGCTCTGCATAATTGTGAAACCTTTTCCATATAGATCTATAGGAATGTGAGCAAGTGAGAGAGGTTCTTCATTATCTTCCTTGTACAACCAGGAAGTGACATCTTCTGTATTTACGACCTCTTTGCTTAATTCTCCCCATTTAGTGAAAGTTGTTGTGGGAGGAACGTGTATAGTGACCATAGATTGTCTCCTATCTGATGTAGGTAAACTGTATAACTTAGGAGGAATCAAATGGCTAACACAATAAGATGTCTTCATGTAATACTCTCCACAACCCTTGTCTTGGATCTCAACCCTAGGAGTGGTAGGAATTGAGGGTGAAATAGATGTTAAAGTGAGTGTGGATGGATCAACATAGGAAGATGGATTGGACGATGAAGCCTCTTGGTTTACTGACACTTGGCATTGGGGGATCTCTTTTAGATTGGTGCAATATTGGAATGGATCTGGGTCACCATCTATAGTTATTTCAGTGCCATTGTAAGGGAATTTGAGACATTGATGATATGTGGAAGGGACCACCTTCATGGCATGAATCCACGGTCTGCCCAATAGAAGGTTATAAGGAAAGGTGAGATCCAAGACCTGGAACTTTGTCTCCATTACTGCAGGGTCAATTCTGATAGGAAGTGTTACCACCCCCTTTTATTTTCATTCCTCATCATCATAAGCTTTAATGACAATACTTTTGGTTGTGTCTATGCATGCTTTTGAGAAACCTAATGGCTTAATCAATTTTAAAGTGCATAGATTTAACCCTGCTCCTCTGTCTACCAAAACTCATCTAACTTTGGTGTCATCAACAAGGACTTCAAGATGTAAAAGGTCATTATGGTTTGTCTTTTCAGTTGCGTAGTCTTGTTCAGAAAACGTGGCATGATGATTATTGGTCAAGTAGCCCACCATTTCTTGGAAATGATTGACATCGATGTCATTTGGGGCTAAGATAGATCGATGCTCAGGGAAAATACGCAACAGTTCCAAGATTGAGATTTGGGTTGGGGTCTTCCCCAACTGGTCAAGTAGGTTATATTGTGACTTGGAAGGCTGTGGTGTTTGCTGTGATGGAGGGCCTTGGAAATTGATCTTAGTATGATGAGTATTGACCGCGCACTCGAGATTTGTATTGATAGTAATAGTATTGATATTCTCATTAGTGGCGTGAAGGTGATGAATGGTTTTGCCACTATTATAATCATGCTTGATACTTGCATAGTTGGCTGAAATATTGGTCTTAGTACTCGAACTAGGCACAGTTCCTTTCCCATGGTCATGTAGCAGATCAGAAAATACTTGATGATCAGTGTTTGATAACTTTGGTTTCTATCCACTAACTTCAATTATTCTCCTTTCAACAAGATCTTGTATGATATTCTTTAGTTGGCGATAATTTTGTAGGTTATGTCCCTTAGTTCTATGATAATCACAAAAGGCATTGTCATCCCACCAAACTGGCTTAAATTGTCTTGGCTCTTGCAGTTGTATAAGATTATGTTGTAATAGTTGCTTGAATACGAACTCTATGGGTTTTCCTAAGGGAGCGAACTCACGTTTTTGAAACCTCCTTTGTTTTTGCGGACATTGAGTATTTTGGACCATGTTGGGAGGTTGATTGACAACATTAAGCATGTTGGCAGAAGTGTTAGGTCCTTTTAGTGTGATGATTGGTCCTACTTGTATAGTTTTAGCATCAACTACCCCATCATTGGTGATGTTTTTGTTGCGAGACCAAAATTTGTTTCTGTCATTGGGGGTGTTTTACAGGATCAGATTTCTATTGGATGTTGATGTCTTAAGTTCACCTTTATCAATGAGATCCTTTTCTATTATAACCCCCTTTTCCACTAGTTCCGAAAAAAATGTACAACAATGTACCCTTAAGTTACTCCTTAGTTTTGCATGAAGGTTTTCCTGGAACATAGTAACTTTTTGTTTTTTAGGTATCTTGACAGGACATCGGATAGCTATAGTCCTCCATCTTTGGAAGAAAGTAATGAATGTTTCACTTTCATCCTGTGTTGTGTGACACAAGGTTGCTATATTTATCTCGTGGTCTATGTTGAAGGAGAATTGCTCCACAAATTTCTCAGCCAGTTCACCCCAAGATCTGATGCCATAGTCTAGACCGGAAAACCACTCTAGTGCAATTCCTACAAGACTTCCTGGATATTTAGTCTCATAAGATATGTGGGGTCATAGGCGACGTCTATGCATATGGTAGAAAATTACCTTATATGTTCTATCAGATTTCATTTTCCGTTGTACTTAGGGAGAATCAGTCTGACATACCCGTGAGGGAAAGGGGTCATGTACAATGATCTATCAAAAGGGAATGGGCATATGTCCTTTTTTGAAAAGGATTTATTAGTTGACACTGCGATGTTATCCATCTGCATTTGTAGTGCATGCATTTTTTTTTGTAAAACATTAGCCAGGGTCAATGATGTGTTGGGTGGGTTATGTGGATCTGTGTATGTATTCTGAAATCTAAGGTCTCGTGATGGGTTTCAATTGAACGTTGGTATTTGAGGTGGGTTTGGATTCAGAATGTTGGTAAATGTGTTCTAGTTCAAAATCTGCATAAATTGGTTTTGACTTGGGATTTGTGTGAACAGATTCTGAGTACCGTGTTGGGAGAAGGGATTCTAATTCAGAATTTGTGTAAATTGGTGTTGACTTGGAATCTGGGAGAATGGGTTTTGATTACCCATTTGGGAGAACGAATTCTGATTTGGAATCTGTGTGAATGTATTCTGACTGCCGATCTAGGAAGATGGATTCTGATTGCCATATTGGAATGAGGGAATGCCTCTTGTTTGTTTAATTTGTGGTATAGTACTAGTGGTTTGAACACTAGGTATAGCTGTTGACTGAGGTATGGTACCTGTGACACTAACATTTGGTGTAGAAGCTGATGTTTTAAATCTTTTACTCCCAACAAGAGGACCGAAGGGAGTGGACGATGATGCCCCTATAGTGAAATTAAATCTTGATGTCATGCCAGACGTACCAAATGGAGACATATGGACTATCGTACTCTGTGTAGGTATGCCATATGGTATGGTTGTATTCACCTGAGGTATATTAGTACTGGCAGTCATTGTATTTGTCCCTTGTGTATGTTGAGCTTGTAAGGTGCTAATATCAAATCCTATGGGTAAGGTAGCACCTTCAACTAACAATTTGGCTAAGTATCATTGACGATCGTTTGCTAGGTACTCATCTACAAAAGAGGAAAACTCAAGGTCCTGTGCCGCATCCTCTATGTCCTCTACTGTAATGTGTCCTTGAGTGTTTCTAGTGGTGAATTTTTCTAATAAAGTCCTATGAGATCTTGTGGAGAATGGATTGATGAATTCGTTTGGGTTCGAGATCTTTTCTCTCTCTCTTTTCTTAGACCTAGTTTCAACCATGTAAGATAAGCTCAATATGCAAGGAATGCAAAACTACTTCTATGGACAGTATGACTCTAGTCTATGTTTTTGGGATTTTTTGAATGCAAAATAAGGAATGTTCTAGGATGACACTTGTCTAATATGACAATATCCAAAGATGCAAAGTCTAAGCAATCTTCTAAGGTAATCAATTCTTTAAACCCAAGACGGGGGGACCAACTACCTAAAGTATAACCAAGGCGTCAATTTAGTTAAGTCAAGGAACCAATGTAGGATGAGGATCAAAGACAAGTTGAGTTTCCTAACTAGACTGATGAGCTAGGAGAACTCTCTATAGGACAAAGGATAAGATGATAGGACTAGGTTCAATGACAGATTTCATTGATGCTATGATTTTTCTAGAGTGTAGATGGTGGACCTATCCTAAAGTTTGTAAAACTGACTTTCCTATAAGTTTAAATCTAAAGGTAATATGTACTCAAAGATGAACGTAAAACTCAAAATCAGGAAAACTATGGTAATGACCAAATGATACTTAAAGGATGCAAAATCGAGCAAATCGTTTCAAGTTTTTGTTCAAGGACAAGTAAGACATATCAAAGACTAGTATGATAGTGTTGACTGGACAGTGACTGTGAATTCTGGTTTTCTAATAATCTGGAAAATGTGTCGCAGAATTTATCAAATGCGGTTTTGTTTCACAGTTGCGGTTTTTTGTCAATCAATTGTGTGTCTCTGGTAAAGTTTAGTGTCTAAATCTGGAAGATGTGGTTAAGTTTCTCATAGATGTGACTCGTAATGACAGTTGTGACTCAGGCTATCACAGATGTGGTTTTCCTAAACTTATGCACCAGTAAAATTTCTGCGACAGTGGAAAATGCGTCGTTTGAGACTGTAGTTGTGGCTCACCTCAGATGCGTTACAAAATATCACAAGTGTGGTTTTTGAAGATAGATGTGGTTTTTGACAAAGAAAATGTGAGCTAATCTGGTAGATGCGACTCTGAGGTAAACAAATGTGACTTGACAGAACAATTACAAATGTGAGCTAATCTGGCAGATGTGACTCTAGGGTAAATGTGGTGGATAATGTTGAAAAATACAACAAGCACTTGACAAGCACAATGTTTTGGGTGTAAGCAAGTGCACATAAGACAAGTACAATCTTAATAGGCCAATATGCCAAGGGTTTGTATACTTGGTATATCCCACCGATATACCCCAGATTGGTGCTAAACACCTTTCCTTCTCGAGAGCGGATAGCTTAGAAGTTTGGTGGCATTGGCTCCCCTCCACAGCTCATTAACGTCATTCGAGGACACCAATTTCAAATTCATGGGTAGTGACTTCCCAAGAACTGCTATCTCTACTCAACGGGATCAGTAGTGAGTGTCTTCAGGCATGATACTATACCCTGCACTATATCAAGCAATGACTAAAAAATGGTTGGGCTCTAAAACAAAAGGTGTTTAGTACGAGCGTTTCGTTCGTAGGTAATGATCCATGTGGCGAGAGTCCCCTTTCAGATCCATCTCGTCGGAACCATACGCACGATTCTTGGGATTTCCCCAAGAATCCACTTTTATATACCAGCTGGAAGTCCCTCGAGTTTAGGGTTCTACCAGTCTGAGTCATCCTGGGGTGAGTACTTTTTCCCACCAAAACAGGCCCAAGTTCTAGAGTTGGTAACTGTTTCTCTTACACCCAGGATCACATAGATGCGCAAGGGGAGAGGATACTTCGATGTACCAAATCGTGAGGGTAATTATATAGTTGTGCTTTCACACCAAACATAGTAGACACTTGTTAATTTTAATCCAAATGAAAGATTTGCTACACTACCAAACAATCTGTTTCAAAAATTTAACTAGGGTCTTCGACATGCGTTCTACAGAAAGATTCATTAGTAGTTTTCAGTATTGTCTTCATCAATCATTCTGCAAAAACTCATTAACTCCTCAAGACACACGCTGAAAACAAAAGATTAGTGAAAATAAAAACATGAAAGGAAACTGTAAGTTAAAATTCTAAAACCTAAAAATATACCAGTCGGATGCATCGTTTTATCTGTCAAATGCGTCACAGTATTTTACCAGTTAGTTACAACTCAGAAAATGACAGATGCGTGATTCCTTTTCAGATGCATCATTTTCATTCACAGATGTGATCAATAATGTCAATTGCATCGTTTCATCAAGTTGATGCATCTCTGAATGTCAATTGCGGTGTTTCGTCAAGCAGATGCGTCGTTTCATACAAAAACTTGCAAAATAAAATAAAAGTCTATGGATATGTGAAGATGGTGTCTTCACGTCGGGTTCACCAAATGTAATGTCTAGAAAAATGTAGAAGAAACAGATCAAAGCAAACATGCAATGCAATCTTAAAACTCTAATGCAATCTAAGTTAAGCAACAAAGAACAAAGGAAGGCCAAAACGTAAATAAACTGAACAATCTCACCCAATATGTATATAATTCCATGTATCATCTCGATTTCCCTTCTCCATTTTGCCGTTGTAGTATAATTTCCTTCATATTTTCAAAAGTTTGTGCAAGTATAGCCTATGATAGTGATTTAGCAAAACATCGAAGATTCAAGATAGTTGCTCCAAAAAGTCATAAGATTTCGAGAGAGATTGGAATGATAAAGGATAGATCAATTTATAGAAAATTGATTATTCAAATGATAGGTCAGGATTGAAAGATCAACGGACGGTTGAGATTGACATATTAGACATGCATTATGATAACTGTTAGTGGTGACATGAGTGATACAAATTAGAAATAGAATTAAAGATTAAATAAATGATTTAATCTTCAAGTTTGGTATTCGAAAATAGAAGAATAGTCTTTGCATGAAAAAGATAAAGATAGGATTAAAGCAACTCTCTATTCGAATGCACACACAAGATTTAATTAATTAAATAAGAATATTTAATTAATCTGCATGTACACACAATTGAGTTAGAAATAGATGACTGAATGATATGACAAAGATATCACTCGAGAAAGCAACTTGGACATTAAATCCAGAGTTAATTGCGTGATTTAAATAGATGTTGAGTCGAGTCAAAGTAAATACTTAGATAACTCACACAATTATCCAAATATATAGGAATGTGTTAAAATAGGATTTATGAATTAAATAATTCATTTAATTCAAGATTTGATAGTTGAAGAATAATTAAATAAATAAGATTTATTTAATTAAGTGATGAAGGGATTTAAATGAATAATTAAATAAATAAAGGATTTATTTAATTATAGTTGACATATGATAAAGGGGGGAATTAAATAGAATTTATTTAATTTGACAAGAAGAATAAGGTTAATTAGTAACATAATTAAATAAAAAGCGTTTATTTAATTAATCAGATAGAATAAAGAAAATGTGAATCAATTAAATAATTAAGATTATTTAATTAATAGAAGAATTAAAGTTAAAGTGAATTAATTAAATAATTGACATTATTTAATTGTGACCATGGAAGAAATACGAATTATTAAGAATATTGAAGTCGCTGGCTTAAACCAGATTTCGGTGTTTACATTTACCACCCATAGAAACAATGTTGTTGAGAGTGACTATCTTATTCTTATGCTCATGAATTCTCATCATTTCTAACAATGGGACTGTGACTTTAACCTGAGACAATACCTGGAACATATCTACAGGAGAATACTTGGAAACTCAAGGAGTATCAGTTCCTTAGGAATTACCTTGTCATCTTGTCTTTCAACCTTTTCAACACTTGAATTGAAATCCTTGGCCTTCACGGCTTGAGAAATAGGTTCACCATTAATCTTAGCCTTAGCCCAAATTCTCATCTCCTTACCTTCTTTAGGTTTTGTCTCTTCTTTCTTATTTTATGTCTTAGTCCCTTTATTTTTTGCGTTGTTCTCCTTGATAAACATGCTACCAGGGTTACCTTGATTACCATTTACAATCCTATTTCTCAAATGAAGATTGCTTCAAGTTCTTGAGCGGCCAATGCAATTGTGAACTTTTCAATTTCTTCATTTGAAGGTCTTCTGAAAGAAAAATTGTTTGACTCAAGAGTGTAAAAAATGCAGTAATTCTCTCTTTCTTCATTTGAAAATACTTGTTGATGGTAAGAAATCGCCTCTTGCCTCTGAACATCCACATCACTTCTATTAGGCTCATCATCAAAGGAGTACTCATCATAGGAAAAATCTGATTTGGTCATAAGCACATTCACAATTTCATCATGATCATGAGGAGGATCATAACCTCCTTGATCATTTGGTGACTCTTCTGATGATCTTGCAACAACACATTGCTATGAAAAATGAGGCATTTGACATACTCCACACCATGGAAAATATTCAGTGACATTTGTGGAATGTTTTTGCGAAGGATCAAGTGTTTTTGAACATTCTTTTGATTATTGTTAACTGGCTTCCCATTGTGCTAGTTAGTATGGTAAGGGTAGTCCTACAATCTTGGTGGCCTTTCATTTCTTTGGAATTGTGGCTTATCATTCTTTGGTCCCTTCTACAATAGACTAAGAACTTGATCTAATTTCTCACGAGGGGCTACAACTTTACCCACCTTTTCATTTTGTACTCTAGGATTTTTCAAAGCTTTAGGGTCATCCCTTCTTCCCACTTTACCTGATGCTCTCCTATTGTTTTCTATATTGACTACCATTTTGTAGGATTCTCTCAAGTTCTATGGATTCTTATCTCTGAGAAGGTAACACATTTGTGAATCATATGCATTGCAGTATACCACTAGACATGCATTTTCATTGGGCCTCAAATAACTAGGGACTTTATACATAGCCTTTTCAAACCTTGAATTGAACTCAGTTGCCATTTCATTATGTCCCTTTGTGATATTTTTAAAATCATTTAACCTAAACCTAGGATTGGTTTGGTCTCCATACTGTTCTTTGAAAATTTTATAGAAAGCATCCTTAGAATCAATGCTTGTATCAGGAAAGCTTCTATGCCAATCCCTAGTGTCTTTAGTTAAGGATTTCATAAAATATTTCATGGAAACATCATCATCCCATAGCTCAAAATATTCTACAAAACTTTGAAAAGCTTTCAAATGGTCCAAACCATTGAGAGAATTATTACCAGTAAACTTGGGTACATGTTTCCTTGCATTATTTAGAACAGGATTTGGGTACCCCAGGATGTTTTCAAAACATAGTTTCCTATATCTATCAATGTGCAATAATATCCTTCCAAAGGGTCCCTCTTCCTTATTCTGGTTGTCATGATTCCTTCTCCTATCATAGTTGTTTTTGGACCTTCTTGGTTGGGAATCATATTGGTCATTGAATTGGACTATCCTAACCTTGTTTTTTGGATGTTAGGATGAATTGGAATGATTTTCACTAGATGAGGGTTTTTCATTTAAATGAGGACTTGAAGATGATATGCAGGCTTGAGGGATATGAGTTTCAAGGACATAATCCTTTATAGTGGATTCTAAGAAACCAAGTTTCCTTTTCATCTCAGTGTTTACAACTAGCAGTTCCATCTCTTTCACTCTCTTCTCCAACTCTTCATTTTCTTTTATTAATTTATCAACAAGTGAAATAGAATCATTTTGTGATTTTTACTTCTTAGAAGGATCTCCCTCATTTATATTTACTCCCCCCATAGGTTGCTTTCCCTTATCAACATTTTGGGAAGCAACATTTGTATTATTAAGGGGAGGATTAACACATTTGTATTATTAGAAGGGGAATTAACATGAATGGAAGCCTTTACAACAACATTGGTCCATGAATTCACACAAGCATTATTAGTTGAGGTAATTATGGGCTCCCTTGTTACAATCTCTATAACAACATGACCAATTTCTTGGGCAGATTGCATTACTAATCATTATAGTTCTTCCATCTTTCAAACGTTCCTTTGTAACATTTCTCTCTCAACCATAGCTTCCCTTATCCTTTTTTCTTTCTCTTCATACCTCTTCTTTCTTGACTCATCACATCTTAATGCTCTTTCTCTAAGGCATTGAACATCATTGAAAAATTCCTCCTCATCTAGTAATGTAGCATAAACATCAGATGCTATTACAATCTCGACATGGCCAAGAGTATTTTCATGGGCATGTTCATGGGAATACTCATCAAATCCAGTCAATAGATCATAAGGAAGAGGAGTATTCATGTTAGAATTTGGGGTAAAGAGCCTTGTAGCTCTAGCATGAATAGTATTTATGTTATCTTGTTGAATTATATCCCTCTCCCTCCTATGCATGGATCTTAAGCCTTGATTTAAGGGCTTCTCATTCACAACATTCTTTATTATGACTTCTCCACTTTCAGGAGAAATATGATCAAAAAATCTAACAAGTTCCTTTCACATTTAGAACTAGAGCTAGAGTGAATTTTACATTCAGGAGTTGGATGAGGGGTAGACTTACTTGTTCCTGTGTCCTTTGTTTTTACCCACTTTCCACGAATGTTCTTGGGAAATTATCCTTCCAGTTTTTTCTCTAGATGCTTCTTCATGTGGCCACAAGTTCCTCACATTTGTGCTTGAATCTTCTTCATGTTTACCAACCTTTTCAATTTATTTTTATTCTTCTTCTTTACTTCTTTGATATCTTCAAATACCAACACACACTGGTGTAGAAATTTTAGAGTCGCCACCCAAATTGCTTGGGACAAACTCGTAGCAATTGTGTTACAATTTATGCAAATTTCACAAGATCCTTGGAAACTCAAAAAAAAATTTGACAAATGCAAAATGATTTTAAATGAACTTTGAGCACAAGCCTTTCAATACACAAAATGGTAGGAAACTTAACATAAACTTTGGTGGGACAATTGGGAAAGACTCGATCAATGGTTAGCAGAAACTTCAAATAAACCGAATCTATAGATAAACATCACCATAGATTATAGTGATCTTGGATAAGGCACTCTGGAGAACAAATATTTACCAAACTTACGTTCCTAGTAGAGTCACCAATCTATTGGTGGGTTTTAAAGAACCAATCAGATGTCACCAAGTACTTATGAGCTTGCCAAACTCAATTCACAAATACTTGAGAGATAATTGGCCAACAAATGAGATGGAGCTATAACACTTCTTCTCCTACACTTTGGGCTCTGCAGTACCCGGGAGGGTGATCCCATAATGTATATCCTATAAATCTTCTAGACAATTGACTCATACATTGAACAACAAAGCAAATATATTCCCATTAGAGGCTAAGTAGATGAAACCCTTCAAGAAATTAGCAATTACTTAAAAGAATTAAACACCTAAAGCTGAGAATACAATACAACACCAACCGCAACAAAAGGTAGATCAATTAAAGATTATTTATGAATGTTGTTCTCAAATTGGATAACTAGAACATGGGAAATGCATACAATACTTAAGATCAGTGCCATATATTTGGGCCAAGAGTCAAAACAAAGCAAATTGAACTGTAAGGTGAATTTAATCCTAAAAATCCATGATCTAGATGAGATTTCCTTGAATTTCACATATTAATACTCAAACCTTACCACTACTTATCAGATCCACAACACAAGTATAAGAATTTAAGACTTAATGAAAGCATTTTAATTGATCCATTGAATCAGAGCCTAAATTAAAACATACATCAAAGTGTCATGACAATGAAGATTAATGAAATGATCCTTGATCGTAATTTCATTAATAACTCAAATACAATCTATAGTTGGAGATATGATAAACTCAAAGATTTGCATTATTGTTCAGATAAGTTTAGAAACCATACAATTGAAAAAATTCACTCGCTAGACTCAAAACTTAAGATAAAGACTTCAAAAATATTCTTTGTGTGTTCACAATTTGCATAATTTAGATCTAGAATTCAACAAGAGACATGCACTAAGAGCTCTGAATTCCCATTTATGAGAATAAGGGAGAAAAAGAAAAAAGTACACGTCACATTTTAATTTGACCGCTATAACATATATTCCCTTTGCATTTATATTTACACTTTCAATTAGAGGGAACACACATGAGACACAGATTATTTCCATTTGTTGTAGGAAGCAAACCCACCTTCCAAAAGGCACATGAAAAAAAGAATAATCTTCTAACCATTGTAGCATATTCATTTCATCAAGAAAAATGAAAAAATGTGTAAAGATAGAAAAGGTGAACAAACATCCAAGTCAGAATCCACATCATCACCAATCAACATTTAGTTGTGGTACTGTTAGTTAGGAGACACATATCTTTTATGCATTATAATCTCAAAGGCTAGAATTGTACAATACTTGACCAAGTATATGTGTTCCATTTGTTAGAACTGTAAAATTTTGAAAAATTTATGGTTGTCTGTACCCATATGTTTCCTAAGAAGCCCATACCATGAGTACAAAAATTCATTTTTCGTAACATTTTTCCCATGTTTTAGCTAGTTTTGGTCATTTGGTCCAATAGAATCCACCTGTCCCTAAACATTTGAATGTATAAATCATATCGACATAACATGATGCAGGTCTCACCGATCCAAAATATTATTTTATACTAATGCATGTTCTTTTCAGTATGTCGACAAGAGATCGAGAATGTCATATCGATAAGATCTTACTTGAAAATACATATCAGGAAGATGTAGTTCACAGTCATAGCGACAAAATGATTTTATTAGCAAGATAATGTTCATCGAGGTGAGTCATATCGAACACATATGTGTCTTACTAATCGAAACACAAAGAACTATATTAGCCAGACTTGGGCCGTCAGAGTAAAGTCCCACAACATTCATCTGGTCTTGCTGATAAAGCAAAGGAGGATTCTGTCGATGATTATCGGGATGAAGTCAAGGAGTCTTGATGACCCCCTATGTCACACTGATAGGATTGCATTTGTAAAGCCTTGGTGATATGTTTTGATCATCGGCGAGATAGAATTCATTAGAGAGAGCTAAGAAGGTCACATAGAGTGTTCTTCCATCAGCAAGAAAATAATTATCTTGGCAATCAGAATTGATGAAGGAGATATCTTGGCAAGACACAAAGTAAGCAGAGGAACATCTGCCCGACTTGAAAAGTCATAGTGATAGGTTTGCATCAGTGAAAGTCACAACGATACACTTACGACTGAAGGGAGAACATCGGGGAGACTTGGAACATCCGTGAAACTGCAGAAATTTTTGGCGACATTTGATCTATTGACCATCGAGAAGACTCAGAGTGTCGGGGAGACTACATGATGTCTTAGCGGGTGTCTGATGAATGTTGGTAAAAGTTTGAACAAACAGATTGCCCGAGATTTGAATATGAGAGAACACGTCCTTTCATGTTGTTGATATATAAATACCAACTCTTGACAGCGAATAGAGAGAGAGTGAAGAGGAAAAATACAATAGATTAGAATGTTTTACAATTATGAGACTATGATGCATGTCTGAAACAATGGAGATATTAATGGAAGTCATTTGATTTGGTGGCTGATTTCTGGTATCAATTGTTTGTTGTTTTAATTGAAAGTATTGCTGAAGTTGTCTCCAAGGTTGATGTTTTCTAATTATTTAAATTGATATATCAAAGATATTTTTCAGTTTATTAGTGCACACTTGCTGTGTCTATATGGTTTGATTAATTAGTTCTTTCAAGGAAAGATTAAACCCTTTTGGTCAATCATAGTAATTAGGGAATCTCATTTGGATCATTAAGAAGAACTTGGTAATCATATTATTGCATGTTTATACAAGTTATAAACTCAAATTTATATGCCAAACAATTAGAGTATCTGTTACAAAGAAGTTACTTATTTCAGATCTTTGATTTGACTCCACACACCCAATAAGGCACTAGTCTCTACCATTCCAATGTTAAGTTTCATTCATTTTTTCACATGATCATATTAGATTTTAGCCTTGATATTGCTTATACAATTTACACCAATATAAAACTCATTTATCCACTTCCATTTGCCATTGTGGGTAAATTACTCTAAGGAATAAAGAAAAGTCAAGTTTGCTTCATTGTTATAGGTACACCCACCTAGGTTTGGCAACCCCTGAAGAGTAGAAGGTCTAAACCATTTAGCCTTGTCTGTTACCCTAAAATGTTGTGAGAGCTTGGCAACCTCTCATGGTTCAAACTTGCATTTTTGAGAGCTAAGAAATTGACGACTCTGCTAGGGAATAACATCAGAAAATTTGGTTCCAGTCTATCCATCCATAGAGTCAACAAAGTTCTAAAATCGGTCTTTAACCAAAGGTTCACAATTGTTTCATTTGCACTCCCCATCGGAGTCATGCACCTAAAAAATTGGCGACTCTACTGGGGAGTCAACTTAGAGTTAGGGCCTTAGTCATAGAGTCATAAATCTTGTAAAGACTCCATTGGGAATAAGAAACAAGAAACACTTTACACATGGCTGAACAACAAGTCTTTTCCAATTATGAAGAAGATCATATAGAACAACACTCTGTTGAGGTGTCTTCTCAATGCAATATGAGGAGACCCACTAAAGAGGAAATAAAGAAGTTAACCATTGTTGCAGTTGAAAAAGAAAAGATAAAGTATTGGTTAAGAAATAGGACAGTGAATGAAAAAGTTGTCCCTAGGGGAATATTTATAAAAGATCAAGAGGTGACATAAGGAGTTTTGAAGAAAACAAAAAATAAACAACATGATAAAAATGAATGGAAGCTTGTTCAAAAGGAGGAAGATAAAGAATTACAAAAGAAAAGCAGAAGATTGATCAATTGAATAAAAGAGAAAAGGAAGAAAGGAAAGGAGAAACATTAGAGCAAAAAAAAACAATTAAGGTAGAGGGTTCTTCTTTTGATTTCTCCCAGGCATTATCTCAAGTAAAAATTTCTATCCCACTACTCGAGATGATGAGAATTAAGGAGTATAGGGATAGTGCAATTCAATTGATATCAAATGGAAATGAGAAAAGTACAAGATTTGAAAATCAAATGGCCACTAAAACAGTTAACAAGCAAGAGAAGGTGTTTGTCCCAAAAGTGTGTCTAAATGATGTATTGGTAAATTCCCCACAAGTTGATCCTTTTTTCACCACGCTACTTATAAACAACAAACTGTTGAGGAATTGCATGATAGACTCTGGTGCTGCTATCAATATCATGCCAGTGGGAGTTATGAAACAACTTGGCATGTGGGTAGATACTAATGGAGGGAAGTGCTATGCAATGGATAGCAGACCTATTCCAGTAGTAGGTGTTATGAAAGATGTTGAATTCAAACTAGCTGCTTATCCTCAGGTGGCCTATAATATAGATATAACTATAATTGATACCCCCCCTCAGTTTGGGATGCTTCTATCAAGACAGTGGATGAAAATGGTTGGGGGAAATTTCCAATTTGATTTTTCTTATGCAACAATTCCAGTGAATGGTCAAGAAGTTAAGTTGTACAGGGAGCCAAGGATGAACCAAATTGTAGATTGTGTACCTCAAGACCAAGTCAATTGTTTTTGTGATGTGGATCTTGGGAATTTTAAGATAGAACCAACCCAGCCATAATTAGTCAAAGCTGATCCAATTGATAAACATGTTGCAAAAAATTGCGATGGTGTGTGGAAAATGTACTTTGATGGAGCATGTAGCCAAGAAGGTAATGGAGCAGTAATAGTATTTGTTTCACCTAAAGGAGTTACATTTAAATATTCATTTTTGCTAGCATTTGAATGTACAAACAACGTGGCAGAGTATGAAGCTTTTTTTACAGGTTTGAATATAGCTGTAAAACATAAAATCAAGTTGCTAGCTGTTCTAGGGGATTTCAAGCTAGTTGTTTCTCAAGTTAAATCAAAATATGTAGCGAAACATAAAAGACTAAAGAAATATAGGAATGTTGTATGGGACACAATTGAGTTGTTTGATGCTTTCTCCATTGAGTGGATAGATAGGTTGAAAAAAATAATGGAAAACTTTTTAGCCAATGTAGTGCTAAGAAGAGATGACATTACATTGTCTAGAATGTCTCAAATTGAGTTCAAAACAAGTCCCGCTGTGCTTGACAATATATATAGTTGGCAGGTTTTTAATGACGATACTGACCTCTTGAAATTTCTTCACTGTATAGATCAATATGAAGCTGAAGAAATTGACTTCAATTCCTTTGTAGAAGAAGTAGATGGAAAGTAGACAGTATTTGGGAAGGAGGTCTTACAACTTAAAACTAGTAAGCTTCCCAGAGGGCTAGTAGCATTGGAGAGGGTATATGATGGAAATGATCGGTCCCTCATGAAGCAGACACCAGTTAAGAGGGAGGATATTGAAGAGGTCAACTTAGGGATTGAGATGACACCAAGAAAGGTGTACATAGGGAAGAAAATAAGCCTGACAATTCGAAGAATGTTGATTGCATTATTGAAAAAATATAAACATGTGTTTGCATGGTCCTATGAAGATATTAGAGCATATAGGGGGGATTTGTTTCAACATGAAATACCGTTGAAACTAGATGCAAAACTATTTAGGAAGAAACAAAAACCCATTAGCCCAACATTGGAACCAAAAATGCAAGAGGAATTGGCAAAGCTTAGAGATGGGGGTATCATCAAACCAATCAGGCATTCAACATGGGTTTCAAACCTGGTTCCTGTGAGTAAGAAAAATGGGGATATCAGATTATGTGTGGATTTCAGAAATCTAAATGTGGCATCCCTCAAGGATAATTATCCTTTACCTAATATGGAAGCTATAGTACATAAAGTGACGAGGTGTGAGCTATTATCTATTATGGATGGGTTCTCTAGTTATAATCAGGTCAAAGTCAAAGAGTCTGAATAGTATAAGACAACTTTTACAACCCCATGGGGGACATATGTTTATGTGAGAATGCCATTCAGTCTCACAAATGCAGGACCAACCTTTCAAAGAGCTATGGACATAGCATTTGCAGACTTGATTAATGCTATAATGGTGGTATATCAAGATGACCTTACTACTTATTCAAAAAGGGCTGAAGATCATGTAGAATATCTAGAAAAAATATTCATTAAAGCTTTAGAATATGGTATTAGTTTGAACCCTAAAAAATGTCATTTTGCAGTCATGGAGGGAAAACGCTTAGGACATATTGTGTCAAAGGAGGGAATTATAATAAATATTGAGAGGGTTGAGGCCATAGATAAAATACCTATTCCTAAAACTCTCAAGGTCATCCAATCATTTTTTGGATAGATCAACTTTGTTAGGAGATTTCTGTCTAATTTTGCTAAAATTATTAAGCCCATATCAAAAATGTTAGGGGACAAAAAATAGACTGGACTGCAGAAGCGTTGGAAGCTTTTATAGCTATAAAAGAGGCCATTAAAAAAGCTCATGTTCTTAGATCTCCATATTTTTGAAAACCTTTTCAAATATTTTCATTTGCTTCATTGCACACTATAGTTGCTGTTATGTTGCAAAAGAATGAGGATGGTCATGAGTAGCCTGTGTCTTTTTTCAGCAAGTCATTGCAGGGGTCAGAATTGAAATATGATATAATGGAAAAATAAGCGTTTGCATTGGTAAAAGCCACAAAGGATTTTAGACCATATCTTGTTGGAGCTAAGGTGATTGCTTATGTACCTCATGCAGTTGTCAAAGATATCTTGACATAGTCAGAAGTAATAGGGAAGAGATGCAGGTGGATTGATAAAATTCAAGAATTTGATATGGAAATACAAATCACTAAATTAGTGAGAGGTCAGGGTTTGGCCATGTTAATGGCAGAAGAAAATATCAAAGCAAATCAAATTTGTAATATAGAAGAGGATGAAAATGAATTCGCGAGTATTGAGCACACTTCTTGGTATACAAACATCATGTATTACCTCAGATACATGAAGTGGCTAGAAGGGTTAAGTGATAATCAGAGAAGAACTTTGAAGCTGCAAGCATCTAAATATGTGTTCATGGAAGGTGATTTGTTTTGGAAGAACAGGGACGGGATGTTCTTGTTATGTCTAGATGAGTCACAAGCTAAGCATGTCTTAAGAGAGATGCATGAAGGGGTCTGTGGAGGCCATTATTCTTCAAAGACAACTGCACATAAGATTCTCAGGGCAAGTTATTACTGGCCAAAAGTCTTTAATGATTCCTTTTTATACGTAAGAAGATGTAAAGCATGCCAAAATTTCTCGGGGAAAATGAAGTATCAAGAAGTTTTACCACTTAGACCTTTGCAGGTTGAAGCCCCTTTTCATCAGTGGGGAATTGACTTTGTAAACACCAAAATTTGGTCTAATCCTGCGACTTCAATATTCTTCATAATTCGTATTCTTCATGATCATGATTAAATAATGTCAATTATTTAATTATTCTCTATAGTCTTCATTTCTTCTATTAATTAAATAATCTTAATTTTTTAATTAATTCACACTTTTCTTTATTCTATTTGATTAATTAAATAAATACTTTTTATTTAATTATGTTACTAATTAACCTTATCCTTTTTGTCAAATTAAATAAATTCTTATTTAATTTACTTTTTATCATACTTCAACTATAATTAAATAAATTCTTTATTTATTTAATTATTCATTTAAATCCCTTCATCACTTAATTAAATAAATCTTATTTATTTAATTATTCTTCAAATATCAAATCTTGAATTAAATGAATTATTTAATTCATGAATTCTATTTTAACGCATTCCTCTATATTTAGATAATTGTGTGAGTTATCTAAGTATTCACTTTTACTCAACTCAAAGATCTATTCAAATCACTCAGTTAACTCTTGATTTAATTTTTGAGTGGCGTTCTCGAGTAATCTCTTCGTCAAATCATTCGATCGTCCAGTTCTAACTCATTTATGTGTACATGTGGATTAATTAAATATTCCTATTTAATTAATTAAACCTTGTGCGTGCATTCAAACAAGAGTTTCTTTAATCCATCTTCATCTTTGTCATGCAAAGATAATTCTTCTATTTTCGAATACCAAACTAGAAGATTAAATCATTTATTTAATCTTTAATTCTATTTCTAATTTATATCACTCATGTCATTACTATTTGTTATCAGAATGCATGACTAATTAGTCAATCACAACCGTTTGATCTTTCAATCCCGGCTTGTCGTTCGAATAATCAATTTTCTATAAATTGATCTGGTCTTCATCATTCAAATCTCTCTCGAAATCGTATGACTTTTTGGAGCACCTATCTTGAATCTTCAATGTTTTGCTAAATCATTATCATAGGCTATACTTGCATGAACTTTTGAAAATATGAGGGCAATTATACTACTACAAGCGAAATGGAGAAGGGAAATCGAGATGATACATGGAATTACGTACATATTGGGTGAGATTTTTTCAGTTTTATTACGTTTTGGCTTTCCTTTGTTCTTTGTTGCTTAACTTAGATTGCATGTAGAGATTTAGATTTGCATTGCATGTTTGCTCTGATCTGTTTCTTTCTACATTTTCTAGATGTTACATTGGTGAGCCTGACGTTTTTGTAGAGAAATTTGTGTGTTTTCTTGTTTATTTTCGTTGTTTTGCAGGTTACAACCAATAATTCATATGAAATCCTGTCATCTTCTTTTGAGCATAGAATAATGGGAAAATAAAATATTTTAAAACCATTATCTGGGTTTTGTAGGTCTTGTTCTCAACTTTCCAGAACTTCAAACAGTTTAAAATTTCGTTAAGATTTGAGAAAGTTATGGCCATTTTAGTGATCATAGTTTTTTAAGATTTAACTGTTAAAACACGAATTTTCTTTTGTTTATAACACTTTTGTCTTACATGATTTTGCAAATTTTTTTTTGGGTTTTGAAGGTCTATGTCTTAGCTTTCCATAGATATCTACGGTTTAAAATTTTATTTAGTTTTGAGAAAGTTATCACTATTTTAGTTTTCTATTTTCATTTAAGTTTTTTTGCACTAATCTTCTATTTTCAGCATGTGTCTTGAGGAGTTAACGAGTTTTTGCAGGATGATTGGCAAAGAAAATACTGAAAACTACTAATGAATCTTTCTGCAGAACGCATGTCGAAGACCTTAGTTAAATTTTTGAAACAAATTGTTTGGTAGTGTAGCAAATCTTTCATTTGGATTAAAATTAACAAGTGTTTACTATGTTTGGTGCGAAAGAACAATTGTGTAATTACCCTCACGATTTGGTACATCGAAGTATCCTCTCCCCTTGCGCATCCGTATGATCCAGGGTGTAAGAGAAACGGTTACCAACTCTAGAACTTGGGTCTGTTTTGGTGGGAAAAAGTACTCACCCCAGGATGACTCAGACCGGTAGCACCTTGAACCCGAGGGACTTCTAGCCGGTATATAAAAGTGGATTCTTGGGGAAAGCCCAAGAATTGCGCATATGGTTCCGACGAGATGGATCTGAAAGGGGACTCTCACTGCATGGATCATGCCCTACGAATAGAATGCCCGTACTAAACACCTTTTGTTTTAGAGACCAACCATTTTTTGATCGTTGCTTGGTATAGTGTAGGGTACAGTATCATGCCCGAAGACACTCACTACTGATCCCATTGAGCAGAGATAGTAGTTCTTGGGAGGTCATTGTCCAAGAATCTGAAATTGGTGTGCTCGAATGACATCAATGAGCTGTGGAGGGGAGCCAATGCCACCAAATTTCTAAGCTATCCGCTCTCGAGAAGGAAAGTTGTTTAACACCAATCTGGAGTATATCGGTGGGCTATACTAAGTATACAAACCCTTGGCCTATTGGATTATTAGGATGGTACTTGTCTATTGTCAAATTACACATTTTTTAAGTCCAAATCAAACTAAAAACACTTTGTCTTATGATTGTCTTTGTTTTTCAGAACTTGATCATAGAAAACAGTATCGGTTTTATATCTCAAATCACTGAAAATACATAGAGAGTCACAATTGTTCACCAGAAAGTCACAATTGATTTTTAGAGTTGCATATGTTTAGAATAGAGTCACATCTGCTAGATCAGCTCGCATTTGCTTTGCGAAAAACTGCATATGTTATATTCTGAGTCACAATTGTCATTTCGAGTCGCATTTGTGAGAAACTTAACCGCATCTGCCTGACACACATACTAAACATTTACCAGAAACATGCAATTGATAATCAGAAAACTACAACTATGAAACATAACTGCAGCTGTGAAACATAACTACATTTGATAAATTCTACAACGCATTTGCCATATTATTAGAAAACCAGAATTCACGGTCATTGTCTAGTCAACACTTTCATACCAGTCTTTGATCTGTCTTGTTCTTAAACTGAAACTTGAAACGGTTTGCTTAATTTTGCATCCTTTAGGTTTCATTTATTCATAACTACAGTCATCCTAGTTCTGAGTTTAGTCTCATCTTTGAGTACATATTACCTTTAGATCAAACTCTTAGGAAAGTCACTTTTACAAACTTTAGAATAGGTCCACTTTCTACACTTTGGAAAAACCATAGCGTCAACGAAATCTATCATTGAACCTAGTCCCATCATTATATCTTTTGTCCTATAGTGAGTCCTCCTAGCTCATCAGTCTAGTTAGGGAGCTCACCTTATCTTTGATCCTAGTCCTACATAGGTTCCTTGACATATCAAACTTGACACCTTGGTTAGACTTTAGGTAGTTCGTAACCTCGTCTCAGGTTCACAAAATTGATTACCTTAGAAGCTTGCTTAGACTTTGCATACTTAGACACTGCCATCCTAGGATAACATCATTTTAGACATACCTTATTCGCATAGAAAATACCAAAAAAATAGCTGCATACATTCATCCTTTATATTCAGAAAATCCCAAAAACATAGCTTAGGTTGCATACCTTAGACTTAAGTCACTCTTTGCATTGTCATACCTTAGTCATACTCCATATTTCATCATAACCTCACCACCATGTCTGCAATTTATGTTGATATGCTTTTTAGTCAAGTTGAATACCAGTTACTCTGTAATGGTCAATTCCAACAAGCCATAGACTTCAAAAGACAATTTATCCAATCCAAATGCCAACCAACGTGAACCCATGGTCAACTACCTACATACCCTTCCTACCAACAATCCATAAGTCTTAGTCATTCAGCCATTTTCCCTCACTATCAAGAGTCACTTGACACAATCTTTTCCATTAATCCACTACAAACATCTATTAGTCATACCTATCCTAACCTTGACAAGGGAAACCAACCTTCCACTAATCCCTTCCAAGCCTCCACATCCTATCATGGTCCTTCATCCACTAATCCCTTCCAATCCTCCATGTCCTATCATAGTCCTTCATCCACTAATCCCTTCCAAGCCACTCCATCTCAATCTACATATAGTCATGAAAATACATCTATTCATGGTCTCCAAAGTCATATCCCATCTACTAAACTTGAGGATACATGTCAAATGGAAAGTCCAAAGCATGACTTCATGGCTTCACCTTCATGTCAAGATCAAAGTAGTCTATCCCATGACCCTATCTTTAAGTCCATCCAAGAAGTCCTTCTAGATAATCATGGCATCCAAAATACACTTATCCATGATCAAGATTCCATTCCCAACCATATTATTCAAGACAAACCTATCTTTGATCAAGACACTACTATTGAGCAAGAAGTCCAAAATGATCCACTCCTTGACCTTTATGCCATTCATGATAAAAATTTGAAGACAACCCTATCCAAGTACCAAATGTATCCATTTCCCAAAATGAGATAGTTGCCTCCTTTGGACACATAGATGATATTCCTCTAGAACGAGAGTCTTCTACTCTAGATCTATTTGCAAATGATCAAGCTATAGCTAAGTTCATTGGACTCTATGACAATGACCATAAAGACGGTTTTGACATCGACTTGGAAGCACCAGTAGAATCCTATGAATTTGATATGTCACAAAATCACACCAAAGATATCCAACATGTCAATGAAGATAAGACATCCTATCAACTAGGATCATCCACTTTTATCAAATCAGGATTTCTTGTAGAGGAGAAGATTCCAAGTAACAGTTTCCACGTGCACAATGATGGGTTAGCATCTTGCTTTCAAAACAAAAAATACCCCATTGCAAACAAAATCTGTCAGAGCATGTAGTATCAAGGAAAAGGACTAGGCATACACGAGCAAGGAATTCTAGAACCAATACAGTTTCAAGAAAATCCTAGACATCAAGGTCTTGGTTATCCTTCTGTCAACAAATTTAATGATGTTAATGGTACCTCCTCGATATTGGGGGAAACTTTATCTGATACAAACATCAAAATGGAGGCCATGAGTAGTTCTTACCATAAGGTTGTTTCCAACACTCCTTCCATCCATACCATAAATTGTCATTCCAACATGAATAAACCTTCCATTTGGAACCAACAAAAACAAAAGTCTTACAAATTCAAAGTTCAAAATCAAATATCAAAGTCCATTGAATCAATCAAAAATCCAAGTGGACAAATAAAGTTAAAATGGATCCCAAAGAAAAATGGATCAAGCAAAGAAAATAGTTCAAAAGTAAAAGTCAATTAAAATGTGGAGCCACAAGAAAAGAGGACTCCCACATATAATAAATGTCCACCTCCTTCAAAATGGTCATCATACAAGGCATATAAAAGTCATGGTTCCAAACATTATCCCAATCTGAAACCCGGTCTCCATCATCCATCACCCCAAGTTTGGAAAATGAAAATTCCTACATCTAAATTTCCAAACGCGCCTACCATCATCTGTCATAATCCTACATATCGCCTAAAATCTAAAAATCCTACGTCACAAATCCGTTGCATCTTGGCAGCAACTCTTTATTGTAGGGACTCTCATGGCACTCTATCGCGATGTGCATATTTTGATAAGGCCAACTCTAGTGTCAACAAGGATTACAATGACATCAATCAGTTGTATGCAAGTGCTATGATCCTGACAAGGCAACTACTTCATCAAGGTCATTATTGGCATATCATGGCACCAGTCTCTACATTAGCACCATCCATGGATTCAACACAATCAATGATCATCTAAAGCATCAAGGCCATCCAAAAAAAAACAAAAAACAAAAAAAAAGTCACTTTGATGAAAACCTGGGAAATAGGCATCTTGGTGACACCAAAAAGAACAAAAAAAAAGGTCAAGAGAAAAATT
This sequence comes from Sequoia sempervirens, assembly GCA_007258455.2. Classification (NCBI taxonomy): domain Eukaryota; kingdom Viridiplantae; phylum Streptophyta; class Pinopsida; order Cupressales; family Cupressaceae; genus Sequoia; species Sequoia sempervirens. The sequence goes on along the minus strand of VDFB02000003.1, from coordinate 449,959,891 downwards.
TCGTCCAATAGTGAAAACCATTCTTATGGCGCTTTGGATAAGTACCATGATGAAAACTTGGCAAACAGGTGTCATGTGTATGAAATTATCTGTGGACTATTACACTTGGGGGCAAGTTGTCTCATCTCCCATACCCTTCGTATGACATTTATTATGACATTTCCATCTATCCATCTAAGCCCTACCACTCATGCCCATTTTCCCGCCTACTTTGATCTTGATAAGGACTAGCGTACAAACATAAATCGTGCTTTGGAAAAAATCTTTACATGTCTATCCTTTGGTCATACACTATCCACGAAATATCATGTCATAGACTTCATAGCATTTTCCATGCCCATACCTTGAAGAAAACGAGTTATCCTTATATAACATAGTTCTTGGAGACCATATGATAATTTTTCTAGCCAAAAATCCTCATGTCACTTATCTTTTACCAAAGCCACCCATCTTCTATTCATACCTATCACATGCCTTGGTTTTTCACTTATCAATGGTCTAAGGATCTTCCATCATTCCATCCAATCCTGAAAAAGTCATTCCAAATGCAACAAGCCCAATCCATACAATCTTGCTATGTATCCTAGCGCATCATTCAAAACATTCCTTAACTTTGTTTCTAACCTTGCTGCAAACTTTGATCCTTTAGTCACATTATCGTCATCCTCATGTTGTTTCGGGATGTGTCCTTCCCACGTCAAACAACATCGTCACCATCCTCATCACCTGCCATTTGGTTTTTAGATTGACTAGGGGCAAGATCATGGTTGTCCTTGGATTCTTGCACATGCTTGCTCACTTACTTATAGGCATCATATCCCTATACATACTATCTATCCCTATACGTAGTCCACTTCCCTGTACATAGTCCACTTCCTAGTGCATACTACCTATCCCTGTACATAGTCCACTTCCCTGTACATAGTCCACTACCCTATACATAGTCCTTATCCCTGTACATACTACCAATCCCTATACATATCCCTTATCTTTCGTATCCATCACTTGTATATACCATTCATAATAAGTGGTAGTCTTTCCCATAACCTGGAATGATTGACATCAAGTGCATTTCATATCCCCCATTTTACCCTATTCATAATCAATTGGTCTTATACTCAACTGGGGGAAAACACTTGACGTGTGTCATATTGATTCTTCCATTGGCTATGTTGAAGACGTAAAACCATAGAAAAATCCACAAACATCACAAAATGACCTGAGAAAACACAAAAACATCAAAAAACTTCAAAAAGACAAAAAAATCAAAACATGTCAAAAATCCAAAAAATAGAGTCAGATTCAGTCGCACTTGTCAGTCTTTGTCATTTTTCGAACTATGTTGCCTTTGCGACTAGACGTAGGCAAGGCCATCTGCCGATGTGCCCCCGGGGCATTAGGTTAGTCCATTTAGGTTAGTCTGTATAAAATCATGATTCAATCCATATGTCTATATGACAAGGTCATTGGTCGTGTCGAACTATGAGGTCTCTACGTGTATAACGTAGGTAAGGCCATCAATCAATGAGCCCCTGAGGCCGCACTAGGTCAGTCCATTAGGGTTTGTCACATTCACTTTCACACACGTCTTCTATTTGTAGTCAGTCTTGTCAGTCAAAGTCAAGTTGAACTATGAGGTCTCTACGTGTATAACGTAGGAAAGGCCATCAATCGATGAGCCCTCGAGGCCGCACTAGGTAAGTCCTTTAGGATTTTTCGTCACACACAGTCAATTGTCAAGATGTCATATAAAGTCATGCATTAATTTGGTGAACAAGTTAGCAATGTCTCTAAGTGAAATCAAACAACTTTCCAAATGAAACAATCAAAACAGATCAACTAATGTCTGCTATAGGATGTGTCCTTCCTAGAAACAAACATCATCACATCAATCAACCTGTATCTTGTTCAGGATGAGTCCTTTCTGAATACAGCTATCAACAAAACAATCTATCTTATACAGGATGAGTCCTTCCTGCATATCGACATTGTCAAACAATCAAACATAGCCTTACATAGGTTATCACATCAATGACATCTGACTCAATGTATTATACGATACATGTCTTTCTAAAACCAGGCTTTGTCATGCCTTATACAAATAGTCATAACATCAAAACTAGACTCACAGTCTTATCCAGTATGTGTATCTCCTAAAATTAGGATCTATCAATCAGTCCTTCTATCAATCAAAACAAATCAAACAAACAGATCAAGTTTTGAAAAATATTTTATTAGATTTTTGACTTTATGGCTTATTTATCTTATCTTTTCATTTGGCTTTATGATGGGAATTAAGTTACTAGCTTTCTCAAGGATGTCCCATGAAGGATTTAGAGAAGCAATGATGTATCAGAATTCTATTTTCTTTGACTGTTGTCTGTCAACTATCTTTTAAATTTGATTTTCAGTTATGTTACTAGTTTCCTCAAGGATGTCCCATGAAGGATTTAGAGGAGCGATGACGTCTCATGACCCGTCTTTTACTTTGTTTATTGTCTGTGGTTTCTCTTGACAAAAAGACTGGGGCAACTTGTGCTCTTAGTATGAGTTAACGACAATCCTTGTCTACGACTGTCTGTTGTTAGCAAGTGGATGACCTTGCACACCTTGATCTATGTCATATCATGGTGTTTTTCTCCATTTGTATTAATCCTGCCCAATGATGATAAAGTGCAACACCTTTTGTGATACGATGAAACATCGAAGATTGCTAATACTAACATCATGGTCTTTTATTATTCATCTTTCTTTTTGCACTAACATTTCTTCTTTTCTACATCTTCACCACCATTATCTATTTTCCTCTATTCTTTTTTTCTTTCTTTCATCTTCTAGTTCTCTTATCGATTTCGAGAGCACACTCATGTTCTTTGAACTCGCCTGTCCTCCCAAGGGGGCATACCTTCACCTGTTTTACACTAGGGCATTACTGGGGCATATTTCTTATTGATTTTCTTTGACACAACGCCAAAATGATATTGTATCAAAGAGGGGAAAATGTAGACACCAAAATTTGGTCTAAGCCTGAGACTTCAATATTCTTCATAATGCGTATTCTTCATGGTCATGATTAAATAATGTCAATTATTTAATTATTCTCTATAGTATTCATTTATTCTATTAATTATTTAATTAATTCACACTTTTCTTTATTCTATCTGATTAATTAAATAAATGCTTTTTATTTAATTATGTTACTAATTAACCTTATCCTTCTTGTCAAATTAAATAAATTCTTATTTAATTTACTCTTTATCATACTTCAACTATAATTAAATAAATTCTTTATTTATTTAATTATTCATTTAAATCCTTCATCACTTAATTAAATAAATCTTATTTATTTAATTATTCTTCAAATATCAAATCTTGAATTAAATGAATTATTTAATTCATGAATTCTATTTTAACACATTCCTCTATATTTAGATAATTGTGTGAGTTATCTAAGTATTCACTTTTACTCGACTCAAAGATCTATTCAAATCACTCAGTTAACTCTTGATTTAATGTCGAGTGGCGTTCTCGAGTAATCTCTTCGTCAAATCATTTGATCACCTTCTAACTCATTTACGTGTACATGCAGATTAATTAAATATTCCTATTTAATTAATTAAACCTTGTGCGCATTCGAACAAGAGTTGCTTTAATCAATCTTCATCTTTGTCATGCAAAGATAATTCTTCTATTTTCGAATACCAAACTGGAAGATTAAATCATTTATTTAATCTTTAATTCTATTTCTAATTTATATCACTCATGTCATTACTAACTGTTATCAGAATGAATGACTAATCTGTCAATCACAACCGTCCGTTGATCTTTCAATCCTGGCCTGTCGTTCGAATAATCAATTTTCTATAAATTGATCTGGTCTTCATCATTCAAATATCTCTCGAAATCTTATGACTTTTTGGAGAACCTATCTTGAATCTTCGATGTTTTGCTAAATCATTATCATAGGCTATACTTGCACGAACTCTTGAAAATATGAGGGCAATTATACTACTACAAGCAAAATGGAGAAGGGAAATCAAGATGATACATGGAATTACATACATATTGGGTGAGATTGTTTAGTTTTATTATGTTTTGGCTTTCCTTTGTTCTTTGTTGCTTAACTTAGATTGCATTTACAGATTTAGATTTGCATTGCATGTTTGCTCTGATCTGTTTCTTGCCGCACTTTTTGGACGTTACAGATTTTATTGGGGAGATACAAGAGAAATCGAGTGGAGGACATAAGTGGATACTGGTAGCTACTGATTACTTCACCAAATGGGTAGAGGAAGTCCCAACCAAGCAAGCAAAAAGTAAAGTTGTGATCAAGTTTTTGGTGGATAACATTATTACCAGATTTGGTACACCATTAAGATTGATTACATATAATAGGATGTGTTTCAGATCTGATGAGTTCAAATTTTTTTGTAGTACATATGGAATTACTATCTCTTATGCAGCTCCTTACCATCTGCAAGCTAATGGTTAGGCAGAGTCCAACAACAAGAGTCTTATGAAAATCATTAGGAGAATGCTAGGTGGGAATAAAAAGGCTTGGGATTCAAAATTGAAGATGGCTGTATGGGCTGATAGGATAACTGTGAAAAAGGTGATTGGGAAGTCCCCATTTGAATTGGTATATGGAACACAAGCTAGGATTCCCTTACAAAATTTGTTACCAGTTTACAAATTTATCATTCAGGAAGATATAGATATTCTAGAACCAATGGAGGAAAGAATGGAGCAGCTGGCCAAACTTGATGAAATAAGAAGAGCAGCTCAAAACCAGAATGTGAAGTTGCAGGAAAAAATGAAGTATTTGTTTGATAAAAGGGAAAAAGGTAGAAAATTTGAAGAAAATGATCTAGTGCTAATGTGGAATGCAAGGTGTCAGGAGAAGGGAAAGCACAGGAAGTTTGAAGTCTTGTGGCTGGGACCCTTTGTTGTTGTTGGTAAAGGAGGTGAAGACTCATATTATTTACAAAACATGATTGGTGAAGAATAGGAATTTCCTGTACATGGGAAATTCTTGAAGCACTTTTTCTCTTGAACAATACTAAGGATTATGGGTTGCTAGTGCATGGACAACTCTTGAAACTCCTCTTAAAATTTTCTCCATGCACAGTAGTTTAGGAAATAAAAAGGAACAGGAATTGCCAGTACATGGACAATCCTAACATTCCTTCATTCAAAATAAATCTTTCCATGTATAGTAGTATAGGGTCATGTTCATTTCCACTTCCATTCATTCCATCTTGCTTGCTAGTCCATAACCTTGAAAGTTTGGTCTGCTCACCCAGAGATCTGGATCCTTGCAATGATCTCACAATCATTCATCCCCAGAGGAAGCCACTATTAGAACTGTAAAATTTTGAAAATTTTATGGCTGTCTGTACCCATATGTTTCCTAAGAAGCCCATACCATGAGTACAAAAATCCACTTTTCATAACATTTTTCCCATGTTTTAGTTGGTTTTGGTCATTTGGTCTAATAGAATCCACCTATCCCTGAACATTTGAATGTATAAATCATATCGGCGTAACATGATGCAGGTCTCACCGATCCAAAAGATTATTTTATACTAACGCATGTACTTTTTCAGTATGTGAGCAAGAGATCAAGAATGTCATACCGATAAGATCTTACTTGAAAATACATATCAGGAAGATGCAGTTCACAGTCACAGCGAAAAAATGATTTTATTAGCAAGATAATGTTCATCGGGGTGAGTCATATCGAGCACATATGTGTCTTACCGATCGAAGCACAAAGAACTATATTGGCCAGATTTGGGCCGTTGGAGTGAAGTCTTGCAACACTCATCCATTCTTGCCAATAAAGTAGAGGAGGATTCTGTCGATGATTATCGGGATGAAGTCAAGGAGTCTTTCTGACTCCCTATGTCACACTGACAGGGTTGCATTTGTAAAGCCTTGGCGATATGTTTTGATCATCGGCGAGACAAACTTCATCAGAGAGAGCTAAGAAGGTCACATTGAGTGTTCTTCCATTGGCAAGAAAATGATTATGTCTTGGTGATCATAATTGACGAAGGAGATATCTCGACAAGACACAAAGTAAGTGAAGGAACATCTACCCAACTTGCAAAGTCACAACAATACACTTATGGTTGAAGGGAGAACATCGAGGAGACTCAGAGCATCAGTGAAACTGCAAAAAAGTTTAGCGACATTTGATCTATTGACCATCGGGAAGACTCAGAGTTTCGGGGAGACTGCATGACATCTTAGTGGGTGTCTGATGAACGTTGGTAAAAGTTCAAATAGATAAATCGCTCGAGATTTGAATACGAAAGGACACGTCCTTTCGTGTTGTTGATATATAAATACCAATTTTTGATAGCGAATAGAGAGAGAGCGAAGAGGAAAAATACAGTAGATTAGAATGTTTTACAATTATGAGACTATGATGCATGTTTGAAACAATGGAGATATTAATGGAAGTCATTTCATTTGGTGGCTGATTTCTGGTATCAATTGTTTGTTATTTTAATTGAAAGAATTGCTAAAGTTGTCTCCAAGGTTGATTTTTTCTAATTATTTAAACTAATATATCAAAGATATTTTTTAGTTTATTAGTGCACACTTGCTGTGTCTGTATTGTTTGATTAATTAGTTCTTTCAAGGAAAGATTAAACCCTTTTGGTCAATCATAGTAATTAGGGAATCTCATTTGGATCATTAAGAAGAACTTGGTAATCATATTCTTGCATGTTTATACAAGTTATAAACTCAAATTTATATGCCAAACAATTAGAGTATCTGCCAGAAAGAAGTTACTTATTTCAGATCTTTGATTTGACTCTGCAAACCCAATAAGGCACTAGTCTCTACCATTCCACTGTTAAGTTTCATTCATTTTTTCACATGATCATATTATATTTTAGCCTTGATATTGCTTATACAATTTACACCAAAATAAAACTCATTTATCCACTTCCATTTTCCATTGTGGGTAAATTACTCTAAGGAATAAACAAAAGTCAAGTTTACTTCATTGTTATAGGTACACCCGCCTAGGTTTGGCAACACCTGAAGAGTAGAAGGTCTGAACCATTTAGCCTACTCTATTACACTGAAACGTTGTGAGAGCTTGGAAACCTCTCGTTGTTCAAACTTTCATTTTTGAGAGCTAACAAATTGGCAACTCTACTAGGGAATAACATCAGAAAATTTGGTTCCAGTCTATCCATCCATAGAGTCAATAAAGTTCTGAAATCGGTCTTTAACCAAAGGTTCACAATTGTTTCATTTGCACTCCCCATCAGAGTCACACACCTAACAAATTGGCAACTCTACTGGGGAGTCAACTGAGAGTTAGGGCCTTAGTCATAGAGTCAGAAATCTTGTAAAGACTCTGTTGGGAATAATAAACAAGAAACACTTTCTCACTTTTAAGAAAGTGAGTGGCGACTTTGACAAGAAAATTTCATTAATTCAATATGAATGGTAGAAGATCCCAATACAAAGGAGGTCCCATTGGCAACAGTAAGTGGCCACACAAGGATGATAAGGGTAAGAAGATATCTGATGACATGTGCATAAAAAACAAAGACAAAGCATCAAGACCACATTGTGAGTTATATGACCATTATGATATGTTGGAGAGATAGTTCAGGTGGAGAACCTTGTACCCCTGAAGAAAAAAGAAATCCTTTTTATAATCCTCAGAAACAGGTGGAATTTGATGCTAAAATCGAAGCTGAAGGAGTCAGGTATCAATAGGAAAATGATCAAAGAATGGAGGGTAACCAAAATGAGCCTATCGGTCATGTAACCCCTCAAGAAAATTTTGAGTTCTTTACTAACAAAGAATTAGACGTACAGTTGGAGTTTCAGAAACAAGAAGTAGAAAGAGAAAAAGAAGAACTAGAACAACAGAGGAACCAAAAGATAAAGGAACTTCAAGACATGAAATTGTAGGAAGCCCAAATTAAGGCTTAGACAACTAGTCTTTCAAAGTATGTATCACCTCATAAGCAAGAAAACAATTATGTAGGGCCTTCAAATCAACCATAGGCTCCTCAAAGTCAGATAGGAAATCAATACATGCAGCCAAACCATCCATCGTATATCGCATCACAACATACAAATGTACAACCACCTCATGGTCAACAATATGTGCCATATCTTCATACACAATACAATAATCCAGTGTACTAGTATCAACACTTGCATAACCCTCCCCCTCAACAATACACGACAATGATTAGATAGTTTGATTTGATAGGGTTTCAATTATACCCTTACCCTATGGATAGCAGTTGGAGAAGTCTTGTTCCTAAGTTTATAGGGAGTAGTGCAGTTACTGTTGAAGATCATTTAAGGAGTTTTAATGCTTTCATCCAAGATTTGGATATGCCTCATGAGGCTTTACATATGAGGCTATTCATGATGTTGCTCACTGAGGAAGCTAGGGATTAGTTTAATAGCCTACCAACAGCTTTTATTGAATCTATCCAAGAATTTCAGGATCGATTTCTTGAGCAATATGGGAATCTAAGTGCACCAAATTGTGCTTTCCATGAGTTAGTAAATATTCAAAAAAATCAGAACAAGTCAATTTATGATTTTAACCGAAGATTCAATAAATTGCAGAATAAGATACCACTTGTGTCAAAATTGACAAACCCTGCAGCATTGAGTGTTTATTTGCAAGCATTTGATCCAAAAATAGGGTATGAACTGAGGAATAGGTTTCCAAGAGATTTAGCTGAAGCCTAGAAGATAGCACTAACTATTGAAAACAATAAGAAAGCTGCTGGGATGATCATTAAGAGAGACAATCCTAGGGTTCCTTAGCAAGTCAATAATTATCAATATAAACAGGAGAACTCATACAAAAATGAGAGGCCTAGGTTACATGACATGCCTTACGATACAAATTGGAAGGATGGAAAACCTGTAATAGATAGACCTAGGAACAAAGAAACACCTAATCCATTAAGGAAGAAGGGAGCGTATATGGTCAATAGTAGTTGTTGGTGTGAAAGTTGTGATGGACCACATTCCCCAGATCACTGTGTTGTAGCCCAAAAAATGCAAGAAGAAGGAATGTTAGTGGGTAAAAGTGGAGAGGATCACACAATGTATTTGACTTCAAATACTTTTCACCCTGTTGAGGAGAAATACTCATCTTCAGAAGATGAAGGCTATGAGTACGATGTTTCAAATCAAAGGTGCAATTTCCACATGGCTGAACAACAAGTCTTTTCTGATTCCAAAGAAGATCATATAGAACAACACTCTGTTGAGGTGTCTTCTCAATGCAATATGAGGAGACCCACTAAAGAGGAAATAAAGAAGTTAACCATTGCTGCAGTTGAAAAAGAAAATAGAAAGTATTGGTGAAGAAATAGGACAATGAATGAAAAAGTTGTCCCTAGGGGAATATTTATAAAAGATCAAGAGGTGACACAAGGAGTTTTGAAGAAAACAAAAAATAAACAACATGATAAAAATGAACATAATCTTGTTCAAAAGGAGGAAGATAAAGAATTACACAAAGAAAAGCAGAAGATTGATCAATTGAATAAAAGAGAAAAGGAAGAAAGAAAAGGAGAAACATTAGAGCAAAAGAAAACAATTAAGGCAGAGGGTTCTTCTTTTGATTTCTTGCAGGCATTATCTCAAGTAAAAATGTTTGTCCCATTGCTCGAGATGATGAGAATTAAGGAGTATAGGGATAGTGCAATTCAATTGATATCAAATGGAAATGAGGAAAGTACAAGATTTGAAAATAAGATGGCCAATAAAACAATTAACAAGCAAGAGAAGATGATTATCCCAAAAGTGTGTCTAAATGATGTATTGGTGAATTCCCCACAAGTTGATCCTTTTTTCACCACGCTACTTATAAACAACAAACTGTTGAGGAATTGCATGATAGACTCTGGTGCTGCTATCAATATCATGCCAGTGGGAGTTATGAAACAACTTGGCATGTGGGTAGATACTAATGGAGGGAAGTGCTATGCAATGGATAGTAGACCTGTTCCAGTAGTAGGTGTTATGAAAGATGTTGAAGTCAAACTAGCTGCTTATCCTCAGGTGGCCTATAATATAGATATAACTGTAATTGATACCCCTCCTCAGTTTGGGATGCTTCTATCAAGATAGTGGATGGCCTCTCTTGTTATAATTAGGTCAAATTCAAAGAGTCTGAATAGTATAAGACAACTTTTACAACCCCATGGTGGACATATGTTTATGTGAGAATGCCATTCGGTCTCACAAATGCAGGAGCAACCTTTCATAGAGCTATGGACTTATCATTTGTAGACTTGATTAATGCTATGATGGTGGTATATCAAGATGACCTTACTGCTTATTCAAAAAGGGATGAAGATCATGTAGAACATATGGAAAAAATATTCATTAAAGCTTTAGAATATGGGATTAGTCTGAATCCTAAAAAATGTCATTTTTCAGTCACGGAGGGAATGCTCTTAGGACATATTGTGTCAAAGGAGGGAATTATAATAGATCCTAAGAAGGTTGAGGCCATAGATAAAATACATATTCCTAAAACTGTCAAGGCCATCCAGTCATTTTTTGGATAGATCAAATTTGTTAGGAGATTTGTGTCTAATTTTGCTTAAATTATTAAGCCAATATCAAAAATGTTAAGGGACAAAAAATAGACTGGACTGCAGAACCGTTGGAAGCTTTTATAGCCATAAAAAAGGCTATTAAAAAAGCTCCTGTTCTTAGATCTCCATATTTTTGAAAACCATTTCAAATATTTTCATTTGCTTCATTGCACACTATAGCTACTATTATGTTGCAGAGGAATGAGGATGGTCATGAGCAACCTGTGTCTTTTTTCAGCAAGTCATTGCAGGGGTCAGAATATAAATATGATATAATGGAAAAATAAGTGTTTGCATTGGTAAAAGCCACAAAGGATTTTAGACTATATCTTGTTGGAGCTAAGGTGATTGCTTATGTCCCTCATGCAGCTGTTAAAGATATCTTGACATAGTCAGAAGTAATAGGGAAGAGATGCAGGTGGATTAATAAAATTTAAGAATTTGATATGGAAATACAAATTACTAAATTAGTGAGAGGTTAGGGTTTGGCCAAGTTAATGGCAGAAGCAAATATCGAAGAAAATAAAATTTGTAATATAGAAGAGGAAGAAAATGCAGTCACGTGTATTGAACACACTTCTTGGTATACAAACATCATGTATTACCTCAGATACATGAAGTGCCCAAAAGGATTAAGTGATAATCAGAGAATAACTTTGAAGCTGCAAGCATCTAAATATGTGTTCATGGAAGGTGATTTGTTTTGGAAGAACAGGGATGGGATGTTGTTGTTATGTCTAGATGAGTCACAAGCTAAGATGTCTTAAGAGAGATGCATGAAGGGGTCTGTGGAGGCCATTATTCTGCAAAGACAATTGCACATAAGATTTTCAGGGTAGGTTATTACTAGCCAAAAGTATTTAATGATTCCTTTTCATACGTAAGAAGATGTGAAGCATGCTAGATGTTCATGGGGAAAATGAGGTATCAGGGAGCTATACCACTTAGACCCTTGCAGGTCAAAGCCCCTTTTCATTAGTGGGGAATTGATTTTATTGGGGAGATATAAGAGAAATCAAGTGGAGAACATAAGTGGATACTGGTAGCTACTGATTACTTCACCAAATGGGTAAAGGCAGTCCCAACCAAGCAAGCAAAAAGTAAAGTTGTGATCAAGTTTTTGGTGGATAACATTATTACCAAATTTGGTACACCATTAAGATTGATTACAGATAATGGGATGTGTTTGAGATCTGATGAGTTCAAAATTTTTTGCAGTACATATGGAATTACTATCTCTTATGCAGCTCCTTAGCATCTACAAGCTAATGGTCAGGTAGAGTCTAGCAACAAGAGTCTTATGAAAATCATAAGGAGAATGCTAGGTGGGAATAAAAAGGCTTGGGATTCAAAATTGAAGATGGTTGTGTGGGCTGATAGGATAACTGTGAAAAAGGCGATTGGGAAGTCCCCATTTGAATTGGTATATGGAACACAAGCTAGGATTCCTTTACAAAATTTGTTACCAGTTTACAAATTTATCATTCAGGAAGATATAGATATTCCAAAACCAATGGAGGAAAGAATGGGACCCTTTGTTGTTGTTGGTAAAGGAGGTGAAGACTCATATTATTTACAAAACATGACTGGTGAAGAACAAGAGTTGCATGTACATGGGAAATTATTGAAGCACTTTTTCTCTTGAACAATACTGAGGATTATGGGTTGCCAGTGCATGGACAACTCTTGACAATCCTCTTAAATTTTTTCTCCATGCACAGTAGTTTAGGAAATAAAAAGGAATAGGAATTGCCAGTACATGGACAATCCTGACATTCCTTCATTCAAAATAAATCTTTCCATGTATGGTAGTATAGGGTCATGTTCATTTCCACTTCCATTCATTCCATCCCGCTCGCTAGTCCATAACCTTGAAAGTTTGGTCTGCTCACCCAGAGATCTGGATCCTTGCAATGATCTCACAATCATTCATCCCCAGACGAAGCCACTGTTAGAACTATAAAATTTTGAAAATTTTATGGCTATCTGTACCCATATGTTTCCTAAGAAGCCCATACCATGAGTACAAAAATCCACTTTTCATAACATTTTTCCCATGTTTTAGCTGGTTTTGGTCATTTGGTCCAATAGAATCCACCTATCCCTGAACATTTGAATGTATAAATCATATCGGTGTAACATGATGCAGGTCTCACTGATCCAAAAGATTATTTTATACTAACGCATGTACTTTTTCAGTATGTGAGCAAGAGATCAAGAATGTCATACTGATAAGATCTTACTTGAAAATACATATCAGGAAGATGCAGTTCACAGTCATAGCAAAAAAATGATTTTATCAGCAAGATAATGTTCATCGGGGTGAGTCATATCGAGCACATATGTGTCTTACCAATCAAAGCACAAAGAACTATATCGGCCAGACTTGGGCCGTCGGAGTGAAGTCCTGCAACATTCATCCGGTCTTGCCGATAAAGCAGAGGAGGATTTTGTCGATGATTATTAGGATGAAGTTAAGGAGTCTTTCTGACCCCCTATGTCACACCGACATGATTGCATTTGTAAAGCCTTAGCGATATGTTTTGATCATCGGTGAGACATACTTCATCGGAGAGAGCTAAGAAGGTGACATTGGGTGTTCTTCCATCAGCAAGAAAACTATTATGTCTTGGCGATCATAATTGACGAAGGAGATATCTCGGCAAGAAACAAAGTAAGTGAAGGAACATCTGCCCGACTTGCAAAGTCATAGCAATAGGTTTGCATTGGTGAAAGTCATAGCGATACACTTACGGCTAAAGGGAGAACATCGAGGAGACTCAGAGTATTGGTGAAACTGTAAAAAAATTTAGCGACGTTTGATCTATTGACCGTCGGGAAGACTTAGAGTGTTGGGGAGACTGCATGATGTCTTAGTGGGTGTCTGATGAACGTTGGTAAAAGTTCAAACAAACAGATCTCCCAAGATTTGAATATGAAAGGATGCATCCTTTCGTGCTATTGATATATAAATACCAATTTTTGATAGCGAATAGAGAGAGAGCGAAGAGGAAAAATATAGTAGATTAGAATGTTTTAAAATTATGAGACTGATCCATGTTTGAAACAATGGAGATATTAATGGAAGTCATTTGATTTGGTGGCTGATTTTTGGTACCAATTTTTTGTTGTTTTAATTGAAAGTATTGCTGAAGTTGTCTCCAAGGTTGATGTTTTCTAATTATTTAAACTGATATATCAAATATTTTTTTCATTTTATCAGTGCACACTTGATGTGTCTGTATGGTTTGATTAATTAGTTCTTTCAAGGAAAGATTAAACCATTTTGGTCAATCATAGTAATTAGGGAATCTCATTTGGATCATTAAGAAGAACTTGGTAATCATATTATTGCATGTTTATACAAGTTATAAACTCAAATTTATATGCGAAACAATTAGAGTATCTGCCAGAAAGAAGTTACTTATTTCAGATCTTTGATTTGACTCCGCACACCCAATAAGGTACTAGTCTCTACCATTCCACTGTTAAGTTTCATTCATTTTTTCACATGATCATATTAGATTTTAGCCTTGATATTGCTTATACAATTTACACAAAAATAAAACTCCCTTATCCACTTCCATTTGCCATTGTGGGTAAATTACTCTAAGGAATAAATAAAATTCAAGTCTGCTTCATTGTTATAGGTACACCCACCTAGGTTTGGCAGCACCTAAAGAGTAGAAGGTCTAGCCCATTTAGCCTTGTCTATTACCTTGAAATGTTCTGAGAGCTTGGCAACCTCTCATGGTTCAAACCTTTGTTTTTGAGAGCTAACACCATCCTTGTGTTCATAAATCCAATTCATCAATAAATATCCTCTTCCACTATTCATATTCTACATCATATGGCCGATTGAAATCAATGATTTCATCCATCTTCTTTCTATAGGGAGAGTACTTTGTCATCACTGAATTGGCCTCGTTGTCAAAGTCCTCTAGAAAGATGATGATGAAAGACAATTTCTCCAAATCATCTTTTAATATATAAATTTCAACCTTTTCACAAATAAGAACTACTTGAGAGACAATTGGAGTATCCACCTGGTTCTTCCACATTTGTAGGGGTTTTGCCTCATCATAGGTATAATGAATGTTAGGCAACAATGTCAAATCCACCTCATCAAACTTTGCCTTCAATTCTCTTATTCTCTATTCCAATGGGGCAGCATACCCTTGAAACTTTTATTCCTTAACCTCACTAAGAAATCTATAAGTTGGGACCATCCTAGGATATCTATCTTTTTACTGCTTAGCCCCAATTGCCATGAATTTCAAATTATCAACCCTAGGAATCCATTTATCTAGAATTGGAGTTGCCAATTCCCTATCCCTCTGAGAAATTTATTGCTTGTAGAAAGAATAATTTGCATGAACACTATTTAACTTTGAATTTTATTATTTAGATGTTTCAGGAAAATATGAACAATCTTTAAGTTGTTCTCATGTATGGTGTTCTAAACTTGTTTGAGCAGTTCTTTGTATACTCCAATTTGTTGCAATAATTCTTCCTTGGTGGCCTCAGTTATTGGAACTGCACTTGATGTGCTTGGCTCTTCAATTGTGAATGGCTCTTGACCCATGTTATAAGGAACTATTGCTAGAGACTACTCTGGTGGAGGAGGAGAGGTATGTGTGGTATGACTTGCACCAGCTGGACCTTGATTTGTCAATGTTTCCACTTGTTGCTTCCATAATGCTACTTCAGTTTCTAGTTCAACAACCCTCTACTGACTCTTATTATATTCATCAATAAGTTTACTATACTTATTTCTATGCATGTCTCTATCGACTCTCAACTATTGCTTTTGTGAGCTTAGCAATGTTTATGGTCATGTTAGCTGCTTCTAATGCTAGAGTGTCTTCCACTCTCTTTATAATTATTTTCTCTCTAAAATCACTTAGTTCAGCAACGACTAGCTTCCTGGATCCTAAGGACAATGACCAAATAGCTAGGGCATCCCACTCTTCACTAAATGATGATCCTTGAAGAGCCAATTTGGCCTCCTCCTTAGTTTGAAATAAGTGTCTTTTAGACTTCCTTATCATATCCAATACCACTACATCAGTAGTGTCCCATTCGGGTAGTAATAGCACACCACTTTTGTATACAAGGGATCTTCCTTTAGCTATCACATTTTGAAACTCTTTCTTCATGGCCTTCCTTACATCTGCTTGAATAATACTCTCAAGCAACTCAGGATGTAAGCTCCTCTCTCTAGCAATATTCTCTACATATTCAGATGCCTTTTCCCTCGACACAAAATCTCTAGTTTTCCTTTGTTTCAATGAAAGAATGATCCTCCATGAATGCTTTACATGGTTCTTGCCTCAAATCATTTGCACTATTCAAGCCACGAAGATCAACCTTTCCAAGTATAAGGCTACCTCCTCTTGAACTTGAGGCATCATCCCTAGTGGGACAAGGCATTCCTTGCTATATTTCTTCAGACGTAATGAGAATATCATCCTCCTTTGTCTCTAGGTAGTCAACTACCTTTTCTACTTCAACATTTTGCTTCTTCATAGGTGGTTGGTTTGATGGAGGAGGATCTCTCAGAGGTGAATCTATATCAATAATAGCAAGTGGAATACCTCTTGAGGGCAATGGAATTGACCTCATAGGAGAGCTTTCCCTTGACCCCTTTGATGTAGCAGGGGTTGGAAAAATTTTCTCCTTCTTTACTGTCTCCTTCCTAGAGTAAATCCTTATTTTCTTTGGTGGTTGGTAGGTAGGTCTATCCTCCAATACTACATTGGGATCTTCCTCCACTACCATTGATTTCCCTTTATCTATAACCACACGCTCTTCCCTCAAGACTTCTACTATGCTCTCAAAATTATTCATAACATGCATTATTCTATTAAACTCACCCCTTATGTTGTGCATAGGGTCATAGTAAGGATTATATTTCTTAACATTATTCACCATTTTATTGAAATTCAAATATTTTTCTTTTCTCTCCTATTCTGGGAAGTCAAAAACATTCCTAATTACATCCTCAGGATAGTAAAAATTATGCACGAACTAGCCACTCTTATTCTTTTCCTTCAGTGTTGCATTAAAGGCCTCAGGATCATGGTTCCTTGGGAATATCGTGTTCAAGTTGTAAGGAGCAAGAAGTTTCAAGTAGTTTGTCCATCCTCCCTTTATTATCACAAAATTTGCAAACACTATGTACTCTGGGAAGAATGAACCCTTCCTCAATATCTTAGGCAAGTGTGCCATTTGAGATCCTCCCAATTGTCTCATGATTTCCAGGAATCCAGTCCTCAATGGCACATCCCTTTATGGTACAAATGAAATGAAATTTGTGCCATATAATTTGAAGATTGTCATGTTGGGATATGGGATTATGTCTCCCCAGTTGTGGCTCAAATTTTGTTCTCCTTTGCATGGGCCTCATGCAGTCATGAATTTTATTGGGGATCCAGGGTGGATCATACACTAGGAACCTCCTCAATTTTGAGGAAAAGAAATTATTAAGAACCACATGATCAAATTTATGATCATCTTTATCTAGAATCTGGGTCCAACATTAGACAGGTAGGTCAATGCCACATTCTCTTTTCTTCAATGTCATGTCCTTATCAAAATTCTTATCATGTTTATGCAAGAACATATGCATTAACAGAGAGTACCACTAGAAATATACCAAGTTGTTTCCACCTTTGAGATCAGCCAAGACCTTGTGAATGTGTTATGAAAAATATGTGGCATAGTCATAGACTACATTGAAGGTTGGGTGTTGGAGATGACATGTCTTATAACTATACTAGCTTGGTAAGGTGTCAGGTGGAATAAAAGCAATAATTTTTCACAATGAATACATAGTCTTCTTGAAGTAATTAGCAAAGTATTTCATGGGGAAGGGCTCAAGTTCATCCTTACCAATATTTATTTGTTTCCTATTCTTCCCTATTCTAGTGCTAGCAGTGTGCATAGGTAACATTGAATTTTTGAGTAGCACCTTAGTATTCTCATACTCCTTTCTGAGAACACCCATGTCAAGAGGAATCCTATCCTTGTTCCACTCATGCAATTGGAAAATCTTGAAAATATCTTCTCTTGTTATCCTCAACATATCTTTTCCATCAAATGTTCTGACCATCCTAGTAACTGGGTCATATCATGCAGCAATGTCCTTCAACAAATCTACATCCATGTACACATTGGGAACCACCGAATTTCCCTTGTCCAATCTCCAAGGGTTGTAGATAGGAACCCCAAGATTTCTATTCCTAAACTAGTGTTGAAACAATTGCCATTTGGTATAGGGAACTTCTACATGCTTAATGCAACATTTCCTATCCATCAACTTATCAATAATTTTAGGACCAGAGAATATAAATCTTCCTTTAGCCTTTTTGTTTGTGGAGGGTCTTAATTGATCGACTATATCCTAGGATAGTAGTCTGGATGAGGCTACAAGGCTATCAGTTTGTGCTTTGGGTGCCACTAGAAACAAAATAAGTTCAGATAAATTTAGGGTTTTGGTAGAAATGGGTTTGAAACCTAGATTCTCAATTTATACCTAGGGCTCAGCTCGAAGATGCATAATTTGAAAGGTTTGACAAAGTTTTAATTTTTAATGCAAATTGAAAGCTCAAAAAAGTAATTAAAACAAAGCATAAAGCCAATTCAACTGAAAGCACATCGAATTTTAACCGTAATCCTAAGCAGTTTGAATAAAGCATATAAAAATGCATTTGGTCTACTTACATATTTTAATCACAGGAAAAACCCTAATATTGATTGTGTCGAACTCTGTAGATGCTCTCTTCAATCTCCTATGTGCTCCAAATTTGTTTACCACTTTCAATTATGCAAGAACTAATCATTTTTGTTGAGTTTGAGTGAGGTTGGTAGCTCTGGGGGTCATTTCTACCATTACTGCTCACTCAGACGAAGAAAAAATGGCTATGATGGTTATACTTTCAATTTTGAATCTTCATCATCGACCTCCAGGTGATGTGGTCTTCTGAATGACCCAGATCAAGTCAACCAAGTTTGAATTCATGTCACCATCATACAACACTCCATCGGCCAACACAAGCTTTCCAACTAGATTCCAAATCATTCATTCCCTAGGCTCCACCTTTTCTCATTGCAAACAATCATGGAATACACATAGCAATAGCCTGCTGACCCTGCGACTTTCATTAAAGCTTTATTTTAATCTTGTGGGGTGAGTGGGGAATGGCTGAGATTTAATCTCACTATTGTATCTCATCCATTAATCTATAAGATTTATAGATTCATGTTCCACATTGAGGACTGGGACCCACACGTATGATGGTACATGTGTCAATAGCCCGCTGACCCCATGAATTTACTAAGCCATTATTTTAATTGTGTAGGGCTAGCGGGGAATGACTAGGATTAGATCATGTGATTAGATGATTATCAATTCTACACATGAAAATAATGTTAGTCTTAATAATGGGGACATCACTAGGTTGATGAGACTTGACCCTCATGATTAAATACTTAAAACTTAAGGTCTTTGACATGAAATATTTTCGTCCGAATTAGGAAATATTAAACAACTCACATGAGCTCAATGACTGATAGTCCTAGACAAAATGGCCAATGACACAATGACCTTAATGGCTTGAGTTGCAACTTAAAATTTTGGCAACTGGGAGTAATAGGTCAATGCAAAAATAAAACTTTTAGGATTTATGACTGCGAGATATTGTCAAGAGGGTTCTCAACCTAAACCCTACCTTAAATATAGAAGATCAAAATAATCACTAGATAAGACTCATCTCAAATTTTCAATATTTTCAGTAGAGCTCTACCACTAGCATCCATCCAATGTGCTATCATCAACCTACTATTCGGCATCAAATGCAAGTGTACCATGAAATGTCTGCATGAGAAACTATAGTCTGAGAGGCAGATTTAGGAACTTTAGAGATTCTTTATGATGTAGAGTTAGAATATTTTTGAAATGTATATTTTTTTGAAATGAGATTTTTATTCTTTTGTAGGAGTGGTCTGAGGTGAGAGAGCATAGCAGTAGTTCCATCTTTTCATTGTTGTGTAGCTACAACAATGAGATCAATGTTGATGACAACAACTTACTATAACACATTGGGATCTAGTGAGTTTATACCATGCCAAAGATCTACTTCGATGCCCCCATATTGATGACACTCATGGAGAGGTGGGATGTTGATACTTCTACATTTTATCTCCCTATCAAGGAGATGATGATGAATTTGGAGGACATCTATCACATCTCGTGCCTACCCATCCATAAAGAGTGGGTGGTGTATGAGGAAGGTAGGACAACCTAGGATGCACAAAATGTGCAATAGTACTTCCTCATTCGTGTGGTCCCGAAGGACACTATGAGCCATATCTACATGCACTGGTTAGAGCAAGGGTGTGTGGTGATCTTGTTGGTTTGACAAGTGATGATTGTGACCATCACATTGTGGGTCACAATGGAAAATTGAGGTTCTCACCTTCATGAGGGCCTCATCCATTACATTTGAACAATGTAGGAGAGGAGGATAGTATTTTCTTGGTTTCAGAGCATGATTGCACACCTCTATCATGACCTCGAGTGATATGTCCACTATGAGTATCATATCCTTATTGTTTACATGTTGCTTCAAGTGTGGGAATTCAAGCATATTCAGTTAATGAGGTTGACTAGGTATCCCCTAGGCCTATAGCATGGAGTTCCTTGAACACACACATACCCCTTAATACACAACTGGTGGTATGGAGATTTACAGTTGTCATGGTAGTGTATAGATATATTGAGGGTGCAAGATATTATATGGTGCCCTTATAGGAAAATAGGGACTTGGCTATTCAAGAGGATGTAGCTACGTAGGATGCAACATGATTGAATCCTGGTCAGAAAGTCATATTACATCATAGTACCATATTACTGGCATCAGGTCACTTGTTAGTTTAGGCAGGTGTAGGCAATCCCATGGTGTCTCCCATGTACATATGGTCACACAAGAGTATGACATGAGTGAGATACTAGCCCCATATAATGATCATTTATGTTTCATGTTGTAATGATGATGGATTAGGTGATGACCAACTTGAGACTCTTTTGACCAATGATGTTGGTATCATAGTTGGCTTTTCTAACTGGTGGCTAACAATAGGTCCAACCCTGATTTTCCCAATAGCTTTCCCTACAGGTGATGATGGTGCTCAAGGGTGAGGAGGTGAGGGTTCCAGGGGTAATAGTGAGAAAGATGAGGTGGAGGTAGGTAGAGAATAACAAATACTGATACAATATAGATGGGTGGCATCACCGGTACATGTGACACCTATCTTGTCAGCACCACTGATAGTTTAGAGAGTTGACTCCCCCTCAGTGAAAATGATAGGGCCAAGCATTATGTCTAGCAGTGGTGCTCCCCTCCGAACCCACACTGGTAGGTTGGGTACCTATGTACAAGTATGGTGTATGATATTTAATTTTAGCTTTCTTTTCATTTTAATTTCTTATATATATACATTTGTACTTTGATGATATGGTATTGACATCATCCACTTTCTCTATGATTGTAGTGTTCACACAAGAGTGACTCGATTTCTTCGTGCACTACATATTAGAGGTGGTCCCACCCATTCAAACTCAGGGGGTGGACTTGGATGCCTATAAGCCTCCATCAACAAAGTGTCATGACCCATTATTCAATCCTATAGTGCATCTCAAGATGGCTTACAAGGAGGCCTAGGTGTATATGGTCCAATAGACTACCAAGCTAATTGTGATGACTGGGCAGAGGGACCAATGGGTTGTAGAGTTCATCACTATGATATCCAAGCAAGATCAGGACATGACATGGGCTAAGAGTTTCATGCAGGCATGTGATGCCCTGCAAAGCCTGGTCGATGACCTTAGTAGGCAGCTAGAGGTTCCTATGAGAGTACCCCTTGATCCTTAGGATCATCAAGTGCAACAACTTAGAGATGAGCTACAACAAGCTCAAAATTGGAAGGCTTCCTTACTGGAGAAAATTGCACAACTACGTGAGGATGTGACAAGGCTACAGGGTGAGATACAAAGACTATGATTGTGGAGCATGTCCATGTCATGGTCTCATCGATCACACTCCTACACCTTGATCCAAAGTCCCCATCCACCATCACTAGTGTAAGAGGGCTTAGGGATCCATATATCTAGGGGCTAGAGGCCCAATTTTGATATATATAATTTTTATGTATAGGTTCACATACAATATACAAACACCATATTTTTTCATAGTGGGGTGATACATGTACATGACATTATTTTTGAGATATATATACATATGTATATGTATAGATATGTGTATATATATGTGATTTTGAATTGACATTATGATGTGTTCTTTATGCATATGCTTCTTTATGTATGATTATGTGATGGATGTATGTTTAGATTAGATACTATCATGATTTAATAAAAACACATTAGATGTATGCTTAATTAAATATAATGATGATCTAATGCTTGAATAAAAGAGTGAATCAAACACAATGCATGGATACACAACATAGATATAAAACATGTATATATAATTCATAATTAAATAAATTAACTGCATACACATGTTTACATCAAAAAAAAAATTAAGAGGATAATGTGTTAATGAACAAGTTTTATAGCATAAAAAAATATGAACCCCACAAAAGGGGATAAGTTTCATGCACATGCCACATAGACCTTATGCATAATATCAATGAAGATGCATTGCATTGACTAGTTATTTTAGAGGTGTACCATCCATATACTATAATCAATAGGTACTAGAACAATACATGAAGGTGATTATGTAAAGACCTAACCAATTAGGGCTAAACTTCCCCTTTTGATTAGGTGGAACATTTACATTTCTTTGATTCTCATAGAGAATGAGATCACCAACCTTGAAAGTACGAGAAAGAACACCTTGATTGCAATGCTTAGAAATGGATTTTTGATAAGATTAGAGATGTTCAAGAGCCTCCAATTGGCACTCATTGAGCAACTCAATCTAGTTTAGATGTTCAACATGGTAGTTGTCATCATCAATTAACCCTTTAAGGGATAATCATGGAGAAAAAATTTCCAACTCTAAGGGAATGATAGCCTCAACACCATACACAAGGATGTATGGGGTTGTACTAGTAGTCGTAGGAACACTTGTACGATAGGCCCACAAGGCATACACTAATTGAGTGTGCCAGTCCTTATATATTTTTTTACCATTTTTCAAAGGATTAGATCAAGAGTTTTATTAAATGCTTCAACTTGGCCATTAGATTGAGAATAATGTGTAGAAAATCTATTTGAATATGAAAATTTTCTAGGAATCACTTTACCTCTTTGTTTATAAATGAAGTACCATTGTTAGAAACAAGGGTAGAATTTAATTTGAAACTAGCAATAATATTGTTGTGAAGAAAGCTATAGATTACTTTAGTGTTAGTGGATCAAAGTGGAATAGCTTCAACCCATTTCATAAAGTAATTAGTAGTTGTGATGATGAAGGTATGTCCTTTAGAAGAAGGAGAATATATTTTTCCAATAATATGCAACCCCCATTTTGCAAATGGTCAAAGAGAGGTCTTATTTTGAAGCTCTTGTGTAGGATTTTGGATGAGATTACTTTGTTGCTGACATTAAGGACAAAAGAAAATGAGTCTTTCTCTATTATTTTTCAATAATATTCCATGTGAATAAGTTTACACACTAAGGATTTACCACCAAAATGTCCATCCCTAGAGCCCAAATGAGATTCTTGAAGGGCAAGGGGTATTTTAGCCTTAGTGAGACATTGAAGGATTTTTGATAAAGAACATCAAATAAAATAATATATCAAGCTAAAATATTTCATATCCAAGTGCAAGCATTTTTAGTCACACTTTCAAGAAAATTTCCAGACTTCAAGTAATTATAATGTGAATACAATTCCCCTAAGTCTATGTGAGCACACATGAGACTATTAGGTCTAGGTTGGTCTAAGACAATAGGAGAGAAAAGAATCTAAACCACAAAGTGGTAATCTTTTACCCCATAATTTGAGGGTGCAAGGGAGGCTACACTCACCATTACGTCCACGTGACAATTTTCTCTCCTAAGGAAACTGTCTATGGTGAAGGAGGAGAAATGATCAAATAAGGATAAAGCCAAATACTGATACTGAGATAACTTACTCTGCTTATCCTAATACACTCCTATGATTTGATTTATGATAAGTTCATAATCACCATGAATGCAAATATGTTTAATGTTTAATGCTATTATGGTATGTCAACCAACAATAAGGGCTTCATACTCAATGATATTATTAGTACAATAAAATTCTAATCAAAAGGATAGAGGAATTGACTTCCCTTTTGGTGAGATTAAAAATACACCTATCTTAGAGCCAGTTTGAAATTTTGATCCATCAAAATACACTTCCCACATAGGTTCATGGCTCAATGCAAATAAATTTTCATTTGAAAATAAATTCAGATTAGGGAAGGAGTGAGATAAGGGAGCTTCCACCAATTGATTGACAACAACTTGTCTCTTAATTTCTTTTTGAGTTACAAAATTGATATCGAACTTAGAGAGAAACATTACCCATTTCGCTAACCTTCCTAAAAGATTAGTTCTAGTAAATAAATGTTTAAGGAGATCACATTTTACAATCACATGGGTTTCTGTATGGAGAAGATAATATCATAGGTTCTGCATTGCAAAAATGAGAGTGAGACATTGTTTCTCTATGGTAGAATATCAAATTTCATAATCATCTAGAATACAACTAATGTAGTGGACCAATCTTTCTTTATCATCATCATCATGTTGAGCTAATAAAACTACTAAAATATGAGTTGATGCATAGATATAAATTAAAAAGGGTCTATCTTGTATAGCCAACATCAAGATAGGAGGATTGGCTAAATAACATTTGATAGAATCAAAAGAATTTTTCATACTCATCATCCCATAAAAAATTGACATCTTTCTTCAATAGATACATGAATGGAAGGGTGCGATCAACCAATTGAGATACAAATCTATTTCTTGAATCTTCCCTTGCAAACTACGTAGTTGAGAGATATTTTTAGGTGGAGGCATGGTAAAAATTGCATCAATTTTATTTATGTGAAATTTGATTCCATGATGAGAGATGATAAATCCTAAAAGCTTATCAGCATCCATGCCAAATATATACTTAAGAGGATTTATTCTCACCTTATAGAGTTGAATCCTTTCAAAGATAAGATGAAGATTCTCAATGTGATCTTGATGAGTCATAGACTTAGCCAAGATGTCATCTACATAATCTTATAGGTTCTTATGAATGAAGTCATGAAAGATAAGAGTTATTTCCTGTTGCTAAGTTTCTCCAACATTCTTTAACCCAAACGACATGACTGTAACATAAGGTACCCCAAGGGGTAGTGAAGGTTGTCTTGTATTGATCTTCTAGGTTAATGTGAATTTGATTATAGCCTAAGAAGCCATCCGTAAAGGAAAATAAGGCATGGAATGTAGTCAAGTCCACAATCATATTGATATTAGGAAATGGAAAAGTATCCTTAAGAAAAGCCTTATTGCGATCAAAAAAATCTATACAAATGTGAATACAACCATCAGGTTTACTAATTGCAACAATATTTGAGATCCAAGGTGAATAGCCAATAGGATGGACAAAACTAGCTTTTAAAATATTTTCTAATCTTAGTCTTAACCAATAATGCAACCTTGGGATTCATTTTATAGATCTTTTATTTAACGGGATTGGCATCGGGACATAGAATGATATTATAAACCATAATGGACTCATCAATAACAGATATATCCTCATATGACCAAGTGAAAATTTTGAGATGAGAATGTAACAAATCAACATGTTTATATTCTTTCAAAGAAAGACATTTTCCAATCTTAATCACTTTTTTAGAAGATTTAGGATCCATGAAAACATTAGAAGTATCCCCTTTAAGAGGGTACTACGGTTTGTAGGGTGAGGTGTAGGAGTACTATCATCCATATTAGATAAAGGGGCCTTCTCATCGATACTCATAAAGGATTCTCCAAAATATGCCCATTTGTTCAAGCAATATGGGAATTGTCATTTATGGTGATGAGAAGGTAAGTCAGAGTAGGCACCTAAGAATTATTCTAGCACTTCCTCTTAAGAGAAGACACCTAGAGGGAATTTATTAGAGTCTACCTTATTTTCAATAAGTTTGGATGAATTAAATTAAGAGAGTGAGGTTCGATGGAAATCATATTGAAATTCAACCATGGTTTCCCCTTAGACTTTGTGTGATAGTATCCAAGTACAATATTAGACTTACAAGGATCAATCTCTAAGGGAGTTTAATACCTTGTTCATTACATACATAATCCTTGCCTCTATAACCATACCTAGAAAGGAGATTAAAAATTGGACCATAACGAGTGTGTATTTCCTGGAAAGAAGGAGGATCATTGTAAAGAGCATAATCCATGCTATATGAATCACACCCCTTTATAGGAACATAATAATTCTTCTTAGTAGGAATACAAACACTATCCTCCTTAACAAAAGCAAGATCATCTTATTTAGTAGGAAGAAAATCAACTTCCTTAACAGAGGCATATGAGATTGTCAAAATGTCTAGGTGGATAGGATCTACTTTGTACTCCCCAATATAGAACTTGGTAAATTTTAAGGATCCCAAATCGTCACTGAGACATGCATTTAATTTAGAAGAAGTAGAAGGGGTAAACTTAAGATTTTCTTCTTCAGGTCAATCTTCCTTAGGGACATCTGTCTTAAGAGTAGCCTCTGAAACATGCACTGCTAGAGTAGATGTCAATGCATTAGAAGATAACAAAGGGATAAAATTCTTAAGAGTAGAAGCAATTGAGGCTTGACCAATAACTACCATTTCACAAAGGTGTATAGAATAAAGGTCAACCTTGATCATGATTACCTCATTATTAGCAAAAAAATTGATAGAATGATACAAAGTAGAAGTGACTACTCCCAAAGCATGAATCCATGGTATTCCTAAGAGAATATTGTAGGGTAATGGTCCTAGCATAACATTTACTAGGGTGGGTATGGTAAGGGTCCCAATCTTAAAGGGAAGATTGTTGTGCCTAAATCTTGTCATCTGGCATTATAAAATCCACAAATATATAAAGAATAAGAAACAAGAGAAGATGAATCAATTTTAATTTTAGGTAAATATCAATGCTACATACATTGAGTGCTAAGTTGGTATCAATGAGAGACATCTAATTCCACTATTGTTAATGTTAACTATTATCATTAGAGGATCCACTTATTTTTGTACTTTTAGAGGCGGGAGTTCATATGGATGGAACATAATATTCAGTGAATCCACACAAAGATGATCTATCAACACATTAACATCCATCACCCTAGTAGAAGAAGGAAAGAAGATCTTTTGAAAGGATTTGTGAAGCATACCTTGGTAAATCAGAGTAGTTTGAATCAAATCCCAAAGTGAGATCTTGGTAGGAGTAACACAAAGTTGCTTGACAAGATCATACTCACTAGGTGCCTTAACTATAGGTTTAGGTGCTTTAGGAAGGCTTGGTTGAGAAGGTGATAGAGAAGTAGGTTGATTAAGATTTTGTTGATTCCTTCTGCTATTGTAAGTATGTGTTACCACTTTATAAGAGGGAGCCTTAGCTTGCATTAATCTAATGTAAAGGTTGTACACATCATTTATGATAGGAACCCCATGACAAATGCAATGAATTCATTTAGGAGATGGGCTAGCCACAGTTACGTAAATAATTGGTCTCTTAGGCCTTTGAGGGGTGGCAGATACTACAACCACATTCATGGACTCTTTAACTTGCAAATAAGAAGAAGGAGAAGTTTGTTTATCAAATTTTTGGAGAGTAGGAGATACCTCTAGGAAATCATCTAGGGCATCATCTAGCGTATCAAAATATTTTTTAGAGAATGCATTATCAAAGACATTAAATTTTTGAAGCAAAAGATCCAACATGATTGGTTCACATCAGGTTCACCAAAATATCAAGGAGGAGATTTTCTATTCTTGAAACTCAAGACAAAGAGAGTCTTCAAGGAGAAAATATCCCTTAATTACCTCAAGAAATAAAGCTCAGGTGACAAGATAGAAAATAAAGGAATATTTGCACAACTTAATAAAATAGAAACTAAACTACTAAGAACAAGAATGATAAGATTGTTTCCGTTAAGGGTGTGGTTCGGTGGTTAAGTCACTTTTTTATAGTGACAGACACCAGGGTTTAAACCCTCACTGGGCCAAAGTGCTTGTAGGTCTTGTGCCTTCACTCGGCCTTTGTGCTCACAGGTTTGGTTGTTTCTTGTGGTTTCTTCTACTTGGTTCATAGCTCTAGTCAAAAAGAATTTACCCCTAATAATATGGGTGCATTTTGTTGGGACTATTAAATTTTGAAAATTTTATAGTTGCTTAGATTTATAAATTCCACAAGACAACTACATTTTAAGTGCAAAATTGTTTTAATTAATTCCATATATCATATTCCCCAAGTAATCCCATCGGATTTGATCTTTTGACACACCAAAATCCTTCTGATCATCATTAAGCAAGAGCTTTTGAATAAGTAATCATATCGGCATGAGTAGGCATATGTCTCTCCGACCCATAAGCTATAATATTTCAATTCAGGTATTTCTAGCATATCGGAAATAGGTCAACACTATCACATTGATCAACAACTTAAGAGGATACGTGGTCGGGAAGACAAGGCTTGTTGTTTCACTAACGAAAAGGTTATCGGCAAGAAAAATTCTATCAGAGTGAGATTTTAAAGTTAGCTCGAGCATATATGTCATGCCGGTGGAATTTTATCGGCAAGATGCCCACTTTGTATCACCGATGAAGCATAAAAGAAACATGTCAGGGAGACATGTGCTATTGGAATAAGTTTCAAATTTCTTATTGACTCCATATGTCACGCCGATGAAAGTAGCATTAGAGAGAGTCTTGTTGATTCATCTGAAGGAGGAAGACGATACATCGGGGAGACTTATAACATCTAAGTAGCTTTCAAATCTTTCAGAAATACTTATTCTCTTGCTGATGGAAATACAAAAAGGATCAAAATTTCATCGGTAGGAGTGATATTTGGTCTCCTTGACTGTATAAGGTACCAAATGAATGTTTGACTTGATTCAAACATATAGATTGTCCAGAGTTTAAAATGTCTTTCTGATATGATCATTTGATTTGATAGCAGGGAATTCGAAAAACTTGCTACACTCATGCTCAGAGCTAGAAATTAATGGCTACATGAATACACATTGTATAGATGATCCTCTGAATCAAAGAAGAATAATTAAGGAGAATTTGTAGAATTGGCAACGAAAGGAATAGGAGAATGGACAAGAGCCAAAGAATTTTGTGCAATCAAAGATTTTCAAGTAAGCTTGTGAATTTTTCGCATCCGTATTTTAATTCTATCAATTTGATAAAATAAAATGGAAGGTTTGAGCTTTGGAAAATAAAAAGGTAGAAAAAGGCAGGGTGAGGGTAGTCATCCTAGGGGAAATAAGCAAAATACTAAGATTGGAGATGAGTCATAAACAACTAAAAGGAATTTGAATTAAGATCTTATTGACCAACTACTTTGCTCAAGACATAAAGCCAGGTGTTTTGCACAACTTAGGGTAGATGTGGCAAAATTTGAGGACAAGTGAAAACACATAGGGGATGTGTGGACTTCAATCCAGAGGTATGAACTATTTATGTTCCACTATCATAGGAGGGATAGGTTCGAACCGGTGTGCAATCCTTTGAAATTCAACCTAGGAAAACTAGTTGTCCCAAATGTGTTCATGGATGTGGAACTACTAAAACTCTTAGCTTCCCATTATGATCCAAAACTCAAAGCTATCTACAATTCATTGGGTAAGCCTTTCATACATGTGTCAGAAGCTGCAATTTGCAAAGTGTTTAACTTAGAAGGCACATGTGACGAAGCCATTGTGCATGAGAATTTAGAGAGAGAATTCTGGAGAATGGATACCACATATAGGGGCTAGAGATTTCGATTGCATAGACCTAAGAAGGATGGAAGTCTGGTTCCACTGGATGATGATGATGGGCCTCCATTTCATGTAGACTTATTCGAGCCCTATTTGAGATATACATATTTCTTAGTATGTTAGATGTTGGGGATGAAAGCTCCTGAGGTTATGTCTATTTTACCAATGGTAATTGCAACTGATGTTCAGTATCACAATGCCAGGCCCTTTGACTATGCTTCATACATCTTCAAAGGAATTGATTCAAGGCTAATGGAAATAAGAAATGGATCCCTTTTTTTACATTTCAAACATTACTCTATTTTTATGCATATAGCAATGTATTATAGACAAGAATTGGGAATGTGGTCAGATGAGTTAAGGATTACACAATTTGATAGTGAGGGTAAATTATTACCAATTCAGTTATGGACTACTATTTGGGATAGTAGGTTTACCAATTCAAGTTTTGTGTATTTTGAAGAATACTTTGTTAAACCATTGTATAGATTCTTCAACCATCCTTGTGACTATGCATTGTCTGATGAGATAAAAAGGTTCCTCAGACCTAAATATTTTAATGGACCTATTGTTCATAATTGGGGAGATTGGTATTGTTTTGCAGATGCTACTATGATTAGAGTGTATGGTTTTGAAGATATGTCATTCATCTTTCCTAAAATAGTTCCTAATAGAATTACCTACTTGGAAATTGTTAGGCAAATGGATTACTCAAGTGTAATGAATTTAAGTTCCTTTGGAAAATAGGCATTTATGCCAAGCACTTTGTGCTTTGGAGATTTCACCATATTGTCAAAGGAAGGGTATAATTTGATCTTGGATAAGCTATTACATTTTAATTTGAAGAGAGCTCCACCATGGAAATGGTTTGATCTTGAGGGATAGATTTACTTTTCTAGGAAAAAGATGAACTTAGGAGGGTATGATCATATACCTTATCAATTTGATGATATAATTAGAAATTTGGAAGAGAAAGAAGTTGGGAGGGTTGTTGATGAACATAACAAGGTGGTAGAACAAAAAATAAAAGAGACACAAGATATGGAATTTTTATCTTGTGGAGATGAGGCATTTGGTGATGAGGGATCTCAGGGTTCAACTGATAAGATCTGCAGATTGATGACTAAGGATTATAAGCTTCCTCCAAGAGAACTAGAAATTGAAGAAGGTTCAAACACAAACACGAGGAAAATGGCTTATAGATATTTTGTAGCTGATGATGAGTTTGTGAAATCTCCATAATTCAGAGCTTTCATGTATAAACAGAAGGGAAAAACCATAACAGAATCTGTTGAAAATATAACACCAAATGCAATTGTTGAATAATTTGAAGTGAAGTGTGGAAAAAGAAATAAAAGATATGACTCTAGAGAAAGGGAGAAAATTTTTAGAAGATTCAGGTGGCATAATTTTCCTAGGATTGGACCTAAATTCTACTCTAGTATTTGACAGTTTCTTGAATGATAATAATGCTACACATAAGCTTATCCCTGAGGGAGTGACATAAGTGTTTACAGGATCAAGGTATAACCCTGATGAAGTTTCCCTTATGATCTGGGCCTTGTATCCACCACATAAGAAGTGTATTTTTATATACACTGAAAAGGATTTTGGACATGTTATGACACTAAAAGTTGGAGAAGCTGATCCTGTGGCTACAACTAAGATTGGTATAAATGTTTCCAAGCTAAATAAAGCCCATATCCAAATGATGATAAAAGAAAAGGAAAATTTCAAAATAAATAATGGAAGGATTCTTAGGGAAAATGATCGCTTGAAGGATATGGTTGAAAAAACATTGAGGGGATCCACTAGGCTATTGATGCAAGGAGAAAGCTCAGAAACAAGGAACAAGTGGGAAGGTGTAGATGTATACTTTGAAGGAAATTTTGATGCACTTTCTGCAATGATTAGAAAGAGATAGGACAACTTGATGGTTTTGTTGAGTAAGCTTTAGGGAATTCACTCAAAGAATTATGTTGCAAAGTAGGAGCATAACAGAGTTAGTGAAAGAATCCAAGAGAAATTTTAGGAAATACAAAAGAGGGATCCTCCTGATAATGAGGCTATCAATACTACTAAGGAGATCATAAAAAAATACAGAGGTTACCATGAGGAACTTCAAGGAGATGAAAAAGGATTAATTGATGTCACAAAAGAAGGAATACCAATAGTTTTTGAAAATGATGGAAAAAAAGAAAGAAAAGGCCTAATTGATTAAGGAATGCGAGTTGGTATTACAAAGGATTCTGGAAATGGAAACAAGAAACAAATCGACATTAGATGAAGCATGTGAGCAGAGTGAGAAAATGGTGAACATGGAGATAGTAGTCATGAATGTGTTAGGTGATGTTGATACTCACCAAAGACAGGATTATCTGGACCATTTGTCAAAAGTCCATGATGGATAAATAGAGCTTAATTATCTATTTTAATTATTTTTAGTTCTAATAAAAAGACATGTCATTTGATCTAAAATCAGTTGCCTCTCATATAAATAAGAGAGACCAAGGCCATTAGAATTATTAGTTTAGAGATAGGAGAAAGTTACAGGCGAATAGAATTAGATATAATGTTTACATTTCAAAAGACCATGTTGCATGTATGAAATTTTGGAGGAATCAATGAAAGATCTTTTATTTTGTGGCATCAAACTGGTATCAATTGTTTATTGGATTAATTGAAAATATTATCAGATTTTCTCCAAGGTTGATATTTCTTTGTTATTTAAATTGATATATCAAGTATATACTCAATTTATCAATGCACATTTGCTTTACTTGTGTGATATGATTAATTGGTTTTTTCAAGTAAAGATTAAATCCTTCTAGTCAATCACAATAATTTGGAAGTGTCATTTTGATCATTAAGAAGAATCTAGTAATTGCATTCTTGCATGTTTATACAAGTTATAAACCAATATTGATAAGCCAAATAGTTAAAATTTCATCCAAATATCTGCCACTAATCTTTGACTTTCATCTGACTCTGTTTTACCCAACAAGGCACTGCTCACCCATTTTTATTTAGTTTTATCATACCAAATTCAAACTTCACATCTATTAACTGAACATATTAAATTTTACCTTGATATTTCTTACACAATTCATACCAAATAGGTCTGCATCTCTCCACTTCCAGTTTCCAATGTGGATAGATCGCTTAAGTAGGAAACAAACAGTCTAAGTCTGCTCCACTTGCATAGGTATACCCACCTAGGTTTCGTAGATTCTAAAGAAAAGAATGTTAAAATTCATCATTTGGCCTTGTACGTTAGCAAAAAATGTAGCAAGAGATTGGAAACCTGTTGTGGTTTTGAACCAACATTTTTGAGACCTAACAGTTTGGCGACTCTGCTGGGGAGTCAAGTCAGAGTTAGGGCCTTTGTCATAGAGTCATAAATCTTACATAGACTCTGTTGGGAATAAGAAGTTATAATTTTTTTTCTCTTCCACATAAGTGAGTGGAGACTCTGATAAAATAAAATACACATCAGACTATTACAATAGTTCACAACATGCAAGGAAAAAGATATTTGTATAAAGAAGGTCATAGTGAAAATAGTAAGTGGACACATAAGAATGATAAGGGTAAGAAGGAGTCTGATGAAATGTGTATGACAAATAAGGATAAAACATTAAAACCCCTCTTCGAGACATATAATCATTATGATACATTGACAAATGAAAATAGCTTAGGAGGAGAACCACATACTCCTGAAGAGAAAAGGAATCCTTTCTATCAACCAGATCTTCAGAAGGAAGAAGAATTCAAGGATGGAATTGAGGCTAAAAGAATCAAAAGACCACATGAATATGGTCAGGAAATGGGAAGGAATCAGAATGAGCCTATTGATAATACAACCCCTGAAGAAAATTATGAATTTATAACTAAGGTGGAATTAAATGCACAATTGGAGTATGAAAGACAAGAAATGGAGAGATCAAAAGTAGAATATGAACAAAACCTCCAAGTGATAAAAGAACTCCAGGATTTGAAGTTGCAAAGAGCCCAGTTTGATGCTCAAATAGCTAACCTCCCTGAATATATACCACCTCATAGGAAAGGGAATAATAATGCATGACCTTCAAATCCACCAAAAGTGCCACAAAATCAATCAAGGAATCAATATAGACAACCAAATGTTCTACCAAAAAATACATCACAACATCCAAATGCTCAACCACCCCATGGCCAACAATATATGCCACCACCTCATGCACAATACAACAATCCATTATACCACTATCAACATCCTCAAAACCCACCTCCTTAGCATTAGACAACCATGATTAGGCAATTTGAATTTACAAGATTCAAATATATATGTACCCTATGAATAGTAGTTGGAGAGGTCTTGTCCCAAAATTTACGAGAAGTAGTGTAGTCACAACTGAGGAACACTTAAGGAATTTTAATGATTTTATTCAAGACTTGGATATGCAATATGAAGATGTATAGATGAGGCTATTTATGATGTCATTAATTAAAGAAGCTAGAGATTGGTTTAACAGTTTTCCAACAACTTCTATTGCTTCAATTCAAGAGTTTTATGATCAGTTCCTTGAGTAGTATGGGAACCAATGTGCACCAAAGTTTTCCTTGCATGAATTGGTTAGCATCTAGAAATATCAGAATGAGTCAGTCTATGACTTCAACCAAAGATTCTCCAAACTGCATAATAAGATACCACCTGGATCCAAATTGGCAGACCTTGTGGCATTAAGTATTTATCTAAAAGCATTTGATCCAAGGACAAGCTATGAGCTTAGAAATAGGTGCCCTAGAAATTTAGTTGAAGCATAAAAAATAGCATTGAATATTGAAAATAATAGAAAGGCTATTGGGATGATAACTAAGAGAGATAATCCCAGGTTTCCCCAAAATTTCAACAATCCTCAACATAGGCAAGAAAATACACACAGAATTGAAAGGCCTAGGTTGCATGATATTCCTTATAATAAAACCTGGATGGATGGAAAGCCTATGATGGATAGACCTAAAAGTAAGGAGACCCCCGATCCTTTAAAGAAGAGAGGAGCATACATGATGAACAATAATCCTTGGTGTCAAGTTTGTGACTTGCCACATTCCCCTAACCATTGTATTGTAGCTCAATCAATACAAGAAGAGGAAATTCCAATAGATAATAATGAAGAGGATCACACAATTTATTTGACTTCCCACACTCTTCATCCCATTGAGTAGGAACATTCATCTTCAGAAGAAGAAGGGTATGAGTATGATGTTGATAACCAGAGATACAACATTCATATGGCAGAACAACAAGTTTTTTCTGATGATAAAGGAAGCAGTGATGAATGATGTTCTGTTAGTACACCACCTCATTTAGGTAAATATAGTGTAAGAAGACCGACTGAGGAAGAAATTAAGAAATTGACCATTGCTACAGTGGAACAGGAAAAAATAAAATATTGGTTGAGAAACAAAACAATAAATGAAGATGAGGGTGTCCCAAGAGGGATATTTATAAAAGATCAAAAGGAAAAACAAGGAGTACCAAAAAAGACAAAAAATAAGTAGCATGATAAGAATGAACAAAAGCATGTTGATAAGGATAACCAAAAGTTTGATCAAATAAGCAAAAAAGAAAAGGAGGAGAGCAAATAATTGCATAAGGATAAGAAAAATCCTAATCAAATAAGCAAAAAAGAAAAGGAAGAGAGAAAAGGAGATTTACTAGACCAAAAGAAGATGATCAAAACAAAAGATACCTCCTTTGATTTCACACAAGCTTTATCCCAGGTGAAAATGTCTATTCCATTACTTGAAATGATGAAAATTAAAGAGTATAGAGATAATGCTATTCAATTAATATCTAGTGGGAATGATAAAAATACAAACTCTGAGAATAAGGGGTCCATTAAGATCAGTAATAAGCAAGAGAAGGTAAATATTCTAGAGGTTTGTCTAGGTGATGCGTTGATAAATCCTCCACAAGTTGATCCATTCTTTACTACATTACTCATAAGTAACAAGCTGGTGAGCAAATGTATGATAGATTCAAGTGCCACTCTCAATATCATGCCAATAGGGGTTATGAAACAACTTGGCATGTGGGTAGACACCAATAGTGGAAAATGCTATGCTATGGATAGCAGGCCTGTCCTAGTGATAGGGATCATGAAAGATGTAGAGGTGAAATTGGCTCCTTATCCAAAAGCATCTTATAATATTGACATAACTGTGATTGATACACCTCCTCATTTTGGAATGCTTTTATCAAGGCAATGGACTACAACAGTTGGAGGAAATGTACAATTTGACTTGTCATATGCCACCATACTAGTCAATGGTGAAGAGTTTAGGTTATATAGAGAACCAAGGATGAACTAGATTCTGGATTTTGTTCCTCAAGAACAACTAAATTTCTTTTGTGATGTGGATCTAGTGAGTTTCAGGATAGAGCCTGCCCAACTTGAATTAGTGAATACTGACCCAATTAACAAGCATGTCTCTAAAGAACAACACGGTGTATGGAAGATGTATTTTGATGGAGCTTGTAGTTAGGAAGGTAATGGAGCTGGGATAGTTTTTATCTCACTAGAAGGTATTACATTCAAATATTCATTTTATTCTTTTTATGTTTGAATGTATGAATAATATAGCAAAGCATGAAGCCCTGCTAATTGGCTTGAATACACAAGATTAAATTGTTAACTATTCTAGGGGATTCTGAGTTGATCATTTCACAGGTCAGGTCAAAATATGCTACAAAAAATAAAAGGCTAAAATAATATAGAAATTCTATGTGGGACACAATTGAATTATTTGATGCTTTTTCTATTGAATGGATAGACAGATCAAAAAATTTGATGATAGACTTCTTAGCCAATATAGCCCTAAAAAGAGATGATATCACCTTGGCTAGAGTATCTCAGGTTGAATTCAAAAACAAGGGTTGCTATCCCTGATAATATCTACAGTTGGAAAGTTTTCAATGATGCTACTAATGTCATTAAATTTCTCCACTGCATAGACCAATATGAAGCTTAGGAAATTGACTTTAATGCATTTGTTGAGGAAGTAGATGGAAAATAGATTGTATTTGGAAAAGAAGTTTTGCAGTTGAAAACTAACAAACTTCCCAAAGGACTTGTGGTACTAGAAAGGGTATATGATGGGAATGATCATTATCTCATGAAGCAGACACTAGTAAAGAGAAAAGATGTTGAAGAAGTCAATCTGGGGACTGAATTACCACCCAAAAAGGAATATATTGGAAAGAAAATAAGTCCAACAATCAGAGAAATGTTGATTGCATTGTTGAGAAAGAACAAGCATGTTTTTGCTTGGACTTATGAGGATCTTAAGGCCTACAGGGAAGACTTATTCCAACATGAGATTCCATTAAAACTAGATACAAAACCATTCAGGCAGAAGCAAAGACCCATCAACCCAACTTTGGAGTCTAAAATGCAAGAGGAGTTGGTAAAACTCAGAGATGGAGGAATTATAAAGCCCATTAGACATTAAACATGGGTCTCAAACTTGGTCCCAGTAAGAAATAAAAATGGCGATATTAGATTGTGTGTAGACTTTAGAAATTTAAATGTTGTTTCCCTTAAAGATAATTACCCTCTTCCAAATATGGAAGCCATATTACACAGAGTAACAGGATGCGAGTTATTGTCAATGATGGATGGGTTTTCTGGGTATAATCAAGTTAAAGTTAAAGAGTTTGAGCAATAGAAGACAACATTTACTACACCATGGGGGACATATGTCTATGTGAGATTGCCATTCAATCTCACAAATGTAGGGGAAAATTTCCAAAGGACCATGGACGTGGAATTTGCAGATTTAATTAATGCTATAATGGTGGTGTACTAGGATGACCTCACTGCCTATTCCAAAAAGGCCGAAGACCATGTGGAACACTTGGAGAAAATAGTCATCAGATCTTTGGAATATGGTATTAGTCTTAATCCTAAGAAATGTCATTTTTTTGTCACAGAGGGTAAGCTTTTAGGGCATATTGTGTCAAAAGAAGGAATTATAATAGACCCTGAAAGAGTAGAATCCATAGGAAAAATCCCCATTCCCAAAAATGTTAAAGCCATTCAATCATTTTTTGGACAAATTAACTTTGTTAGGAGATTTGTGTCAAATTTTGCTGAGATTGTTAAACCCATATCCAAAATGCTGAAGAAAGGAGAAAAAATAGATTGGACTGCAGAATCCTTGGAAGCTTTTATATCCATCAAGAAAGCTATCAAAGAAGCCCCCATTCTAAAATCCCCTAACTTTTCCAAACCTTTCCAAATATTCTCATTTGCCTCATTTCATACCATAGCAACAGTCATGTTACAAAAAAATGATGAAGGGTATGAGCATCCTATATCCTTTTTTAGCAAATCATTGCAAGGGTTAGAGTTAAAGTATGATATTATGGAGAAGCAAGCTTTTGCACTGGTCAAAGCAAAAAAAGATTTCAAACCATATCTAATTGGAGCCAAGGTAATTGCATATGTACCACATGCAACTGTGAAAGATATTTTGGTATAGATAGAGGTGGCAGGGAAGAGATGTAGATGGATTAATAAAATCCAAGAATTTGATATGGAAATTCAGATTACCAAGTTAGTAAGGGGATAGGGTCTAGCCAAACTAATGGTAGAAGCAAACATTGAAGCTAACCAAATCTGCAATGTAGAAAATGAGGAGAATGCAGTTGCAAGAATTGAACATAATCGGTACACAAACATAATGTTCTATATTAGACACATGAAGTGCCCTGAAGGATTGAATGATAATCATAAGAGAACTCTAAAGCTGTAGGAATCCAAGTATGTATTCATAGAAGGAGATCTATTTTGGAAAAATAGGGATGGAGTGCTATTATTGTGTCTAGATGAATCATATGCAGAACATGTCTTGAGGGAGATGCATGAAGGAGTGTTTGGAGGTCATTATTATACCAAAATGACTACACATAAGATTCTCGGGGCAGGTTATTACTGGCTCAAGGTTTTCAATGATTCTTTTTCATATGTAAGGAGGTGTGAAGCTTTCTAGAATTTCTTAGGAAAAATGAAATATCAAGGAGCCCTACCGCTTAGACCTTTGCAAGTAGAAGCCCCTTTTCACCAATGGGGAATTGATTTTATTCAGGAAATATAGGAGAAGCCAATTGGAGGACATAAGTGAATATTAGTAGCAACTTATTATTTCACTAAATGGGTGGAGACAATTCCAACTAAACAAGCAACAAGCAAGGTGGTGATAAACTTCCTGATGGAGAATATCATAACCAAATTTGGCACACCAGTAAGATTGATCATAGATAATGGGATATGTTTTAGGTCTGATGAATTCAAAAACTTCTACAACACATATGGTATTATTGTTTCATATGCTGCCCCTTACCACCCATAAGCAAACGGTTAGGTAGAATATAGTAATAAAAGTCTTTAGAAAATCATAAGGATGTTATATGGAAATAAAAAAACATGGGACTCAAAATTGAGAATGGTCATTTGGGTGGATAGGATTATCGTGAAGAAGGAAATTGGAAAGTCTCCATTTGAACTGGTGTATGGAACACAAGCTAGGATGCCATTACAAAACTTGTTACCAGTTTATAATTTCATCCTTCAAGAAGAATTAGATATTCTAGAACCAATGGAAGAAAGGATGGAGCAGCTTGTAGAACTTGATGAAATAAGGAGAATGGCTCAAAAGAAAAATGTGAAGTTGCAATCACAGATGAAATATCTTTTTGATAAGAAAGCCAAAGATAGAAAATTTGAGGAGAATGATATGGTATTAATTTGGAATGCTAGATGTTAGGAGAATGGAAATCATGTAAAGTTTGAGGCCTTATGGTTAGGTCCCTTTGTTATCACTGGAAAAGGAGGGGAGGACTCCTATTGTTTTCAAAACATGTTTGGAGAGGAACAAGAATTGTCTGTACATGGGAAGTTTTTGAAGCACTTCTTTTCTTGAAGAACATAAAGGATTAAGGGTTGCTAGTGTATGGACAACTCTTGACAAACCTCTTAAAATAAATCATTTCCATGCACAGTAAGATAGGTGAAGGTTAGGGATTTCCAGTGCATGGACAATTCCTGGATAACCTTCTAAAATCAATAAAATTTTCTCCATGCACAGTAGAATAGGATTTCATATCACTTCCACCACTCTTCATTTTCCCTCATTTCCACTACCATTCCATGTCACATACTTCTTATTCTGCTCTCCCGAAGATCTAAATTCTTGGAATGATCTCACAATCATTCACCCCCAAACGGAGCCACTATTGGGACTGTAAAATTTTAATTTTTTTTATAGTAGCTTAGATTTACAAACTCCACAAGACAGTTGAATTTTCAATGCAAAATAGTTTTAATCCATTCCATATATCATATTCCCCAAGTAATCCCATCGGATTTGATCTTTTTGTAGAAGTTGAGAAAGCCAACTTCACAGAACCCAAAGATCACCTGCATGCAAATAACCTGTCATAGAAAGGAAAAGATGGAGACAAAAAAGCAAAGGTGCTCTACAAGCTTCAAGATGAAAATGTATTAACTGAATAAAATAATACAAAGAGATCAATCCTTATGACTGAGATCAAGAAACCCTCAAGTGTAACCTAAAAGGGAGCATTTAATAATTAGAATAATTATTAAATGCCTACAAAATGCAAACTAAGTTAATCTTAAGAAAAATATAAAAGGTAACTTAATTAAAATAATTAATTAATAAACCTTTTACTCTAACACCCCCCTTAAGATGAACTTAGGGAGTAGCTACAAACTAAATGCATGAAAGCAATGCAAATACAAGCTAGGAAGCAAACTTGGGTCCTGACAACTAGGCCTGATGAGGTACCCAATCACAACTAAATCTCTATAAAGTGGAGTGAAGGAGAAAACCTAGTGGGAAAAAATACTCTCCAAAAAGAGATATAAAACATGCTAAAAAAAACATGAAGGAAGGAAGGCCTCATAGAGACCCCCAAGGAAAACTTCCTTCACCCAAAGCATGGAGCACAATTGAAGATAGCGCGACGATGCCAAAGGTTTAGTGAAGATGTTTGCAACCTACTCCTTTGTAGGAATATACTCCAAGATGAGAGAACCATCCTGAATTAACTCCCTAATGAAGTGCATGTGGATCTCAATGTGCTTAGTCCACTGATGCTCCACTGGGTTGCGGGAAATGTGAATGGAACTCTGATTGTCACACCAAAGAATAGTGGGACTATTAGGAGAAAACCCAAACTCTGTCATCAATTGTCAAAGCCATAGAATATCCTAACTAGCTAACACTGCTGCTCGGTAGTCTGCCTCTATAGATGATAATGCAATAGCTAACTACTTCTTGCAAGACCATATGATAGGACCAGAACCAAGGAAAAAAAAGAAGTAGGCTTCCGATCATTGACATCATAGCCCAATCTGAGTCAGTGAAGTCAACAATGTGAGGGGATCCTGAAGTGTAGTGAATGCCATAATGTGTGGTGCCCCGTATGTACCTCAAGATACATTTGGAAGCTTTCTAATGGCTCTCATGTGGATCATGTGAGAACTAAGAGATAAGGCCAACTGCAAAGGAAATATTAGGACGTGAATGTGTCAGGTACAACAAACTGCCAACTAACTGCCTGTATAAAGTAGAATCTATTGGAGGATTAAAGCAAGTGGAAGAAAAGACAACACCTGACTAAAATGGTGTGGGGGAAGGCTTGCAATAAATCATTCCAAATCTATGGAGC
This sequence comes from Sequoia sempervirens, assembly GCA_007258455.2. Lineage (NCBI taxonomy): Eukaryota > Viridiplantae > Streptophyta > Pinopsida > Cupressales > Cupressaceae > Sequoia > Sequoia sempervirens. The sequence goes on along the minus strand of VDFB02000003.1, from coordinate 449,918,498 downwards.
ACATCAAAAGCATACTTCTATTGAAATATGGAAATCACATCCGAGGATTGAATAACTTGTAGACCCAGAAAATAGTGCAGAAGACCGAGATCTGTCATCTCAAACTACTCCATCAAAGCTCGTTGAACACTATGAATCATGGAGGATGAGCTACCTATAATAATGAGATCATCAACATATAGCACAAGAATCAAAACATCACCCTCCTGATGCTGAATGTACACTGTGTGATCAGAATGACAATGTGTGAAGTGAGAGGAAAGAAAAAAAGAGTCCATCTTCTCATACCAAGCCCGAGGGGGTTGTTTGAGACCATATAATGAACATAAAAGTTTTCAAACCAAGGAAGAATCCTACACAAAACCCTAAGGCTGCTCCATATAGATCTCCTCATGAAGGTCTCCATGCAAGAAGGCACTCTTCACATCCATCTGAAACACTATCCATCCCTATGAAGCTGCAAGTGAAATTACAAAGTGAATAAAGCTCATCTTGGTGATAGGAGCAAAGGTCTTAGAGTAGTCAATACTCTCCACCTGAGAAAACCCTTTCGTAACAAGATATGCCTTATACTTATCAATTGAACCATCTGCAACATACTTGGTATGATACACCCACTTGCACCGAACCAACTTTCTTCCCTTAGGAAGAGGATAAAGATCCCAAGTATGATTCTTCATCAAAGAAGAATACTCCTCATTCATGGCCCTATCCAACTGAAGGTGACCTATCACCTCTAAAAACTTCTAAGGATCATTTGAAATGGCATGAATCAAAAGACTAGAACTAGATGTCTAGCACGAGTATGATGAGTATGTGAAGGATCACTTTCCAAAGAACCAACTACCTCAATAGTAACACATGCCCACCTAGGAAAATGCTAAGTGTATAGTGGTGGTGGAGATGGTGGATCATCAGCTACATCATCCTCAATAGATAAGTAATCCTCAAGAGATGAAGAGGAAGGAGTAGGAAGTGAGGGAGAATCCATCAGAGGAAAGCGCTCATCAAACTGGACATCTCACCAAAATAGGACCTCTCTGGAATGAGGATCAACTAACCTATATACCTTAACATCCTCACAGTAGCCAACAAATATGAGTGGTTGGCTCTTCCTCTCCATGGATTTCCACTAAGCATCAGGAATAAATGCCCAAGCCTCACTACCAAAAACTCAAAATGTAGAAACATTAGGCCTGACATGAGTCCAAGCCTCCTCAAGAGTCATATGTCACAATGCCTTATGAGGCATCTGATTCTGAATATAATTGGCACAATTGACTGCCTCAGCCCAAAATGAAGAACTCATAGCTTGAGACTATATCATACAATTTTCCATCTCTCGAGGTTTTGTTCTTTCTCTCAACAACACCATTCTGCTGAGGGGTGTAAGGTACTGTAAACTAATGTTGCAAACCACACTCAGTGCAAAAATCCCTGAAAGCCTAATTAACATACTCCCCCCCCATTATCTGCGTGTATCTTCCTAATAGAAAGTATAGATTGCTTCTCCACAAATGTCTTAAAGATCTTAAATGAATCAAAGACATCAGACTTGTACTTAAGAAAGTACACCCATGTACGTCTGGAGAAGTCATCAATAAAAGTGAGCACATATTGGGACCCTAAAAAAGGAGTTGGAAAGGACATGAGATCGCTATGTACCAACTCCAAGGGTGCCTTAGCATGTGTGGCTCTACCCATAGGAAAAGAATCCCGGTGATGTTTGACAAGGACACAACCTCGACATACACCATCAGTACAAGAAATTGGAGGAATCCCAATCACAAGTGCTTGAGTACTCATCTGCTATAGATATCTGTAACTGACATGGCAAAAATGCTCATGCCAAAGCCTGGTCATTGAGTCTGCATGTGCTATAAGAGAGGAACCTGAACTGTCTGAACTCTTAAAGCCATCAAATCTATATAAGCGAGATGCAAAATCAACACTCATAGTAGCCACAACCAAATCAAGATAATGAAGGTCTCAAATAACCACATCATGTGGTGAGAACTCAACTATCTTACCAGAGCTAGAATGGAAAATCTGATAAATGGAAAAAAGGTTTGTCAAAATTTCAGGAACAACAAGCACATCCTAAAGACAACCACCATCCAATGAAATTTTACCTGAACCCTTAACTGAAAGTTGTGTTGAGTCACCAACTACAATGTGTGTAGTGCCAATAGGGGAAAGTGAGGTGACAAACTCTTGTGTGTGTGTCATATGGTGAGAAGCACCAAAATCTAGAATCCAAGTGGATCCTGAAGGCAAGGCTCGTGCAAAAAGAGCATGACCTTTCCCTATGGGTTGGGAAGGAGACTGAGGTGAGGTGATATTATGTTGCTGCATGGCTTCCTCTAAAGCCTCTAATCATTTCCAACACCTGGAAACTAGATGCCCTTCCTTGCCACAAAAACTGCAAGGATCACCTGATTTCTTCTTAGTCTTGGAGGAAGACTCACTAGACTTCGAAGATTTTCCCTGTTTAGGATTGGACTATGGTTTTGAATCAAGCTTAGGAGGTGGCTTGGAGGAACTCTCACTACCAGCTGAATCTATCTTGGGCTTCAGTTTCTGCTTCTTTTTCCCTTTAGATGATTAAGCTACCAGTGCTTGGTTCTTAGATCTTGAGAGAGCATCCAACTGTGATATATTGGCTTGCTCTCATGTCAACCAATCATAGAACACCTCAAAAGTAGGCATGGTAAAGTGTTCACCCAAGGCATCCATTGTAGAATAGAATGTAGAGGAAAAAATATGAAAGGGATCTCAAAGCTTAGAGAGAATCAGGTAAATGCACTCATCATCTATTTTGTTCTTACCACAACCCTGTAACAATGATCTTAGTGATTTGAACTTCATTAGAAAATCCTCAATGGTAGGATATGAATCAGGTACTAAGGAATTCAATTCGGCCTTAGTCTGAAGTGCTTGAAACTGATTAATGGTGCCAAATAGAGTTTCAAACTTCAACCACATAGCCCGAGGAGTTGTACAACCCTCTAGATGGAATATAAGACTATCTGAAACATGCAAGGATAGAAAACCCATGGCCTCATCTATTTTTCTCCTGTGCTAAAAAACCTCAAATGGCCGTGTCAACTGAGGTTGAACTTCATCCAAACGTTACCATAACCCTTTTGACATGAGAAGTCTAGTCATTTGTGCCTTCCAAGTGTGGTAATTATGTGGGGTAAGATGCTCAATAGAAGAAGAGTCCACCATAATGAACGAGTTTTGAAATGTGTTTTATGAAATGGTTTTTGGTTTTCTGATGTAAATTATAGAAAGCAAGAAAAAAACACCCCCCACAACACAAGAACCCAAACCCCAATACAATTTTTTAAGCTAAAAAGCTAGAAAAAGAAAAATATGCTTTAGACAACATTTTGTGTACCTGATATATTTTCTAATGAAATAAATTACATATCTAGATAGAGTGTAGAACCACCTTTCCAATGCCTATTCATTTTCATAAAACGGAGTCCAGACACAAAAGTTACGCCCCCGAGAGTGTAAAAAGAAACTTCTAACTTTGATAGTCGAAAAAGGAATAAAAAATTCAAAACCAGAAAATGAAACCTACACCATTGGATAGTGCCCAAAACCAACTTTCCAATGCCTATTTGTTTGAAAAAAATAGAGTTGAAACACCCAAGATACACCTAATTTCGTAAAAGTACTTGAAACTGCCCAAGTAGACCTTTTGTAGCCCTCAGGGGCTTAAAAATTTTGGCCCCTAGTCACATGCAGGACCAGGGGCTGGCGGCAGGAGTTGGGAAAAGTCCCTCAGTCTCCAATAGGACCCTGGCGGGGGTTGAGCACTGGTGAGGGCTGGGCGCGGGGCTCTTGGTCCCTGATATGACCTTGGCTAGAGTGTTCCGGGGCTAAACCACCGCAGGGTGGAGTGACGATGGCTGGAGGGAGTCTATTGCCAGTGGCGGGCAGCTCTCTGGTGGCCGCCAGGCGATGTAGGGGCGGCGGTGCCCTTTTAAAATGGATGCACAAATTTTAATGCGCTTTATATATTTTTTTGATTTATTTTTATTTTTGTTTTATTTTATTTCCTCGGGAGGCGTGTTGAGGAGGTTGTACGACCTCTCTGGAATTTTTTTTTTTCCTCTTGGATCACTTGTGTCCAAAATGGACCAATGAACAATTGTTTTTGGAGTTTTGGACCACTGCGGACTTAATGGAAAGATCCTTTTGGACTCAAAAGGGTCTGATCTAATAGATATGCCCTAGATAAAAAAAGACAAACCCCAAACCCTTGAAGCTCCAAAAATCCTTCAAAAACACGAACATGAAGCAACAGGTCTGAAGCTCTTATACCATGTAGAAGTTGAGAAATCCAACTTCACAGAACTTGAAGATCACCTGCATGTAAATAACCTATCATAGAAAGGAAGAGATGGAGACAGAAATAAAAGGTGCTTTGCAAGCTTCAAGATGAAAATGTATTAACTAAATATAATAATACAAAGAGATCAATGGTTATGTAGGAGATCAAGAAACCCTAAAGTGTAACCTAAAAGGGAGCATTTAATAATTACAATAATGATTAAATTCATACAAAATGAAAACTAAGTTAATCTTAAGAGAAATATAAAAGGTAACTTAATTAAAATAATTAAGCAATAAACCTTTTACTCTATCACTTTTGACACACCAAAATCCCTCTGATCATCATTAAGCAAGAGCTTCTGAATAAGTAATCATATCGGCATGAGTAGGTCAATGTCTCTCCAACCCATAAGCTATAATCTTTCAATTCAAGTGTTTTTGGCATATCAACAAAAGGTCAACATTGTCACGTCGATCAACAACTTAAGAGGATACATGTTTGGGAAGACAAGACTTGTTGTTTCACTGAAGAAAAGGTTATCGGAAAGAAAAATGCTATCAAAGTGATATTTTCAAGTTAGCCAGAGCATATATGTCATGTCAATGGAATTTTATCGGCAAGATGCCCACTATGTCTCACCGATGAAGCATAAAAGAAACATGTCGGGGAGACATGTGCTATTAGAATAAATTTCAAATTTCTTGCCGACTCCATATGTCATGCTGCTGAAAGTAGCATCAGAGAGAGTCTTTCCAATTCATCTAAAGGAGGAAGATTACACATCGGGGAGACTTATAACATCAGAGTAGCTTTCAAATCTTTCAACAATACTTATTCTCTTGCCAATGGAAATACAAAAAGGATCAAAAGTTCATCAGTAGGAGTGATATTTGGTCTCCCAAACTGTATAAGGTGCCAAATGAATGTTTGACTTGATTCAAACATATAGATTGTCCAGAGTTTAAAATGTCTTTCCAATATGATCATTTGATCTAATAGCAGAGAATTCAAAAAGCTTGCTACGCTTGTGCTCAGAGCTAGACATTAATGGCTACATGAATACACACTATATCGATGATCCTCTGAATCAAAGAAGAACAATTAAGGAGAATTTGCAGAATTGGCATCGAAAGGAATGAGAGAATGGACAAGAGCCAGAGAATTTTGTGCAACCGAAGATTTTCAAGCAAGCTTGTGAATTTTCTGCATTCGTATTTCAATTCTGTCAATTTGATAAAATAAAATGGAAGGTTCGAGGTTTGGAAAATCAAAAGGTAGAAAAAGGTAGGGTGAGGGTATTCATCCTAGGGGAAAGAAGCAAAAGGATGAGATTGGGGATGAGTCAGAAACAAATAAAAGGAAATTGAATCAAGATTTTATTGACCAACTACCTAGCTCAGGTCCTAAAGCCAAGCATTTTTCACAACTTAGGGCAGATGTGGAGAAATTTGAGGACAATTGCAAACACATAGGGGATGTGTGGACTTCAATCCAGGGGTATGAACTATTTATGTTCCACTATCATAGGAGGGATAGGTTCGAATTGGTGTGCAATCCTTGGAAATTCAACCTAGAAAAACTAGTTGTCCCAAATGTGTTCATGGATGTGAAACTACTGAAACTCTTAGCTTCCCATTACGATCCAAAACAAAAAGATATCTACAATTCATTGTGTAATCCTTTCATACATGTGTTAGAAGCTGTAATTTGTGAAGTGTTTAACTTAGAAGGCACATGTGACGAAGCCATTGTGCATGAGAATTTAGAGAGAGAATTTTGGAGAATGGATACCACATATAGGGGCTGGAGATTTCTTTTGAATAGACCTAAGAAGGATGGAAGTCTGGCTCCACTAGATGATGATGATGGGCCTCCATTTCATGTAGAATTATTTGAGCCCTATTTGAGATATACATATTTCTTACTATGTTAGATGTTGGGGATGGAAGCTCCTAAGGTTATGTCTATTGTACCAATGGGAATTGCAGTTGATGTTTAGTATCACAATGCCAAGCCCTTTGACTATGCTTCATATATCTTCAAAGGAATTAATTCAGGGCTAATGGGAATAAGAAATGGATCCCCTATTTTACATTTCAAAAATTACTCTAGTTTTTATGCATATAGCAATGTATTATGGACAAGAATTGGGAATGTGGTCAGATGAGTTAAGGATTACACAATTTGATAGGGAGGGTAAATTGTTACCAATTCAGTTATGGACTGCTATTTGGGATAGCAGGTTTTCCAATTCAAGTTTTGTGCATTTTGAAGAATACTTTGTTAAACCATTGTATATATTCTTCAACCATCCTTGTGACTATGCGTTGTCTAATGAGATAAAAAGGTTCCTTAGACCTAAATATTTCAATGGACCTATTGGTCATAATTGGGGAGATTGGTATTTTTTTGTAGATGCTACTGTGATTAGAGTGTATGGTTTTGAAGATATGCCATTCATCTTTCCTAAAATAGTGCCTAATAGAATTACCTACTTGGAAATTGTTAGGCAAATGGATTACTCAAGTGTAATGAATTTAAGTTCCTTTGGAAAATAGAAATTTATGCTAAGCACTTTGTGCTTTGGAGATTTCACCATATTGTCAAAGGAAGGGTATGATTTGATCCTAGATAATATATTAAATTTTAATTTGAAGAGAGCTCCACCACGGAAAGTGTTTGATCCGAAGGGATAGATTGACTTTTCTAGGAAAAATACGAACTTAGGAGGGTATGATCATATAAATTATCAATTTGATGATATAATGAAAACTTTGGAAGAGAAAGAAGCTAAGAGCATTGTTGATGAACATAATAAGGAAGTAGAATATAAAATAAAAGAGACATAAGATATGGAATTGTTATCTTTTGGAGATGAGGCATCTGGTGTTGAGGGATCTCAGGGTTCAACTGATAAGATCTTCAAATTGAAGACTAAAGGTTATAAGCTTCCTCCTAGTGAACTAGAAATTGAAGAAGGTTTAGACACAGACATGAGGAAAATGGCTTATAGATCTTTTGTAGATGATGATGAGTTTGTGAAATCTCTAGAATTTAGAGCTTTCTTGTATAAACAAAAGGGAAAAACCATAAGAGAATCTATTGAAAATATAACAATGAATAATGATGAGCAATTGTTGAATAATTTGAAGTCAAGTGTGGAAAAAGAAATTAAAGATATGACTCTAGAGAAATGGATAAAACTGTTAGAAGATTCAGGTGTCATGATTTTCCTAGGATTGGACTTAAATTTTTCTTTGGTATTTGATAGTTTCTTGAAGGATAAAAATGCTACACATAAGCTTAGCCCTGATGAGGGAGTGACAAAAGTGTATATAGGATCAAGGTATAACCTTGATGAAGGTTCCCTTATGATCTGGGCCCTGTATCCAGCACATAAGAAGTCTATTGTTATTGACACTGAAAAGGATTTTGGACATGTTATGACAATAAAGTTGGAGAATTTGATCCCATGGCTATAATTGAGATTGGTATAATTGTTGCCAAGCTAAATAAAAACCAGATCCAAATGCTGATAAAAGAAAAGGAAATGTACAAAATAAATAATGAAAGGATTCTTAGGGAAAATGATCACCTGAAGGATATGGTTGCAAACACATTGAAGGGATCCGCTAGGCTGTTGGTGCAAGGAGAAAGCTATCAAACAAGGAACAAGTGGGAAGGGTCAAATGTATACTCTCAAGGAAAATTTGATACACTTTCTACAGTGATTATAAAGAGACAGGCCAACTTGATGGTTTGGTTGAGAAAGCTCTGGGGAATTCACTCAAAGAATTATGTTGTAGAGCAGGAGCATAACAGAGTTAGTGACAAAATCCAAGAGAAATTTTAGAAATATAGAAGAGGGATCCTCTTGATAATGAGGCTATCAATACTACTAAGGAGATCATAAAAAATCATAGAGGTTACCATGAGGAACTTCAAGGAGATGAAAAAGGATTAATTGATGTCACACAATAAGGAATACCAACATTGTTTGAAAACAATGGAAAAAAAAAAAAAAGGCCAAATGGATTGAGGAATGCGAGTTGGTATTACAAAGGTTTCTAGAAATGGCAATAGGAAAAGACTCGACATTGGGTGAAGCATGTGAGTAGAATGAGAAAATGGTGAACACAGAGATAACAGTCAGGAATGCATTGGGAGATGCTGATACTCACCAAAGATGGGATTATCTGGACCATTTGTCAAAAGTCCACTTATGGCTAAATAGAGCTTAATTATCTATTTTAATTGTTGTTATTTTTAATCAAAATACATGTTGTTTGATCTAAAATTGGTTTCCTCTCATATAAATAAGAGAGACCAAGGCCATTAGAATTATTAGTTTAGAGATAGGAGAAAGTTACAGGCGAATAGAATTAGATATAATGTTTACATTTCAAAAGACCATGTTGCATGTATGAAATTTTGGAGGAATCAATGAAAGATCTTTGATTTTGTGGCATCATACTGGTATCAATTTTTTGTTGGATTAATTGAAAATATTATCATATTATCTCCAAGGTTGATATTTCTTTGTTATTTAAATTGATATATCAAGTATATACTCAATTTATCAATGCACATTTGTTGTACTTGTGTGATATGATTAATTGGTTTTTTCAAGTAAAGATTAAATCCTTCTAGTCAATCACAGTAATTTGGAAGTGTCTTTTGGATCATTAAGAAGAATCTGGTAATTGTATTCTTGCATGTTTATACAAGTTATAAACCAATATTGATATGCCAAACAATTAAAATTTCTACCAAATATTTTCCACTCATCTGTGACTTTCATTTGACTCCGTTTTACCCAATAAGGCACTGGTCTCACCCATTTCTATTTAGTTTTATCATACTAAATTCAAACTTCACATCTGTTAACTAAACATATTAAATTTTACCTTGATATTTCTTATACAACTCATACCAAATAGGTATGCATCTCTCCACTTCCAATTTCCATCATGGATAGATCACTTAAGTAGGAAACACACTCTAAGTTTTCTCCACTTGCATAGGTATACCCACCTAGGTATGCAAGAGCTTGAAGAGAAGAAGGTTCAAATTCATCATTTGGCCTTGTACGTTAGCCAAAAATGTATCAAGAGATTGGCAACCTCTTGTGGTTTCAAACCAACATTTTTGAGACCTAACACATTGCACCTTTAAAAAAAATAAAAATGAATGATAAGATTGCTTAATAACAAAAAATAACAATAATATTACAACTTATAGTTTATAGAAATAGAAACTTGGAACTCATAGATTTCACCCCTAGGAGGGTTAAGCCTTGACCATGGAAAAAAGTGTGTCGTACAGATGTCTACACCCTGCACTGTCATCCCTGTTAAAACATAGAGTAAAATCCTTAAATCTACAACGTACAACTTCTCAAGTCTATACATTTGCACACAAAATAGAGAGGGAAAAATGTTGGGGCTATTTCAGGGCTTGCCTCAGTCAAACTCCTAATTTGGTTTTTCCACCTTCATGGAAAACTAGATAGATAGAGATAGAAAAAAAGATATGTAATGAAAAAGATGTGTTCTATGAAGGTCTCTAATACGAACAAAAAGGAAAATAGTATTTCTAATGAAAAAATAAATCTAAAAAGGCATGGAAGAAGAAGGAGAAATAGGATATTAAAAAGTCAATAATTCCTCATATTACAATGGAATCTTATGGAAGGCTTGGAATTAGGAATGTCCAAAGAACCAACAAAGCTCTGATTGCTAAGGTTGGATGGGATCAATTAAGAAACCAAAAGGATTGGTGTAAGAATATGAATGCTAAGTATCTTGGAAATAGACCTATGATTAAGTTCCTTTCAGATGATCACCCTAATGGTTCGCTGGCTTGGAATAACATCTACAAGTTGGAAAGGTTGCTCACTTCTGGGGTGAAATGGAAACTAGGGAATGGTAGTTGCATCAGATTTTGGGAGGACCCTTGGCTGCTTGATTCACCCCTAGTGCTCTCTAGATTCAGGAAGCTTATGAGACTTGCCCAACTATTCTTTGGTGTGTATGTGAGCAATTACTTTCATGGCCACCTAGGTGCTAGGATATGGAAATAAATGGATCTTTGCTACCCCCTATCTCATGAGTTGAAGTTATTGCATGTCTTTATAGGATTTTCTCTCATTAACTAGACTAATTTTGGCCAAATTTGATGATGAGTTCTTTTGGGTTAAATATTGGCTGGGAAACCTTTCTATCATAACAACTTGTTAGTTTTGAAAAACGTTGGTTTGAAGCCACAAGAGGTTGCCAAGCTCTTGATATGTTTTTAACTAATGAACAAGATCAATTGATGCAATTGAATCTTCTTCTCTTTAGGCTCTACCAGACCTAGGTGGGTGTACCTTTGCAAATGGATCATACTTAGACTATTTGTTTCCTACTTGAATAATCTATCCACAATGGAAATTGAGAGTGGAGAGATGTAATTGTACTTTGGTATAAATTGTATAAGCAATATCAAGGTAAGATTTGTGAATATGTTCAGATGTGAAGTTTGAAACAAGTTTTGATAAAACTAAATGATGAAGTGGGTGAGACCAGTGCCTTGTAGGGTGAATGGAGTCAAATGAAAATATAAGATAAAATGACTTGTATTGGCAATAACTCAAATTGTTTGGCACACTTGTGTTTGTTTATAACTTGTATAAACATGTAGGAAAGTGACTAAAAAAATCTACTTGTAGATACAATTGACACAAACATGTTAATTATGATTTACTAAAAGGATTTTAATCTTTACTTGAAATAACCAATTGAATAAATCACACAAGAACAACATATAACACAAAATTGGAGACAGAATGATAGTCGTAGTTATATGATTCTTCTTACTAATCCAAATAACACTTCTAGATTACTGTGACTAATTAAAAGGGTTTTAATTCTCTAAAAGAAGCCAATTAATCACACCACATAAGAACAACAAATGTGCTTTGATAAATTGAAAATATCCTTGATATATCAACTTAAATAATAAGGAAATATTATGCTGGAGACAAACATATAACTAAATATATTTAACGAAAAGTTGATACCAATGTATAGCCACATAATCAAATATCTTCCTTGATATCCTCAAAATTATACTTGCAACATAGTCTCTTGAAATGTAAACATCATGAAAGCCTTTTTTATATCTATCTGTCCCTATTCACCTCTCCTTTTGTCACTATGTAACAAATTTGTATATATCAAAACTTTGAAGGGACACATCCCTTCTTGAATGTCTTTTGATAATAACAACTAACAACAATTAAAAATAAGTAGTTAGGCTCTAGTTAGCCATAAGTGTACTTTTGACAGATGGTCTAGATAATCTTGTCTTCTATGAGTATCAGCATCTCCCAACACATTCCTGACTGCTATCTCTGTGTTCACCATTTTCTCATTCTGCTCGCATGCTTCATCTAGTGTTGAGTCTTTACCTGGAGCCACTTCCAAAGTCTATTGTAGTATTACCTCACATTGTTCAATCCATTTGGTCTTTTCTCTTGTTTTTCCATCATTTTCAAACAATGCTAGTATTCCTTCTTTTGTGGCATCAATTAATCCTTTTACATCTCCTTGAAGTTCTCGTGATAATATTTGTACTTTCTTATGATCTCCTTAGCAGTAGTGATAGCCTCATTATCAGGAGTATCTCTCTTCTGTATTTCCTAAAGTTTCTACTAGATTCTATCACTAATTATTTTATGCTCCTGCTCTGCAGCATAATTCTTTGAGTGAGTTCCCCAGAGTTTGCTTAGCCAAACCATCAAGTTAGCCTATCTTTTTCTAATCACTGTAGAAATTTTATCAAAATTTCCTTGAGAATAAACATTGGATCCTTCCCACTTATCCTTTGTTTGAGAGCTTTCTCCTTGAGTAAGAAACCTAGTGGATCCTTTCAATGTATGTACAATCATGTACCCCCCCATAAGAGGAAATTAGAGAGATAGAATATCCCCCCATAATGAAGAAGCTCCAATGCTGATGAAGAATTCCTGAAAACAAAAGATGACCCAATGTCTGTAAGCAACACATCTTCCCTTAGGAAGAAACAAGTTCATAAGCTGATGAAGAAGCCACTCCATATCCAACTGAAAGGAGGAAGAATGAATTCTCAACATGTATGTCTTTGAAAACTGAGTAGGAGTCTCCAAGCTTGAATGAGCCACAACATAATCATGGTCACACTCAACCAAGAAAGATGAAAAATCAAGTGAAGGAGGAGACTCATGAATGTAAATCTCCAAAGACAAAGTAGATGGTAGAACAGTTGTGCTGAAACTGTCATCAAATAGGAGAGAAATACCCTCAAGTGTGTCCTCCAAATCTGCAATATGAGAATCCATGAACAAGTTAGAAATACCTGTCAAATACTCATCCCACAAAGCAAGATCTAAAAAACTATGATCATCCTACTGAATAGAAGCATCAGTAGCTGAAGGAGCAGGAGGTGGAGTAGGAAGCTCAGCACTAGTCTCTAGAATACCAAGGTGTAGATGACCAAACTTCTCCTCACTAACTTGGTTCACACTCAATGGAGTGTGTGATGCAGTCAAAGGAACATTATCATCTTCTGAAGAAAAATGCGAAAAGGAATATACATGAGATGAATGATCAGCCATCCCGATAGCAACAATATCCCTAGTCTCCTAGTCCCTTATGTACCCCCTATATGGAGTGAACTCAACTATTTTACCTTGACCCCCATAAGTAATTTGATAAATAGAAAGGAGATTTGTGGACAAGGAAGGAACACAAAGAACATCATTGAAAGTCCCTTCCCCCATATCAATAGAACCCTTCCCACTTACCTTCATATATGTATTGTTACCCATCAATATATGAGGTAAATTAGAAGGCTAAAAAGAAGAGAACATATCCTTAGAAGATGCCATATGATGAGATGCTCCTGAATCAAGAAGCCATTTGTGAGATTCAGAACTTGCAGAGGCCAAGAGTGCTTGTCCTTTCATTTTGTGTAGCCCAGATGTGGATCCTGTATCCTGTGACTGAGATGATGATGAGGGGGCTACTGATTGAGATGCTGAAGAAGAAGTAGAAGACACTAATGAGGGTAGCTGAATGTTAGTCTTTTGAAGGTGTGTGAGTTCATCAATCTTCTTATTATAACATCTATGCTCATCATGTCCTAACCTTTTACAATATGCACATTTTGACTTCTTCTTTTTAGATGATTCCTCTTTTGAAGAGGATGTGGACTCAAGAGTGCTATGTGAAGGAGGATCTTTACCTTGCTCATTAGACTTGGGAGCCTTGTTCTTCTTCTTACCTTTTCCACTTGAATCCTTTGTATCCTTTTCAACAAGAGCATAAGATGTAGAAGACTTCAATGTGCCCATGTGAACCAACTTTGCTTGTTCCCTTGTGAGTTGAGCTGCAAATCCATCAAGAGAAGGCATTTTGTGTGCATTTCCAAGGGCATCCATTGTAGAATAGAATGTAGAAACAAACACTGAATAATCAGGACCAAGCTTAGCAAGAATAGAAAGTATCAATTTTTCATCCTCTTAGTGACCCCACAATTAGATAACTGCAATCTAAGAGAATTGAGCTTAGAGAAGAAGTCTTGAATATTGTCAAAATCTAAAGGATTAAGACCCATTAGTTTATTCTCCAACTTAAATTTCCTCATCTTATCTGGCTTACCAAAGAGACTCTCTAAATTAGTCCAAACTTCACTAGGATGAGTGCAAGATGTAACATGATATCTAAGATCTGGAGAAATGGAAAACTTCAGAGTACCAAGAGCTTCATCCCTTCTATCAAGCCATTTTCTTCTCTGTTTAGCTCTTGCGGGTTCTGGATTTTGACCAAATGTTATTCTTTGTAGCTTTGATTTTAACAATAACAACTCCATTTGAGATCTCCACTCATGATAGTTATATGGAGTTAGAAGTACAATTTTTGGAAAATCCATGATACAATCAGATATTACAAGAGAAGAACAAAAAGTTTCCCTCACAATACAAGCAATCAAACCCTTTGTCCCAACAGATTTACACTTTTTTTGCAAATTTACAACAAAGTATTCCAAACTATCAAATCAACACCAAACTGAAAACATGAAAATCTGGAAACAAATCTGCAAAAAGTGCATGGGTAGATTTGAAGTGCTCCTGAATACCTTCCCAATGCTGCAAATTTGGAGAAATCAGAGATTGGAGCACAAAGATATGAGCTCAGAGGTGAAAAATGATGATTTGGCTTCAACCTAAAAAAGGGCACAAACTACAAAATTTCTACAAAATTTCTGCACCACTAAAAAATTTAGACTTCTAGCTTTCCGATGATATTTTTTTTGAAAAATTTTGCCTCTGTATGCCAAAGTTATGATAAAATGAAAAAAAGGCCTATAAAAGGCACTATGGGGGAAAATTTGAAGGCTAATGAGGTGCAAAATTTGACACCTGGGGCTAAGTCGGTGGTTCACCATATCACCACGCCGAAAGCAAATGCAAAAAAAAAAGAACCACCATCTATACAAACCCGTTGGCTAGAAGTACAATATACATAGTCGGCATTACAAAAGTAGGTTGGTGGATTTAATACAACATTGAAATTGAAATTTTTAATGTATATGAACCATACCTTGTTGCAATTGGAGACTAGCATACTGGCTGATAGAAGAGGGTAGGGACAATTCTTCAATGTGATCCACCAATGACAAATGCCACCAATGAAGTATCATGCAGGGTAATGTACGCCGATGAAGACAGGGATCAGGAAAAATAGATGTTGATGCAACCAATGGATGCGACCATATGATAGTCGACCATGTGGGAGGAATATCAAACCCAATGACCAAATAAATACATGTACTATGCAGGTCCGATGAAGCAAAAATATGCACCTGCGGATTGAATGGCTGATGTATGCCCTGTCGTATCCTATGGATGAAGTCAAGCAATTAGATGGGTGCTCAATGGCCTATTGAGTAAAATGATTTGACAGTGATCGAACCCTTTGACTATCGAAAGTGGATGTGACGGGTGAGTTAATCCAATGTACCCACTGTACAATGCCGACGAGACCTACGCAGAAAAAGGTATGATGGTGGTGCAGGTTGCGGAATATTCTACAAATGATGCCAAGGAAAATCCGAAAATCCCCAAATAATTACAAAAATATTTTCCCTAAATATAAATCAAATACACGTAGAAAATATTTTCAAAAATATTCTTTTGCGGAAATAGGAAAAATCGTACCGCTTGGGATGCTGTCCCAACAAATTTTTTTTTGCTTCAAAAATAACTTTACCCAAAATGGATGAATTCACAATCAAAATTCATCTGCAGAACCTTCTGATATCAACCGTGAGGTTATTGAAACCCCAATCTGCACCCAGCAAAAAACTTCAAGCCAACATAACCCTCAGATCTGGGAAGGAATCTGCAACACCTAGAGCACTCTGATACCATGTGGGAGTAAATGGTGACTCCCCAACACCCCCAAGAATAGTTACGACCAGAACCACTTCCACAAGAGAGAGAATGGCGAGAAAGCTTGCTTCACAATGCAAGATTGATTAATGGTTGAATTGATATGTAGATGTACATGAGGTGCCTTACTTATATAGGCAAGGTTGAAATGTAGTAATGAACATGATGTTGAAAAATGTCATAATCCTATGACATGAGACAACCAACAACCTAATCAATTGGAAATGATGCATCCTAGCTAGATAAGATAAGTTCTAGAAAAGCCAACTAAGACTTCTAGAAAGAATATTTTTATCCTAAGTAAACTTAACATGTGAATATGTTCCCTAATTACCTAGTGAATGAATTAGCTAGGTACAAGACATATATTAACACCAACATGTGTTTTTAACCATATCCTTCAGGTGTTCATTTTCCTTGAGTATCCTTTCATTACTTATTTTATAGATTTCCTTTTCTTTGATCAACATTTGGATCTGGGCCTTATTTAGCTTGGCAACATTGATGCCAATCTTAGTTGTAGCCATAGGATCAGCCTCTCCAACCTTCAGTGTCATAACATGGCCAAAAGACTTTTCTGTTTCAATAAAAATAGACTTCTTATGTGGTCGATACAGGGCCTAGATCATAAGAGAACCTTCATTGGGGTTATACTTTGATCCTGTATACACTTCTGTCACTCCCTCAGGGCTAAGCTTATGTGTAGCATTGTTATCCTTCAAAAAACTGTCAAAAACTAGAGCAGAATTTAGGTCCAATCCTAGGAAAATCATGACACCTGAATCTTCCAACAATTTTCTCCCTCGCTCTAGGGTCATATCTTTCATTTCCTTTTCCACACTTAACTTCAAATTATTCAATAATTGATCCTCATTATTTGGTGTTACATTTCAACAGATTCTCTTATTGATTTTCCCTTCTATTTATACAATAAGGATCTTAACTCTGGAGATTTCACAAAATCATCATCTACCACAAAGGATCTATAAGCCATTTTCCTCGTGTCTGTGTTTGAACCCTCTTCAATTTCTGGTTCTCTAGGAGGAAACTTATAATCCTTAGTTTTTAATTTGGATATTTTATCAGTTGGACCTTGATTCCGCTCATCACCAGATGCCTCCTCTCCAGAAGATAATAGTTCCACATCTTGTATCTCTTTTATTTTTTTCTCTACTCCCTTGTTATATTCATCAACAACCCTCTCAGCTTCTTTCTCTTCCAAATTTCTAATCAAATCATCATACTGATAAGGTATATGATCATACCCACCTAATTTCATCTTTTTTCCTAGAAAATTCAATGTATCCCTCTGGATCAAACCCTTTCCGTGGTGGAGCTCTCTTCAAATTACAATGCAATAACTTATCCAAAATCAAATCATAACCTTCCTTCGACAATATAGTAAAATCTCCAAAACACAAAGTGCTTGGAATGAATTCCTATTTTCCAAAGGAACTCAGATTCATTAAACTTGAGTAATCCATTTTCCTAACAATTTCCAAGTAGGCAATTCTATCAGGCACTATTTTAGGCAAGATGAATGGTGTATCTTCAAAACCATACACTTTGATGATAGTAGCATCCTCAAAACAATACCAATCTCCTTAGTTGTGACCAATAGGTCCATTGAAATCTTTGGGTTTGAGGAACCTCTTAATCTCATTAGACAATGCATAGTCACAGGGATGGTTAAAGAATTTGTACAATGGTTAAACAAAGTATTCTTCAAAATGCAAAAAACTTGAATTGGAAAAATTGCTATCCCAAATAGCAGTCCATAACTAAATTGGTAACAATTTACCCTCCCTATCAAACTGTGTAATCCTTAACTCCTCTAGCCACATTCCCAATTCTTGTCCATAATACATTGCTATATGCATAAAAATAGAGTAACGTTTGAAATGCAGAACATGGGATCCATTTTTATTGCCATTAGCCCTGAATCAATTCCTTTGAAGATGTATGAAGCATGATCAAAGGGTCTAGCATTGTGATACTGAACATCAGCTACAATTACCATTGGTACAATTGACATAAATTCAGGAGCTTCCATCCCTAACACCTGACATACGGAGAAGTATGTATATTTGAAATAGAGCTCGAATAAGTCTACATGAAATGGAGGTCTGTCATTGTCATCCAGAGGAACCAGATTTCCAACCTTCTTAGGTCTATGCAACGGTAATCTCCACCCCCTATAGGTGGTATCCATTCTCTAGAATTCTTTCTCTAAATTTTGATGCACAATAGGTTTATCACATGTGCCTTCTAGGTTAAAAACTTCCTAGATTATAGCTTCTGACACATGTATGAAATTTCTATCCCATGAATTGAAAATAGCTTTGGGTTTTGGATTGTAATGGGCAACTAAGAGTTTCATTAGTTCCACATCAACAAATACATTTGGGACAACCAATTTTCTTAGGTTGAATTTCCAGGGATTGCATACTAGTTCGAACCTATCCCTCTGATGATAGTGAAACATAAATAGTTCATATCCCCGAATCGAAGTCCACACATTCCCTATGTGTTTTCATTTGTCCTCAAATCTCTCCACATTTTCCCTAAGTTGTGTAGAATTTCTGGCTTTAGGTCTTGAGCCAGGTAGTTGCTCAATAAGATCTTGATTCAATTTCCTTTCAGTTGTTTTCGATTCATCCCTAGTCTCAATATTTTGCTTCTTTCCCCTAGGATGACTATCCTCACCCTGCTTTTTTCTACTTTTTGATTTTCTAGAGCTCGAACCTTTCATTTTATTTTATGAAATTGAAAGAATTGAAATAAAATTGTAGAGAATTCACAAGCTTACTTGAAAATTTCCAACTGTACAAAATTCTCTAGCCCTTGTCTGTTCTCCAGTTCCTTTTGTCGCCAACCCTGCAAATTCTCCTTAATTATCCTTCTTTCACTCAAAGAATTATCTATACAGTGTGTATTCGTGCAACCATTAATGTCTTGCTCTGAGCACGAGTGTAGCAAGTTTTTTGAATTTCCCACTGTCAAATCAAATGATTATATCGGCAAGACATTTTTAAACTCTGGATGATCTATATATTTGAACCAAGTGAAACGTTCATTAGACACCTTATATGGTTGGGGAGACAAAATATCATTCCTACCAATGTTAAATAGTTGATTTTTGCTTTATCTTTTGATCCATATCACATTCAGAAAAATATTTGTTAAGTCACTTAGATATCATAGTGTAGACACCTAAAAATGACCTATGCCTGCGAGCACTATTTTACCACTTTTCATCCTAGCATAATTATGACACTTTAATTATGTTCCTAACCCATCTTCAACTATTAATTAAATAATTCACAATTATTTAATTAATTCAGGGTCTTCTATTCTTCCTGATTATTAAATGAATAAATCATATTTATTTAATGCATCACTAATTATCTAAAGTCAACTCATAATTAAATAAAGTTCTCATTTTATTTAATTAATCTTTGTCATTAATGTCCTCCTGATTATCAAATAAATATATTTTAATATATTTATTCAATATGTCACTAATTCCTAAATCCTCTCTTTTAATTAAATAGATTTGCTAATTTATTTAATTAATTAACCACTTCTTCTAAATTAAATAATTATTTTTAATTATTTAATTGTTGTATATGACACTTCTTTATTTTTAAATAAAACAATTTATTTAAAAATGACTCACATAGTTAACTGATTCTTCTTTTAGTAATTAATTTCAAAAATCAATTACTCATTATCTCACAAAATCCATATTTTGAATTAATTTAATTCAAAATAGAAATATTCTTCTACAAATCAAGTAATTTCTAAAATTACTGATTTTATAAAATCCCATCTTATCTTCTAATTTTTTCTAATTTCATCTCAACTGTCACATTTATTCTTGATTTAATTTATTTAATTAAATCTTATTCACACATTTGGGCATTTTTCCCTAACCCTAATTGAGAGTTGCCATTTTGAATCTTAACCATTGATTCTAGGGCATTTTCTCAATCTCTCATCTCATCCATCCATTCAAAATGACATTTTCTATAAAATGCCATTTTCTTTTCATTTTTCGATGACACAGACACATTACACACTTACGCACTAACATACTTAGATGTTGTTCATAGCAATTTTAGCATTTTATTGTCTTAATTTGATTAAGTCTTAGCATGTTTAGGCATTGTCAATCATAGTCATAAGCATAGACATTTGTTCAAATCCTTCAAAGCTTGGTGTAGGACTTAGACTTGTATTTCCAGATTGCTCGCATGTCGAATCTGAGGGCAACACATCAACCAACAAGCTAGAAGGTGTTACAAAAATGAACCATGGAGGTCTCGGTGATTAACAGGTATAATTGTTCTTTCATTTACTTCCATTGTGTTTTGTAATTGCTTTGGGTTTCATGATTTACATTGATTTTCTAACCTTTAATCTAACCTAAAAATAACCCTTAGTTACATTGGTGAACCTGACATTTTGTAGAAAAATTTGTGTGTTTTCTTGTTTGTTTTCACTGTTTTGCAGGTTACAGCCAAGAAGTCATACAGAATCCCGTCACCTTCTTTTGAGCATAGAAAAATAGGCGAATAAAATATTTTAAAAATTTTACTGGGTTTTTTAGATCTCGTTCTCATCTTTCCAGAACTTTAAACAGTTTCAAATTTCATTAATATTTGAGAGAGTTATGGCCATTTTAGTGATCGTGGTTTTTTAAGCTTTAGTTGTTAAAACCCGAATTATCTTTTGTTTATAACACTTTTGTCTTGCAGGATTTTGCAAAAAAAATTCTAGGTTTTGAAGGTCTATGTCTTAGCTTTCCATAGATATCTACAATTTAAGATTTTGTTTAGTTTTGAGGAAGTTATCACTATTTCAGTTTGCTGTTTCATTTAAGTTTTTTTTTACTAATCTTTGTTTACAACATTTGGCGGTTACTTTTCATGGGTCAAAGGAAAAAATTCAAACTTCTAACTCATGGTCTTGCAAGTTTGAATGTCAAAGAATAAACACTAAAACATTGTGCTTATCTTTTTCTTATATTAGTTCACACTTACTTTTAGTGCAATTAAAAAGAACAATGTCTTCTGTTGGTTGTTTTTTCTGTAAACCAGGTTGGTCTCCTATTCTACCTATGGAGTAGCCAACTCCAATCAAGGGCAGCTCGGAGGACCTGGACCAACTGACAAGATTCAGTCAAAGACTGAGATCTTTTGCACTTTAGGCTCTGCAGAACCAGGGCGGGTATACCCACACAATGCCTCAAAGAAGACCAGACATTGCTTTTTATAGCAGATGACTCCTAATGCCAAGTATTGAGAACCTCAAATATGGCTTGATTCTCAATAACACAATACTTGCAGCAACCAGGAGGTAGGGCAAGACATCAAACAATATTGATTAAATAAAATGAATGTTCTTAAGCAAGATAACTGAAACCCTAAAGACAAATAACATATATTAGATCAGTGCCATATCCATTGGGCTAGGAGTCAAGACAATCTGCAAACAAAAGGAATGGTTACTTGGACAAATAAAGCCTATGTGAAACTAACCTTATTAATCCCACAGCTAGTGATTAGTTCTTAAAGACTACTTATCAAATCCTTCAATCATACATATAAATTTCTGAGATGATGAAAGCAATTTAACCTGTTCCTTGAACATGAGCTATTATCAAAACAGACCATGCAAGAAAGTATTACAAAGGCTAATGGAATGATCCTTGATCAGTTTCATTAACAATTCAAATGTACAATCCAAAGGAGAGACTCAAAGACCTAAACAAATACATTCAGGTTCTGGTATGCATCCAAGAACCTTACAATTTACAGACTGTAACCCTAGACCTCAAAATCTGGTAAAAACTTGACTCTGTGACTTAGTGCTCTTTTAGTTTTGATTTTAGTATCTGGCCGAAGACCTTTACAAATGATTTAGAAATTCCTTTTAAACAGTCCAGGGATCGCCATCCAGCTCAGAGCCACATCAACATGCCATGTCAGACCCCAACTACATCGTGACCAATCAAAACCCATGCCGTGACCTTCAACAACTTCTCTGGTCTCATAAATGCCTCTGGTCGAATCTCTGTTAGGAGTGACATTCCCACACGAACAAAGATCCATCAACTTGCACCAAATCCGCTGCCAAATCCGCGTGCCCATACCGTCCTATGTAGTCCTTGTCCCAGAGTTGCGTCGCCATGAATGCTAGCTCGGCGGAGCCAGCGACCAACTCACTATCACCATGAATGCTCTAGACTTCTGGTCTTCATGCATAATGCAGAATTGAAAACCCTAGTCACGTGCAAGCTTAAACATTGGCTGTCGATCAACTGAGATTGGATGACTATCTTCAAATTCTACACCTGACCATTGAGAAGCTCATTACTCACCTCGCAAGACTGTATTGATCGATCATTTTGTATCAGTGAGGTGAATGAGAGCCCTTGATCTCTATCATCAGCCACTGCGGGCCATTGATCTATGTGGTCCTCTGCATGGCATACCTGACATTTGGCCATTGATAACCATCGAGCACCTATATCGTTCTGATTAAAACATCACCATTCACATTTGGCATGTGCACATTTGTGGCCTTTAAGTTGCTCGGGGGGTGAGGATGGAGAAGTCATGGAGAGATGGCCGAGTCGGCTAGAGATCTTGGCGAAGTCACTGCGGCCGGAGGGAAGTCATACTGAAGTCACCAAGCACATCGGCTAGACAGAAGGAACTTGGGGAGATGTCAGGCCGAAGGATGGATGCTACACCGAACACTCATCATAATCAGCGAGAGATCGTGGAGTCGAGCAGACATCTCATAGAACATTTTGTATCTTGCTAAAACATCCTGAGCTCACAATAGATCGCCAAGACATTAATGATCTCACACCGACTGAAACCTCTTTCTTTTTGTGCATTGCTATAATATTAAGATATTGGGAAGACCTCTTGTAGAGCACACCATGTCTTCCCAAAATTCTTCATTCACTTGTGTGTCACTGAGACAACTCAAAGCCTATGCCGACGAAGACCCTTTTATGTTCCATCGGCGAGACCGAAGGTCACTCACCGAGAGCTCTCGAATTTGGCAAGACGCTATATCGATAGCCACAACTCACACCAAGAGACATCCATATGCTCTTGTCGATGGGACCAAGAGGAGTTCACTGAGATGTTACACCAAATGCTCCAAGTCTGGCTGAAGTGAATCCCATAAGTTATGTCGGTGAGACAAAGACACTTTGTCGAGACTTATTTCGAAAACCCAGACTCCTGCCGAGACGCTTCCATCCACCATCGGTTGGTGTGACATTTCAATTTCGATAAGACCTTATCCCGACTACATACCATAAGCCGATAGAGAATACTTTCCATCACCAAAATACAACAGAAGCCTTGCCGACTGTAGCCTGAATGATAAATTCAATTTCCAAGATGTCTGAAATGTCTTGCCGATAGGCAATTGAGACATTTCAAATTGGATCGAGAAGACTGGGTGTACTTGGCAAGACGTCACAGCGAAGTCACCGTGGGGCTGGTGAAAATGGTAACAAGGGGCCAGTTAACAACTAGACAAAGGGGCTTAGGGGGAACTTAAGTTGCAGGTGTACTGGCCAGGTAGGTCAATGAATCAAAAAGCCAGCGGAATGGGAACCAAACAAGGTCAGAGCTAGAACCAAGAAAGAGACGGAGTCGGAGCCGGAGTGGGGAAGGAAACGAAAACCAAAATGACCACCCAAGACCAAAACCCAACCCGGATCCGCCTCCGTAAAAGACAAAGGAAGGGAGACGGGAGCGGAATAGAACCTGAAACTGGAACCCCTGAAAAGGTTCTAAAACCTATTCTCATTTTGATCCTGCGCCCACCAAAGGAAACAAAACAAAAAACAAAGGGAAGAACATGGAGAGGAAAATGACCAGCGACTGACATAGGGCATAAAGGAAAAGAAACTCCAATCATGCGAAATCATAACTGGGACAGATGCGTGAACAAGAACTAGAACTTCAGAATTTGGAAAAGTTCTAGTTCCGTTCAAGCATCCATTTTGCCTCCGATAAAACAAAAGAAAAGCCAAGGCAAGGAAAAGAGAAAGGGGAACCGAACTAAAAGCCCAAAAATGGGGAAAAGAAAAACTAGGAAAAACCCTAACACAGGCCACCCCACCAGAGAGATGAAAACTAGCACGCTGGGCTCAACCCTTGTGGGAGCCCATTTAACCCACGTGCTAAAATGAAAGATAAAACTCACAAGCCAAGGATTTGCAATGAAAAACAAGGGCACACAACCACAACCTAAAAGACAACCAAAAAGGCTCTAACATCTTCTTTGCATGACTGTGTTTGGAAAATGGTAGGTGAGTATGCTCTCACCTTGTGAAAACTCGATGATAAAAAAAAACCAGACCCATTTTTATATGTTATTACCCTCACGATTTGGTATATCGGAGTATCCTCTCCCCTTGTGCTTTCAGGGGATCTTGGGTGTAAGAGAAACGGTTACTAGCTCTAGAAATTGGGCCTACCTGAGGATTTCATCACCCCAACGTGAATCAAACTGGCAACAGAGCTAAAGCCAAGCTACCCCCGACTGGTATATAAATGTGAATCTTAAGGGAAAACCTAGGATTACGAGTGCGGATGTGTCATACGGACAGAGTAGTACTTCCTTAAACCTTGTTGAGCTTAAACTCTTCAGGCTAGAGTGCCACCTAATTGGTGATTAATCTCTCTCCCCATGTATGGCCACTCGAACGGGGGTCCCAAATTAAACACCTTTGTGTAGTAAGCCAAAAACCTTCTATTTGCTAGCGTAGCACCGGTTGGTGTGAAGGCATCCACACTTTCGCAGTCTGTAGTAGAGGTGATCTATCTGCCATGGGAGTTTCATGGGGGTTGGAAGCTTGGTTGGACTGAGAAGAGAGTGCACTATAAGGGGGAGCCTGTGCAACCAAGCTTCTGGATTCACACACTACTGATATGCAGTTGGGGAAACCCACGTGGAATCTAGCAAATATTGTCCTAGCCTAACCTAGGATTGTACTTGTGTTATGTGCATTTGTTTACATTCAAAACATTGTGCTTGTCAAGTGCTTATTGGATTACTCAAACATTATACACAATAGTCACAAATATGGACACAAACAATTGACCTTAGATAACTCAAACTTTTCAACAAAACATCAAAAAAAATCTCAGTCCTCATTTTGAACTTAGACTTTGTGTTGTCCATCATAGTCCTCATTTGGCATCTAGACTTGGCATTGGTCATTTTCCTTGGTCAACATTTTCATATTTAGTCTTCATTGTCACCTTGGCATTTGATATCCTTTCTTGACAAGTTTATCACCTAGCATTAGTCATTTCCCTTAGACAAACGTCATTATCATCTCACAACATCATGATATCCACCACCTTGTCTTCCCTTCACCAACATATTGATAGGCTTGCTAGTAAAGTTGAATACGAATTACTCTGTAGAGGTCAATACCAAGAAGCCTCAAACTTTAGGAGACAACTCCTCCAAGCCGAAAATCAATGTCCTTCGTACCAACAACCCAACAGTCCTAGTCCTCCGTCCATCTACCCTCACTACCAAAATTCACTTAACACAAATCCTTCCATTAATTCACAACACACGTCTAGTTATCACCCTTATCCTAACCTTGACAAGGGAAGCCGACTATCGACTTGTCCATTCCAAACCTCCACATCATATGCTAGTCCTTCACCTATTAATCTCGTCCAAGTCTGCATCCCTTATCAACCATCTACCAACTCATGTCAAGTCCCCACATCATACCATACCGATCCAGTCCAAGTATCCATGTCCTATTTCAATCAACCTACACCAATCCAGTCGAATACTCCATGTCATCTCTAGTCCAAGACTCCATGTCCTATCCTTGTCCCTCACATGCTATTCCAGTTCAAGTCCCCATGTCCTATCCTAGTCCTTCATATACTAGTCCAGTCCAAGTTCCCACATCCTATCCTAGTCCGTCATTCATTAATCCTTTTCAAGTCACCCCCTCACAAGCCACATCTAGTCATGAAAATTCTATCATAGTCCAAAGTCAAATCCCATTTAATAAACTTGAGGATACATGTCAAAATGAAAGCCCAAAGTAGGAACTTATAATGTCACCCTCATGTCAAGAACAAGGTAGTCCATCCCATGACCCTATCTTTTAGTCCATCCATGAAGTCCTTCAAGACAATCATGACATCAAAAACACACCTCTCCTTGACAATGACTCTATTTTTGACTGTATCATCCACGACAACCCCATCTTTAACCAAGACCCCATCATTGACCAAGAAGCCCAAATCCATGACAACCGCATCTTCGACCAAGACCCTACCATTGACCAAGAAGTCCAAAATGATCCACTCCTTGACCTTTACGCCATTCATGATCAAACACTTGCTGACCTTATAAAGGCCTCGACTATTAACACTTCCCATGATGAGACACTTGCCTCCATGGGACACATAGATGATATTCCTCTAGAAAAAGAATCTTCCACTAGGGACATGCTTGCATATGATCAAGTTATAGCTAAAATCATTGGACTCTATGACACTAAACATAATGATGGCTTCAACATTGCCTTGGAAGCACCAACAAAATCATCTAAACCTGACATGTCACACGATCAGACCAAAGATATCAGTCAGGAATATGTCCAACATGACAATGAAGCTAAGACACTTTATCAACTAGGGTCATCTATTTTTGTCAAAGCAGGCTTTCTTGCAGATGAAAATATTTCAAGTGACAATATCCACATACCTAATGATGGTTTAGCATCTTGCTTTCAAAACAACAAATACCCCATCGCAAATAGAATCTGTCAAAGCATGCAATATCAAGGCAAAGGACTAGGCATACACGAGCAAGGCATTCTAGAACCAATACAGCTTCAAGAAAATTACAGACATCAAGGTCTTGGCTATTCCTTAGTTAGTAAATCAAACAATGTCAGTGGTACTTCCTCGATATTGGGGGAAACCTTGTCAGATACAGACATCAAAATGGAGTCCATGAGAAATCCTTGTCATAAGATTGCTGCCAACACCCCCTCCACCCACACCATGAACTGTCATTCCATCATAAATAAACCTTCCCTTTGGAACCAATAAAAACAAAATGCTTACAAGTCAAAAGATCAAAATCAAATGTCAAAGGCCATTGAATCAAACGAAAGGACAAGTGGACAAATGAAATTAAAATGGATCCCAAAGAAAGATGGATCAAACAAAGACACAAAGTCAAATACAAAAGTTAATCACAATGTGGAGCCACAAGACAAGAGGACTCCCACATATAACAAATGTCCACCTCCTTCAAAATGGTCATCAAAGAAGGCATCTAAGAGTGTTGGTTCCAAACACCATCCCTTCAAAATCTGTCATAAACCATACCAAGTTTGGAGAATAAAAGGTGATTCATCCAAACGTCCAAACAACCTTTCCACGTCTACCATCATCTATCGTAATCCTACATCTCCCCTAAAGTCCAACAATCCCACGTCGCAAATCCGTCACGTCTTGGCAGCAACTCTTTACCGCAAGGACTCTCATGGCACTCTATCGTGATGTGCATATTCTAATAAGGCCAAATCTAGTATCAGAAATGACCACAATGACATCGATCAGTTGTATACAAGTGCTACGATCCTGACAAGACAACTACTTCAGACAGGGCATTATTGGCATATCATGGCACTAGTCTCTACATTGGCACCGTCAATGGATTAAGAACAGTCAGTGGTCATCTAAAGCATCCAAGCTATCCACAAAATCAAAAATACAAAAAAATTGAAAAATGTAAAACATCGTCACCCTGATGAAAACTTGGCAAACAGGCGTCTTGGTGACACCAAAAAAATAAAAAAGTCAAGAAAATAGTAAAGAGAAAAATTTCGTCCTATGGTGAAAACCTGGCAAACAGGTGCACTGGATAAGTACCATGATGAAAACCTGGCAAACAGGTGTCATGTGTAAAATAAATAGTCTGTGGAATTTTATACTTGGGGGAAAGTCATCTCATTTTCCCATGCCTTCCTCATGACATTGACGTCCATCTAAGCCCTATCATTTCCACACATTTTTCCCACTTACCTTGGTCTTGACATAAAACTAGCACACATAAATCATGCTTTGGGAAAACTCTTGACATGTCTATCCTTTGGTCATACATGATTCACGAAACATGATGTCATTGACCATCATAGTCTTATTGTCCTTATACGACATAGTCCTTAAAAATCATATGACAATTCCATTAGTCTCATGTCTCTCGTCTATTACCAAGGCCACCCCCTATCCTTTCATGCCTGTCACCTATCTTGGCTTTCCCTTGTCAAACGGTCTAAGGATAATCATCATCCCATCTAGTCCTAACCAAGTCATTCCAAATGCAGCGAGTCTAATCCATACAAGCACATTATCCAAAATTTCACTTGACTGCGTTCCTAGCCCGGCTGTAGACCTCCATACTTTCGTCACATTATTGTCATCGTCCTCACGTTGTTTCGGGATGCGTCCTTCCCACGTCAAACAACTTTGTCATCACCTATCAATTGGTATTCAACTTGACTAGGGGCACAATCATGTTTATCCTTGGATTCTCATGTGTAGGCATCTGTCATATGCATTTTTCACGATCCTCTTAAATGTCAAAATCCAAAAAAATCATAAAACGAAAAAAAGACAAAAACATCATAAAATGTCCTGAAGAAAGACCAAAAAAATCATAAAACATCCTAAAGAAAAACACAAAAAAATCCAAATCAATGTCAAAATCCTAAAAATGGAGTCAAAGTCAGTCATATCAGTTAGTCCATGTCATTGTTGAACTACGTTGTCTCTGCACATTTGCTACGTAGGCAAGGCCATCAATCGATGAGTCCCTAAGACATTATGTCAGTCCTTTTAGGTTGGTCCAAATAAAATCATGGAATTTGTCACAATCGTCACATCAGTCAAATAAGTCAGACATAGTCAAACTCAGACACAAGATAGTCATTCGAAACGTCAATGTCAAAATTGGTCAAAATTAGACAACACAGTCCAATCAATCATACAGTCAACATCAGTCAACTTGCCAAAACATATTAGTCAAAACAATGTTAGTCTCGTCACTCTTTGGTCCTCTTCAAGATGTGTCCTCAGATTTGGACCTCGTCAAAATGTCCTTTTCCTTTTTTAGGATGTGTCCTTCCTGACAATAGGCCCCATCAAACTGTCAACACCATCAAATTGGCAAAACTCTTAAACTGTCAAAACTGTCAAACTGACAAGAAATCAATCTTTGGCAAACAAACATTGGCAAACAAAATAAAATGGTTGTTAATATTTCTAGTCTATCTTGTCTTATCTTTTGACTATCTTGGCTATTTTGTTTTATATTTTTACTATCTTGTCTTTTTGGTCATGTTACTAGCTACCTCAAGGATGTCCCATGAAGGATTTAGAGGTGCGATGACGTCTCCTGGCCTATTTTATTTTCTTTGACTGTTGCATGTGGATTGTCTCGACAAAAAGATTGGGGCATCATGAGCCTTAGTATGAGTTAGGACATTCCTTGTCTGTGACTCTCTTTTTTTCAAGTGGATGACCTTGCACACCTTGGTCTATGTCATATCGTGGTCTTTTTTGTACATTTGTGTCATTTTTACTGCCCAATGATGATTAAGAGCAATAAATATTAAAGTCCTACTCCAAGTTTTGAAGGATTTCATCTAGGAACTAACATGCATCTCCTTTTGTCTTGTCATCACATATAGGCATTGCATCCATATCATCATCCATATCTTTTGCACTAACATTTCTGTCTCTTCATATTCTAGTCTTCTCGTTAATTTCGAGAGCACACCCATGTTCTTGGAACCTGTCTGTCCTCTCGAGAGGGCATACCGTAACCCTCCTCATCATTCTTCCTCATCTTATTTGTACTAGGGAATATTTTTGACTTATCTTCTTTGTCACAACGCGACAAGCGAGATTATGACAAAGAGAGGCAAATCTAGACACCTAAAAATGACCTATGCCTGCGAGCACTATTTTACCACTTTTCGTCCTAGCATAATTATGACACTTTAATTATGTTCCTAACCCATCTTCAACTATTAATTAACCCATCTTCAACTATTAATTAAATAATTTACAATTATTTAATTAATTCAGGGTCTTCTATTCTTCCTGATTATTAAATGAATAAATAATATTTATTTAATGTGTCACTAATTATCTAAAGTCAACTCATAATTAAATAAAGTTCTCATTTTATTTAATTAATCTTTGTCATTAATGTCCTCCTGATTATCAAATAAATATATTTTAATATATTTATTCAATATGTCACTAATTCCTAAATCCTCTCTTTTAATTAAATAGATTTGTTAATTTATTTAATTAATTAACCACTTCTTCTAAATTAAATAATTATTTTTAATTATTTAATTGTTGTATGTGACACTTCTTTATTTTTAAATAAAACAATTTATTTAAAAATGTCTCACATAGTTAACTGATTCTTCTTTTAGTAATTAATTTCAAAAATCAATTACTCATTATCTCACAAAATCCATATTTTGAATTAATTTAATTCAAAATGGAAATATTCTTCTACAAATCAAGTAATTTCTAAAATTACTGATTTTATAAAATCCCATCTTATCTTCTGATTTTTGCTAATTTCATCTCAACTGTCACATTTATTCTTGATTTAATTTATTTAATTAAATCTTATTCACACATTTGGGCATTTTTCCCTAACCCTAATTGAGAGTTGCCATTTTGAATCTTAACCATTGATTCTAGGGCATTTTCTCAATCTCTCATCTCATCCGTCCATTCAAAATGGCATTTTCTATAAAATGCCATTTTCCTTTCATTTTTCAATGACACAGACACATTACACAATTACACACTGACATTCTTAGATGTTCATAGAAATTGTAGCATTTTATTGTCTTAATTTGATTAAGTCTTAGCATGTTTAGGCATTGTCAATCATAGTCATAGGCATAGACATTTGTTAAAATTCTTCAAAGCTTGGTGTAGGACTTAGTCTTGTATTTCCAGATTGCTCGCACGTCGAATCTGAGGGCAACACATCAACCAACAAGCTAGAAGGTGTTACAAAAATGAATCATGGAGGTCTCAGTGATTAACAGGTATAATTTTTCTTTCGTTTACTTCCATTGTGTTTTGTAATTGCTTTGGGTTTCATGATTTACATTGATTTGCTAACCTTTAATCTAACCTAAAAATAACCCTTAGTTACACATAGCTATCACCAAGTATCACTCTGATGAAATTTTGATCCATTTGTATTTCCATCGGCAAGAGAATAAGTATTGCTAAAATATTTGAAAGTTACTCCGATGTTACTAGTCTCCCTGATGTATCATCCTCCTCCTCTAGATGAATTGGCAAGACTCTCTCTGATGTTACTTTCATCGGTGTGAAATATAGAGTCGGAAAGACATTTGAAACTCATTCCAATAGCACATTTCTCCCCGACATGTTTCTTTTTGCTTCATTGGTGAGACAAGGTGGACATCTTATCGATGAAATTCCACCAGCATGACATGTATGCTCGGGATAACTTGGAGATCTCACTCCAATAGCTTTTATCTTGCCGATAACTTTTTCATTAGTGAAACAATAGTCTTTTTCTTCCTGAATATGTATTGTCGTAAGTTGTTGATTGATGTGAAGAATTTAACCTTTTTCCGATATGCTAGAAATACCTGAATTGAAAGGTTATATCTCATGGGTTGGAGAGACATGGACCTACTCATGCCAATATGGATTATTTATTCAGAGGCTCTTGCTCAATGATGATCAGAGGGATTTTAGTGTGTCAAAAGATCAAATCTGATGGGATCACTTGGGGGATATAATATATGAAATGGATTATAACAATTTTGCACTCAAAATGTGGCTGCCTTGTGGAGTATAGGAATGCAAGCTACTGGGATTTTGAAAATTTTTTAATAGTCCCAATTGTGGCTCCTTCTAGGGATGAATGATTGTGAGATCATCGCAAGAATTTAGATCACTGGGAGAGCAAACTAAGTGGTATGTGACATGGAATGGAAGTTAAAATGAGGGAAAATGAAGAGTGATGGAAGTGATATGAAGTCCTATTCTACTATGCATGGAATTTTATTTATTTATTTTAGAAGGTTATCCAGGAATAGTCCATGCATTGGAAATTCTTAACCTTCACCTATTCTACTATGCATGGAAATGACTTATTTTAAGAGGTTTGTCAAGAGTTTTCCATGCATTGGCAACCCTTAATCCTCTATGCCCTTCAAGAAAAGAAGTGCTTTAGGAATTACCCATGTACAGGAAATTCTTGTTCTTCTATTGACATGTTTTTCAAATAATAAGAAGCCCCTTTTCCAATGATAACAAAGGGACCTAACCACAAGGCTTCAAACTTTCCATGCTTTCCTTTTTCTTGGCATCTAGCATTCCATATTAGTACCAAATCATTCACCTCAAATTTTCTATCTTTGGCCTTCTTATCAAAAATATATTTCATTTGAGATTGCAACTTCACTTTTTTTCTTTTGGGCTATTCTCCTTATTTCATCAAGTTTTGCAAGCTACTCCATCCTTTCCTCCATTGGTTCTAGAATATATGAGTCTTCCTGAAGGATGAACTTACAAACTAGAAAAAGGTTTTGTAATGGCATCCTGGCTTGTGTTCCATACACCAATTTAAATGGAGACTTTCCACTTGCCTTCTTTATAGTAATCCTATCCACCCACACAACCATTCTCAACTTTGAGTCTCATTCCTTCTTGTCCCATCTAACATCCTTCTTATGATCTTCAAAAGACTTTTATTACTAGATTCTACCTAACCATTTGCTTGTGGGTGGTAAGGAGTAGCATATGAAATAGTAATGCCATATGTGCTGCAAATTTTTTTAAATTCATCAAACCTAAAACACATCCCATTGTCTGTGATCAACCTTATTGGTGTGCCAAATCTAGTTATGATATTCTCCATCAGAAATTTTATCACCACCTTACTTGTTGCTTGCTTAGTTGGGATTGCCTCCACCCATTTTGTGAAATAATTTTTGGCTACCCATATCCATTTGTGCCCTCTGCTAGATTTTTTTGTAATTTACCCTATGAAATCAATTCCCCATTGATGGAATGGGGCTTCCACCTACATAGGTCTTAGAGGTAGTGCTCCTTGATACTTCAATTTTCCTGAAAATTCTTGGCATGCCTCACACTTTCTAGTATAGTCTTGTGCGTCATTGAAAACCTTAGGCCAATAGTACTTTGGCCTTAATATCTTATAAGCAATAGTTTTTGCTGAGAATTTCCCCTCGCATACTCCTTTATGCATTTCCTTCAAGACATGTCTTGAATGATGTTCATCTAAACATAACAATAGGATACCATCCCTATTCTTCCAATAAAGGTCTCCCTCCATGAACACATATTTTGAAGCCTGCAATTTGAGTTTCCTCTTTCTATTGTCATCAAACCCTTCTAAACATTTCAAATGTTTAAGATAGTACACAATATCAATGTACCATGAAGGGTTTTCAATACTTGTTACCATATCCTTTTTAGCATTCATATTACATACTTGGGCAGCTTCCAAATTTGTTTTAGCCATCAACTTGGCTAATCCTTGACCCCGTACAAGCTTTGTGATTTGAAACTCAATATCAAACTCCTAGATTTTATTTATCCATCTGCACTTGCACCTTGTTTCAATTTGCACAAATACATCTTTTACAACATCATTAGGCACATAAGCTATAAATTTTGCTCGTACTAGATACTATCTGAATGCCTTGAAAACTCTTACCAATGCATAGGCCCATTTTTCAACAATATCATACTTCAACTCTACATTTTGGAGGGACCTGCTAAAAAAGGAAATAGGCTATTCATATCCTTCATCATTCTTTTGAAGCATTACTGCAACAATTGTGTGATAAGATGCAAATGAAAAAATTTGGAAAGGTTTGCTGAAGTCTAGAGATTTCAACACTGGAGCCTCTTTGATTTCCTTCTTTATGGTTATGAATGCAAGTATAGCCTCAACAGTCAATCAATCATTGCACCTTTCTTTAGCATTTTTGATATTGGCTTTACTATCTTAGCAAAATTTGATGTGAATCTTCTCACAAAATTAATTTGTCCAAAAAAAGGATTGAACAACCTTAACAGTCTTTGGGATAGGTATCTTGTCAATGGCCTCCACTCTTTTAGGATCAATCCTCACTCCTTCCTTAGAGACTATATGCCCAAGCAACTTTCCTTCTGTCATTGCAAAATGACACTTTTTGGGATTGAGAG
This sequence comes from Sequoia sempervirens, assembly GCA_007258455.2. Lineage (NCBI taxonomy): Eukaryota > Viridiplantae > Streptophyta > Pinopsida > Cupressales > Cupressaceae > Sequoia > Sequoia sempervirens. The sequence goes on along the minus strand of VDFB02000003.1, from coordinate 449,884,324 downwards.
AAATACCATATTCCAATCCCTTCATAAATATTTTTCAAGGTGAGCCACATGATCCTTTGCCTTCTTGGAATAGGCTATTAAATCATCTTGATAGACTACCAATATCACATTAATGAGGTCAGAAAAAGAAACATCCATAGCCCTTTGGAATGTTGCACCAACATTTGTAAGCCTGAATGGCATTCTGACATAAAAAATGTTCCCTAGGGCATCATGAAAGTTTTCTTTTATTGTTCTAATTCTTTAACTTTCACTTGATTATAGCCTGAAAATCCATCCATCATGGACAGTAACTCATAGCCTGTGACTCTTTGTAGCATAGCCTCCATGTTTGGAAGCGAGTAGTTATCTTTGAGAGAAGATACATTCAAGTTTCAAAAATCTACACAGAGACTTATATCTACATTTTTCTTTCTAACTGGTACCATATTAGATACCCAAGTTGAGTGTCTAATTGGCTTGATAATACCTCCTTCCCTGAGCTTCATAAGCTCTTCATGCATTTTAGGCTCCAAAGTTGGGTTGATGGGTCTTTGCTTTTGCCTAAATGGTTTTGCACCTGGTTTTAATGGAATCTCATGTTGAAATAAATCCTCTCTATATGCTTTAAGATCCTCATAAGACCATGCAAAAACATGCATGTATTTCCTCAATAATGCAATCAACATATTTCTGATCATTGGACTTATCTTCTTCCCAATATACACTCCTTTTGGTGCCAGTTCAGTGCCTAAATTGATCTCTTCAACATCTTCTCTATTCATTGGTGTTTGTTTCATAAGAGCACGATCATTTCCATCAAACACCCTCTCAAGTGACACCAATCCTTTAGGAATTTTTTTGGTATTGAGCTGCAAAATTTCTTTTCTGAACACAGTTTGTTTGCCATCTATTTCTTCCAAAATGCATTAAAGTCTATCTCTTGAGATTCATATTGATCAATGCAATGTAGAAATTTTATGAGATCAGTATCATCATTAAAAACTTTCCAACTATAGATATTATCAGGGATAGCAGGCCTTGTTTTAAATTCAACTTGAGATACTCTGGCCAAGGTGATATCATCTCTGTTTAGGGCTACATTAGCTAGAAAATCTGCCATCGAGTTTTTGGACTTGTCTATCCACTCAATGGAAAAAACATCAAATAATTCAATTGTATCCCACACAACATTCCCATATTGCTTTAACCTTTTGTTTTTTGTAGCATATATTAACCTAACTTGTGAAACGATCAACTCAGAATCTCCCAAAATAGTTAGCAGTTTGATCGTGTGTGTGACAACCATATTCAAACCAATTAGCAGGGCTTCATACTCCGCTATATTGTTTGTACATTCAAATGTCAGCAAGAATGAATACTTGAATGTGGTACCTTTAGGTGAGATAAATACTACCCCTTCTCCATTGCCCTCCTAGCTACATGCTCCATCAAAACACATCTTCCATACACCGTGTTGATTCTTGGAAACATGTTTATCAATTGGATCAGTATTCACTAGTTTAGGCTGGGAAGGCTCTATTTTGAAACTTCCTAAATCTACATCACAAAAGCATTTAACTGATCTTGAGCCACATAGTATAAAATTTTATTCATCCTTGGTTCTCTGTATAGCTTGACTTATTCACCATTTACAAGTATTGTGGCATAGGACTTATCAAATTGTACATTTCCTCCAACTGTTGTAGTCCATTTCCTTGACAAGAGCATTCCAAAATGAGGAGGTGTACCAATCACAGTTATGCCAATATTATAAGTTGCTTGTGGATAAGCAACCAACTTCACCTCTACATCTTTCATAATTCCTATCACCAGGACAGGCCTACTAGCCATAGCATAGCATTTTCCACCAGTAGTGTCTACCCACATGCCAAGTTGTTTCATGACCCCCACTGGCTTGATGTTGATAGCAACACTTGAATCTATCATATAATTCCTTAACAACTTGTTATTTATGAGAAATGTAGTAAAGAATGGATCAACTTGTGGAGGATTTATCAATGCATCACCTAGAAAAACCTCTGGAACATTTACCTTTTCCTGCTTATTACTGATCTTAGTGGTCCCCTTGTTCTCAGAGTTTGTGTTTTTATCATTTCCATTAGCTATTAACCGAATAGCACTATCCCTATACTCTTTTATTTTTGTCATTTCAAGAAATGGGACAAACATCTTTACCTGGGATAAAGCTTGTGTGAAATCAAAAGAGGCACCTTCTATTTTAATCTTCCTTTGCTCCAGTGAGTCTCCTTTTCTCTTCTTTTTTGCTTGTTTGATCAAACCTTTGCTTGTATTTATGCAATTATTTGTTTTCTTCTTTATAAACATGTTTTTGTTCATTTTTATCAGACTGTTTATTTTATTTCTTCAATACTTCATGTGTTTAATCCTTCACAAATATCCCCCTTGGAACATCTTCATCTTCATTTACTGTTTTGTTTCTTAATTGATATTTGATTTTTTCCTGTTTTATTGTAGAAATGGTTAATTTCTTAATCTCTTCCTTAGTTGGCCTTCTTACATTGCATTTACTTGACTGAGATGGTGCACTAATAGAACATTGTTCATCACTGCTTTCTTCATAATAAAAAAATACTTACTGTTCTTCCATATGAACATTGTATCTCTAGTTATCAACATCATACTCGTAACCTTCCTCTTCTAAAGATGAATATCCCTCCTCAATGGGTAGAGGGTGTGGGAAGTTAAATAGGTTGTATGATCCTCTTCATCATTTTCTAATGGTATCTCCTCTTCTTGTATTGATTGAGCGACAATACAGTGATTAGGGGAATGTGGCAACTTGAAAATTTGACACCAGGGATTATTGTTAACCATGTACGCTCCTCTCTTCTTTAAAGGGTCAGGAGTTTCCTTATTCTTAGGCTTGTAAACTATTGGCCTTCCATCCTTCCAATTTGTGTTATATGGCATATCATGCAACTTTGGTCTTTTATTCCTATATGTGTTTTCTTGTCTATTCTGAGGATTGTTAAAATTTGGGGAACCCTAAGATTATCTGTTTTACCAGTCATCCCTATAGCCTTTCTATTATTTTCAATACTCAATGCTATTTTTTGTAATGCAGCTAATTTTCTAGGGCACCTATTTCTAAGCTCATATCCTATCTTTGGATCAAATACTTTTAGATAAATACTTAATGTTGTAGGGTTTGCCAATTTGGACCCAGGATGTATCTTATTATGCAATTTGGAGAACCTTTGGTTGAAGTCATAGACTGAATCATTCTAATATTTTTGGATACTAACCAATGCATGCAGGGAAAACTCTGGTGCACATTGATTCCTATACTATTCAAGGAACTATTCATGAAACTCTTGAATGGAAGCATTAGAAGCTATTGGTAGACTGTTAAACCAATCTCTAGCTTCTTTAGTTAGTGACATCATAAATAGCCTCATCTCTACATCTTCATACTACATTTCCAGATCTTGAATAAAATAATTAAAACTCCTCAAGTGCTCCTCAGTGGTGACCGCACTCTTCCTATACATTTTGGGACAAGACCTCTCCAACTGTTGTCCATAGGGTAGGGGTATATTTGGAATCCTGCTAAGTCAAATTGTCTGATCATAGTTGTGTAGTGCTAAGGAGGTGGGTTTTGAGGATGTTGATATTGGTATAATGGATTATTGTATTGTACATGGGGTGGTGCCATATATTATTGGCCAGGGGGTGGTTGAGAATTTGGGTGTTGTGATGGATTTCTAGTTGGAGGGTTTGATGGTCTGTATTGATTCCCAATTTTTTTTTGTGGTGTTCTTGGTGCATTTGAAGTTCTTACATTAGCATTATTTTTCCTGTGAGGTGTTATGTATTTAGGGAGGTTAGCTATTTGAGCATCAAATTGGGCTCTCTGTAGCTTCAACTCCTGTTGTTCTTTTATCAATTGGAGCCTTTGTTCATATTTTTCTTTCATTCTTTCCATTTCTTGTCTTTCATACTCCAATTGTGCATTTAATTCATCTTGAGTCATAAATTCATAATTTTCTTCAGGGGCTACATTATCAATAGGATCATTCTAATTTCCTTCCATTCTATGATCATATTCATGTTGTTTCTTGATTCTTTTAGCCTCAAACCTAGCCATGAATTCTTCCTCTTTCTTAGGATCTGGTTGGTAGAAAGGATTCCTTTTTTCTTTAGGAGTGTGAGGTTCTCCTGATGAGCTATTCTCATTTATCAATGTATGATAGTGATTATACGTCTCAAAGTGTGGTTTTGATGTTTTATCCTTATTTGTCATGCAGATTTCATCAGACGCATTCTTACCTTTATCATTCTTATATGTCCATTTACTATTATTACTAGGACCTTCTTTATGTAGGGACCTTCTATTGTGCATGTTGTGAACTATTGTGATGTTCTGAACTCTTGGGTTTATTCTTTCTAATGTGTACTCTATTTTATTAGAGTCACCACTCACTTATATAGAAGTGATAAAATTATATAATTTCATGTTTCCAGTGGAGTCTTATGTAAGGTATTGACTCTATGATGAAGGATTAGTTTCAAATTTAACTCCCTAGCAAAGTCGCCAATCTATTAGTTGTGTGACTCAGATGGGGAGCTGCAAATTGCATAATTATGAATCTTTGGTTAAAGAACAATTTTGAAACTTTATTGACTCTATAAATGGATAGGCTGGAACTAATTTTTCTTGAATCCCCCCAAGCAGAGTTGCCAATCTATTAGTTCTCAAAAATGCTGGTTTGAAGCCACAAGAGGTTTCCAAGCTCTTGATATGTTTTTGGATAATGAACAAGACCAATTGATGCAATTGAATCTTCTTCTCTTTAGGCTCTACCAAACCTAGGTGGGTGTACCTTTGCAAATGGAGTAGACTTAGACTATTTTTTTCCTACTTGAATAATCTATCCACAATGGCAATTGAGAGTGGAGAGATATAATCCTAATTTGGTATAAATTGTATAAGTAATATCAAGGTAAGATCTATGAATATGTTTAGATGTGAAGTTTAAAACAAGTTTTGATAAAACTAAATGATGAAGTGGGTGAGACTAGTGCCTTCTAGGGTGAATGGAGTCAAATGAAGATATAAGACAAAATGTCTTGTATTGGCAATAACTTGAACTATTTGGCATAGTTTTGTTTGTTTATAACTTGTATAAACGTGCAGGAAAGTGACTGAAAAACTCTACTTGTAGATCTAATTGACACAACTAGGTTACTTATGATTTACTAAAAGGATTTTAATCTTTACTTGAAAGAACCAAATGAATAAATCACACAAGAACAATAAATAACACCAAATTGGAGATAAAACGACAGTCCTAGTTATATGATTCTTCTTACTAATCCAAATAGCACTTCTAGATTATTGTGACTGATTAAAAGGGTTTTAATTCTCTAAAATAATCCAATTAATCACACCACACAAGAACAACAAATGTGTTTTGATAAATTGAAAATATCCTTGATATATCAACTTAAATAATAAGAAAATATTATGCTGGAGACAATCATATAACTGAATATATTTAACAAACAGTTGATACCAATGTATACCCACATAATCAAATATCTTCCTTGATATCCTCAAAATTATACTTGCAACATAGTCTCTTGAAATGTAAACATTATGAAATCCTTTTTTCTATCTATCTATCCCTATTTGCCTCTCCTTTTGTCAATATGTAACATATTTATATATATCAAAACTTTGAAGGGACACATCCCTTCATGAATGTATTTTGATAATAAAAACAACTAAAAACAATTAAAAATAAGTAGTTAGGCTCTAGTTAGCCATAAGTGGAATTTTGACATATGGTCCAGATAATCTCATCTTCTGTGAGTATCAACATCTCCCAACACATTCCTGACTGCTATCTCTGTTTTCACCATTTTCTCATTCTGCTTGCATGCTTCATCTAGTGTCGTATATTTACCTGTAGCCACTTCCAAAGTCTTTTGTAGTATTAACTCACATTCTTCAATCCATTTGGTCTTTTCTTTTGTTTTTCCATCATTTTCAAACAATGTTGGTATTCCTTCTTTTGTGGCATCAATTAATCCTTTTGTATGTCCTTGAAGTCCCTCATGATAATCTTTGTGCTTTCTTATGATATCCTTAGTAGTAGTGATAGCCTCATTATTAGGAGTATCTCTCTTCTGTATTTCTTGAAGTTTCTCTTGGATTTTGTCACTAATTATTGTATGCTCCTGCTTTGCAACATAATTCTTTGAGTGAGTTCCCTAGAGTTTGTTCAGCCAAACCATCAAGTTAACCTATCTTTTTCCAATCACTATAGAAATTATATCAAATTTTCCTTGATAATATACATCTGATCCTTCCCACTTATCCTTTTTATGAGAGCTTTCTCCTTGAGTAAGCAACCTAGTGGATCCTTTCAATGTGTTTTCAACCATATCCTTCAGGCGATCATTTTCCCTGAGTATCCTTTCATTACTTATTTATACATTTCCTTTTCTTTGATCAACATTTGGATCTGGACCTTATTTAGCCTGGCAACATTGATGCCAATCTCAACTGTAGCCACCAAATCAGCCACTCCAACCTTCAGTGTCATAACATGGTTGAAAGCATTTTCTGTGTCAATAACAATAGACTTCTTATGTGGTGGATACAGGGCCTAGATCATAAGGGAACCTTCATCGGGGTTATACATTGATCCTATCTACACTTTTGTCACTATGTCAGGGCTAAGCTTATGTGTAGCATTGTTATCCTTCAAAAAATTGTCAAAAACTAGAGCAAAATTTATGTCCAATCCTTGGAAAATCATGACACCTAAATCTTCTAACAATTATCTCCCTCACTCTGGGGTCATATCTTTCATTTCCTTTTCCACACTTAACTTCAAGTTATTTAATAATTGATCCTCATTATTCGATGTTACTTTTCAACAAATTTTCTTATTGATTTTCCTTTCTGTTTATACAAGAACACCCTAAACTCTGGAGATTTCAAAAACTCATCATCTGCCACAAAGGATCTATAATCCATTTTCCTTGTGTTTGTGTCTAAGCCCTCTTCAATTTCTGGTTCTCTAGGAGGAAACCTATAATCCTTAGTTTTCAATCTGGGGATTTTATTAGTTGGACCTTGATTCCCCTCATCACTAGATGCCTCCTCTCGAGAAGATAATAGTTCCACATCTTGTCTCTTTTATTTTTTGCTCTACTCCCTTGTCATATTCATCAACAACCCTCTCAACTTATTTCTCTTCCAAATTTCTAATCAAATCATTATACTGATAAAGTATATGATCATACCCACCTAAGTTCATCTTTTTCCTAGCAAAGCCAATGTATCCCACCAGATCAAACCCTTTATGTGGTGGAGCTCTCTTCAAATTATAATGCAATAACTTATCTAGAATCAAATCATACCCTTCATTCGAGAATATAGTAAAATCTCCAAATCACAAAGTGGTTGGCATGAATGCCTATTTTCCAAAGGAAATCAGATTCATTACACTTGAGTAATCCGTTTTCCTAGCAATTTCCAAGTAGGAAATTCTATCAGGCATTGTTTTAGGAAAGATGAATGGTGTATCTTCAAAACCATACACTCTAATCATAGTAGCATCCTCAAAATAATAACAATCGCCCTAGTTGTGACCAATAGGTCCATTGAAATTTTTGGGTCTAAGGAACCTCTTAATCTCATTAGACAATGTATAGTCAAAATCTGTACAGTGGTTTAACAAAGTATTCTTCAAAATGCACAAAACTTGAATTGGAAAACTTGTTGTCCCAAATAGCAATCCATAACTAAATTGGTAACAATTTACCCTCCCTATCAAACTATGTAATCCTTAGCTCCTTTGGCCACATTCCCAATTCTTGTCGATAATACATTGCTATATGCATAAAAATAGAGTAATGTTTGAAATGAAAAATAGGGGATCCATTTTTTATTGCCACTAGCCCTGAATCAATTCCTTTGAAGATGTATGAAGCATAATCAAAGGGTCTGGCATTGTGATACTAAACATTAGCTATAATTACCATTGGTACAAATGACATAAATTTAGGAGCTTCCATCCCTAACACATGACATACTGAGAAGTATGTATATTTGAAATAGGGCTCGAATAATTCTACATGAAATGGAGGCCTATCATTGTCATCTAGAGGAACTAGATTTCCATCCTTCTTAGGTCTATGCAACTGTAATCTCCACCCCCTATAGGTGGTATCCATTCTCCAGAATCATTTCTCTAAATTTTCATGCACAATAGCTTCATTACATGTGCCTTCTAGGTTAAAAACTTTGTAAATTGCATCTTCTGACACATGTATGAAAGGTTTACCTAATGAATTGCAGATAGCTTTTAGGTTTGGATTGTAATGGACAGCTAAGAATTTCATTAGTTCCACATCCACAAATACATTTGGGACAACCAATTTTCTTAGGTTGAATTTCCATGGATTGCATACCGATTTAAACCTATCCCTCCAATGATAGTGAAACATAAATAGTTCATATCCCTGAATTGAAGTCCACACATCTGCTATGTGTTTGCATTTTTCCTCAAATATCTCCACATCTGCTCTAAGTTGTGTAGAATGGCTGGCTTTAGTTCTTGAGCCAGGTAGTTGCTCAATAAGATCTTGTTTCAATTTCCTTTCAATTTTTTCTGATTCATCCCTAGTCTCAATCTTTTGCTTCTTTCCCCTAGGATGACTATCCTAACCCTTCTTTTTTCTACTTTTTGATTTTCTAGAGCTTGAACCTTCCATTTTATTTTATGAAATTGATAGAATTGAAGTATAATATCAGAGAATTCACAAGATTACTTGAAAATTTCCAACTAGACAAAGTTCTTTGGCCCTTGTCTATTCTCTGATTCCTTTCACCGCCAACCCTACAAATTATCCTTAATTATTCTTCTTTCACTTGGAGAATTAGCTATATAGTGTGTATCCATGCAACCATTAATGTCTAGCTCTGAGCATGAGTGTAGCATGTTTTTCAAATTTCCCATTATTAGATCAAATGATTATATCGACAAGACATTTTTAAACTCTAGATGATCTATATGTTTGAACCAAGCCAAATGTTCATTAGACACCTTATATGGTCGGGGATACCAAATATCATTCCTACTGATGTTAAATAGTTGATTTTTGCTTCATCTTTTGATCCATATCATATTCGGAAAAAGATTTCTTAAGTCACTTGGATATCATAGCTATTGCCAAGTATCACTCCGATGAACTTTTGATCCATTTGTATTTCCATCGACAAGAGAATAAGTATCGTTGAAAGATTTGAAAGTTACTCCAATGTTACTAGTCTCCCCAATGTATCATCCTCCTCCTTCAAATGAATCGGCAAGACTCTCTTTGATGTTACTTTCATTGGTGTGACATATAGAGTCAGAAAGAAATTTGAAACTCATTCCAATAGCACATGTCTCCCCGATATGTTTCTTTTTGCTTCATCGGTGGGACAAGGTGGACATCTTACTGATGAAATTCCATCGACATGGCATGTATGCTCAGGCTAACTTTAAGATCTCACTCCAATAAAATTCTTCTTACCAATAACTTTTTCATCGGTGAAAATATAGTCCTTGTCATCCTAAATATGTATCCTCCTAAGTTGTTGATTGATGTGATGATTTTGACCTTTCGCCGATATGCCAGAAATGCCTGAATTGAAAGGTTATAGCTCATGGGTCAAAGAGACATGGAACTACTCATGCCGATATGGAATATTTATTCAGAGGCTCTTGCTCAATGATGATTAGAGGGATTTTGGTGTGTCAAAAGATCAAATCTGATGGGATCACTTGGGGTATATAATATATGAAATGGATTATAGCAATTTTGCACTCAAAATGTGTCTATCTTGTGGAGTATAGGAATGTAAGCTACTGGGATTTTTAAAAAAATTAATAGTCCCAACACAACTTACAATCTGTTGTCAGTCCATGGTGTGCATAATAGACTTTGGAGACAGGTTTGGAACAAACACATGATCCCTAAAATCATTTTTTTTTGTTGGACAACCTATCATAATAGGATCCTAACTCAAGATAAACTGAGGAAAATGGGATTTCAGATCTTGAATAGGTGTTTTTTATGTAAATACAATGAAGAGTCTATTGATTATTTATTATTGCATTACCCGTTTGCTATTGAAGTCTAGGATCTAGTTTTTGAAAAATTGGGGACCCACTATACTATGTGTAGGGACATCAAATCCTTCATTGAGGGTTGGTCGAGCCCCTTCCAACATCCTATCCCTAGAGAGATATGGAACCAAGTCCCTCCATCATCTGCTGGTGCTTGTGGAAAGAGAGGAATAACCAGACTTTCAAGAATATTGAGATGAATCCTAAGGAGGTTTTTGGCATCTGTCTAAGAATTTTTTTTTGAAAATGTTTCAATTTAAACTAGGAAAATCATGGACAAAGAACCTACTGATCATGAGATCAAAGTGGCTAAAGCCTGGAATAGGAAGTTGGAGATCAACTCCTTTGACAATTCTAGGGCCTAGGATAAGCGTGACATGGTTTGGAAACCCCCAGATTGGGGGTGGTTCAAAATCAATTTCGATGGGACAGCCAAGGGGAATCCTTGTAGGGCTAGTATTGGGGGGTATTATCAGAGATAATACGGGTAAATTTTTGGTAGGTTTCTTGAGAGGCATTGGTCTTTAGACTTCCATGACTATGGATTCTAGGGCTCTATTAAAGGGCATCTAGAAGGGTGTCCAGTTAGCTGTTACTTTGGGGATAAAGAAACTCCATATAGAGGGGGATTCTATGTTAGTGATTGAATCTATCAAACTTGGTAGGTTACAAGGATGGAATACCAGAGATATCCTAATAGACATAAATCACATTATTTTGAAGATTGAGATGAAGATCTTGTCTCACATATATCATCAGGGTAATCAAGTTGTTGACACTCTAGCTAATATAGGTTTCTCTTGGAGAACTTCCAAATGTTGGAGGAATATTGGGAGTTTATTGTTGAAGATACAAGGTGTTATCCTTAAGGAATAGAGTACCATTATTACCCATAATGATAACTAATTATGCTATTGTTAAGGCTTTATGGGTTGTCCACATATTTGTACTTTGGGTGATGTAGATGAAGGATGATGAGGTGTTAAATAGGTGGAAACATTTGAAAAATTAGGTAAAGAATATGGTTATGGAACTAATTATGAGAGGTGATGGGAAGTACCATGGGTTAACAACTAAGATTGGTTGGGCCATGCACAAATTTAATTTACGGTCTTTTCATAACATCAGCATACCTATATGGACTTTCAATTTCAATTTTGATGTGACTTCTTCATGTTGTGTGGAGTTTATGCTAAGTCCTCTCAACATAACTAAAAAATTTCATAAGATAAGGGATAAGATATTTTGGGATTTCTATATTTGGCCTCGCAACCATTTGGAATTGGTACTTGTGCATATGCAACTTGAAGGGTAAACCTATCAATGCCATCATTTTTTGCAACCTAAGCCTTTGGCATCTCAAGATTTTCAATTATGGTCTTGTGGAGATTGCCTCTTTGGAAATGATTTATGGCGTGTGTAACCTGAAGATCACCTTGATTACCCAAATTCATTTTGGTTTTCTTAAAAATAGTGTTTTTTGGGTGACCTCTCACATTGATAGACATTTTAATTTCTTTCTCTCATAGGATTACTGGTATCTCAGAGTGAAGTTCAGAAATATGGGTGGTGACAAGGTAAGGATGGATTCAGATAAATGTAATTAATTTCAAAAGGATCCTCTGGTTTGGAATATTTGCATCGAAGGTGGGTTGGCACTATTGATGGAGTGCTTAGTGGGACATGATGCGAGGATGTTGGCTCAATTTGTGAGTTCTTGGAAAGATAGGAGGGTTACGATGGGAGGTACTCTTTCAAGGTCAATGAGGAGGTTATAGCTCAAGAGATTGGTATTTCATGTAGTGGGAAGAAGTGCACTAAACACACCAAGACCTAGGAAAATGAAAGCCTCAATGTTTTCTTCAAAGAAAATGAGAAACCGGTCAGGTCTCAATTAGGGTTCGAAAGGGAAGTGCTCCCTCATCCTTGGGACCAAGTTTGTCTAGCTATTATGAAGTATGTGACCTTAGAAGGTAGGCATAGGGTTTTTTATTATTATCATCTGCCTCTTCTCAATCATCTTCACAAAATTATGTTGAGCTTTTCATTTTTCTTGCTTACTGATTTAGAGATTTCTGTTGAGAAGTGTTTGGAAACTATTGCCAAAAACCTTGATGAAACACCCCCCTACTGCTCTACCACGGCCTCAATATGAGGCTTTATAATTTCCATCTGGCTCTCTATCCACCTAAACCTATTTTGGCTATCTGTATCGAGGAGCTTGAACCCCCTGACCAGCCCAATGTGAATCCCTCTCTGATTGAGTCTAAGGGCCCTAAAAGGAAAACCCCTCTAGTGAACATTGAAACCCCTAGGCCTAAACTTCCCACCAAGAAAAAAATGGTGGTGTGGGAACTGATCAGTCGAAAGTAGTGGTTGGGATTTGTGAGCTTAAAATTTCTCCCTATAAGACGAACAACAAACCTGCAACAAGTAAAAAAGTTAAGAGGGAAAATGCCAGGTGGAGCTACCAGCCACAGACAATGAAGGGAAGAAAAATGTGGGTAAAGACTCTAAGGGGGACACCATTGTGGATACTACTGTGGATACGATATTGGAGAACACCAACATCATGAGATCCCATTGATTGGTGAAAAATAGTAAGAACATGTTGGTGAATGATATTTTTAGTGATGAGGAGCAATCTAACAATAAAGGCAAGAGGAAGGAGGAAGATACAGAGGAGGAGGAGGAATTTGTGGAAGGACCTAGTCACTTTTCTCACCTTAACAAGATGCTCAAGGAGGATTTGATGGCCCAGTCCTCAAACCCTTAGGATATGGAGGAAGATAATGCTAAGCCTATGGTGGATGATCATAGCATGCTACTAGAGCGGATGGACAAACTTCAAAGGAAATTCACTGGGTTGACTTGGTTCACTATCAAAATGATCCACCGTGCTGCTATTACCCTTTTTGTTGTGCTCAAGGAAGAAATGGACAAGAAGACTATGGAGGAGGGCCCCAACTAGGTTGGGGGGGATGCTATTAACCTCCTCTCTCAAAAATGGGAGGGTGCTAGTTAGTCTGCTCTTATGTGTGCTATTTTGGTTGGGTCGTTGCTTGTTGGATGTTGGTCTTTTGTTTTTGTGGTTTTTGTTTTAATGCTCTAGACTTGATCTTTTTTGGCCCTTTGGGCTCATCGTGTAAAGGATACAACACCTTATAAATTCTACTTAATATATCAAAAATAGTTATGGAGATTAAATCTATAATACTATATTTGGTATGAAAGAGTGTGAAACCAAAAAAAAGAGTTTCAGTGAGCTTGTTGAGGATAGTTGCTGAAAAAAGAACACGATGACCTCATTTAAATCAAGGAAATAGAATACCTTTTGGGAAAGAAGGAGGAAAATTGGCCCTATTTTAAAAAGGATGAGTACAATAACACATTTGAGTTATTCAGGAAAAAGATGAGAGAGAGAGAGCTCTTTGATTTGATGTTCTAGGGAAGCATAGGTTGAGGGGGAGTGTTAAATCCCTAGTGCAAGAAATCTTGGTGGTCTTGCAGAGTGTTTTAGGAGAAGTTCAAAACATATCTTTATCCCTATATTGATGGGGACTACCTCTTAGAGGGAGTAGGTAGAAATATCTAAGAAGGGTGGTAAGGTTTGTGCAAATAGAGGGAGCTTGTATATTGTTGTAGGTACAAATGAAGACAACTATCCCTTTGCTCTTGAAGTCAAAGAGGAGAAATTACATATTAGGTTAGTGTTACCATCCATTCCAAAGGGGGAGATTATTACATGTGTTGTAATTGATGTCAACAAAGTTGTGAGATGAAGGTCACAATGTTGAAAGAAAGCATGCTAGTTTGAAGAAGTTGTGGTTTCTTGTTTTTTGGTGGAAAGAGTTGTAATTTTTGTTTATGGTGTTTTAAATGTTGTATTCACTATCCATTGATGTGAATTTTTGCATAATATTTGAAAGGAAGTATGTATTGTTTTAAACTATCTAAGGAGCATGAAGTTGTAATGAAGAATCTCGGCAGAATGCTCGGTATTCCTCCACATTTGAAGATATGGCCTTGCAGTTTGGACTTTAGATAGAGACAGGTGTGAAGTATGTATGTTCTTGATTCTAGATCATAGAAGTTACAATAGTAGTTTCTAGAGATAGCATATTGAAGACAATAGTATAGTGTTGTTGCAATTAGAAAGGGTCAAGGGAATGCTTTGCATTTCTTCGTATTTGAAGATGTGATATTATAGTTTGGATAAAAACTTTAAATTTTTTATATGTTTTCTCATATCAAGTTTCATGTATTGAGGAGTATCACAAGTCTTGTTTTCAATGTTCTATTTCAATACTATGTATTTATAGTTTGCAAGTGATGCTAGGTTTAGTATTTGTTTGTTTACACCAACATGAAGTAGCATTAAGTTGAGGAAGGAGTGTATGAGAATATTTTTATAAGTCTTATAATGTTTGTAAAATGATCCGTGTGATGTCATTTAATCTCTCTGATACCGCTTTTAGTCTAGAGATAATGTATAGAAGGTTAAGTGTTTGTCGAGCCAACTTGGTATGTTGAGTTGATTGTGTTAAGTGTTTGGATGTTTGCACTAGTGTGGAGATGTGTGCTAAGCTAAACTATGTCTTGATTATATCTTTCTTTAAACTACATTTTATTTATTCTCCCATAGATGTCTTGGGAGTCAAACTATTGTGGCCATTGTGCGTTTCTTGTTACACATTTTATCTTGGATGACAAGGAGAAACTTTTTGAAGCTTGCAAAGGGTATAAATAGAAGATCAAGTTTTTTGCAAGATGTGTGAGTGTGTGTGAGTATGTGAGGAGGTATGTGCAAGTATATGTGTGTGTGGAAGTGAGTTGAAGATAACAGAGGT
Source organism: Sequoia sempervirens (assembly GCA_007258455.2). NCBI lineage: Eukaryota > Viridiplantae > Streptophyta > Pinopsida > Cupressales > Cupressaceae > Sequoia > Sequoia sempervirens. The sequence continues at coordinate 449,869,320 of VDFB02000003.1, read as the reverse complement.
TGCTGAGTAGAGGTATTGAATATATATATTAGTGTGAAGGGTGTTGTTGTTGTGGTGGTGTTCGGTTAGTAGATTTTGTTAAGTATGTTGTACTAAAGTTGTAGCCTCTTTTTGTAAGTGTTGTAATTTGTAGGGATTTGTAACTTCCTTTGGTTGAAGCCATTAAAATTGTTTTAGGGAGTTGTAGATTCCTTTGGGTTGTAGCCAATAAAACTAGTTGTAAATCATGTTTTTATTTGTGAGGATGGATTTGGATAGTAGTTCCAAGTAGCTTGCTCATTGTGGTTTTTCCCTTCTAGGTTTTTCACATAAACTTGGTGTTATGGTTGTGCACTTGTTATTTTGAGTTGCATAGTTTGATTAAGGCAGTAAGACTATTTGGTTGATAAATTTGAATGAGATTAATTGTGGTATATAACATGATTTTCCCCCTTCTCAATATATCATTATGTTCTAACACTATGAGTAATGCATGCCAACTTTACCTTATGAAAGAAAATGATGAAATTAAGTTAAATTCATTTATTTTAATGATGAATGACCAATATGAATATTGACCAAGTATCACAAAAATGTGGCAGTTGGTAGTTTATATTAAGGAATCATTTATATTTGATAGGGGAAAAGACTAAACATCATTAAAAATAGAAATTAAGAAGGGAAGAAATTATATTTTATTAAAGGTTGCATTAGAGATTAATAAAGGAAACAATTTAAGTTAAAGAGCAGTGATTATATTTGTGTAAAGGGAGTGATTAAAGTGCATGAAAAGGTAGTGATCATGTGTATGAAGAAACAACAATTAAAAGTATATGAATTAGTTTAAAATAATGGTTGATATAGAGGAGGTATTATAAACAAATAGTCATGTATTTATAAGAAAAAATGTCTATTATAGATGCATAATTTCATGGAAAAATAAAGATATAAGATGCTTGTGAATAGAGAAATTAAGGATAAGTAAAATACAAGAATTTAATGAATATTATGTGAATAAGAAGTAGATCCAAAATAGAAAAAATGAAGAGTAACTCAGATTTATATTGAATATATGAAGAAGAGTGTGAACCATCTAAATTAAATTTGTGAAGGAAGGGAAGTCTATGTATGTGAAATTGATTTTTAAGATATAGAGTTATATCATTTAGAATCAGAGATAGTGATCAAATTTATGAAAAAAAGGAGTACATGAATTGGATAAAATTTTTGGAAGGAGAGAGTACATGATTAGGATAATATTTGTGGAAGGAGAGAGTACATTATTTGGATCAAATTTGAAATTGGATCAAACTTATGATTTTTGATCATATTTATAAGTGAAGGAAGTTTTGGATCATATTTGTGAGGGAAGAAAGTATATGTGTGTAAACCTGATTTGAAAAGGGAAGACTTAAATCATATAGAATCAACAATTGTAATCAGATTGTGAGTTAAAGAAAACAAGATTATCCATCGAAGGATGAATAGGTTGGAGCATATCAAATAGAGGTTGGAGCCTCTTGTTGAGTTGGAGCTTGGTTTGTGTGGGGGTTGGAGCCTCCAATAGGTTAGAGCCTATCAAATAGAGTTTTAAGCCTCTTGTTGGGTTGGAGCTCAATTTGTGTGGGGGTTGAAGCCTATAATTCTATCAAGTGGATATTGAAGTATATAGTAGGTTGGAGCCTACAAGAAGAATAAATAAGGTATATATAAGCAATATTGTGCCTTGGTTTTCTCTTGAAAGGGTTTTGTTGTTCGCAATTTTTGCACACATGCCCCGCTGAAAGTAGGGACCCTCCTTTCTTGCTTTTCTTTCTTGATTGCTTTTAGTAGGGTCCTGACTTCGTCCCCTTAAGGGATCAGTCTCTCAGTCTTGGTCTTGTTTTTCCCATATGCTTAATGATAAACCTGCATTTGAGATGTCATTTTGCAGCTTCAAGTGATGGTCTAGCTCTTGGAAACTAACCCTCGATCAAAAGGTTCAAATTGAGGAAAAATTGACTAAGTACAAAGGAAGTTCGGTAATTCTGAGGTACCTTGGATTACCCGAACCTTAGTTTAGTCAGATAATCTGAGCTACCTCGTATTACCCGAGTCTAACCCTTTATCATATTTCTGAGGTTCCCTTTAGACAGCTGTATGAGCATTTATTGCTTGAGTTAATGAGTTTAAAAGATCAGTTTGGGAATAAATTGAGAAACAAAGGGTCATTTGGTTGTTTCATGTTCTTGAGAGCTCAAAGTAGGATAGAGTTTTCACCACCATGCATTTAATATTGAGTTTGATATTAAGATCCAATGTTGGGTGTATTTCTCCTGTGATCATTTAGGGTTCTAGTCCTTTCATTGTTGGTCTATCTTTGGGTTTTCCTATGTTGCATGCGATCTCACGGTATGATTTCTATTCTTTTCATGTGGTTTTGGTTTTGTTTGAGCTTCAATGATGAATCTTCATTTGGAAAAGATCTCTTGTTCAGTTTGGGATTGGATTTTAACTAGTCATCTAGGGTTTATCCGCATTTAAAAGAGTTTATTGCAAAAGGGTTGAAGGTAGGGTTTCATTTGAACATATTGAGTGAATAAATCTATCAAATGCTTTTGAAACTTATTCATTATATCCTTCATCTATGATTGACATGTATATTTTTGAGTGGTTTTTTGCTTTTCATAGTTAATCAAAACCCTAGTCTTAGAGATTGCAAGCTCAGTAAAAATGGTTGTTATCGATGATTGTTGAACACACTGTTTGGGTGGAATCCTCCATGCAATGTCAATATCTCAATTTAAGGAGGATTAGGGTTCATCTTTCATCAATTCCAATGAAATTGGATTTGACACTTAGCAAAAAACTTGATCTTGAGCTAAGCTTGGGCAATCTGACGTAGCTTAGATTTTTCGAACTCTAATCCACTTAGAGAATTTGAGCCCCCTCAGATTATTTAAATTCACCTTTTACTTGAAATCCCAACCCTCAAAGGGTGAACACTTGGTCGAATTTTGAGTTTAACCTCCCGTCGGTAAATCCTAGTAGGCTCAGATTACCCGAATGATAGTTCACTCGAGTAATCCAAGGTCCCTAGAAATACCTGAGCTTCTGAATACAATCCTATGGTGCATGAAAATGACTTGAACTTTGAATGAAAATGATTTACCAGGTCCTTTCAAGATTATTGATGATTAAATGTGATCAAATGCAATGATGAACTTGATCCATTAAGGATTGTAGAGTATTTTAGAACAAAATGTGAACAATGTGCAAATTTTAGGAAATCTAAGCTATCTTAGATTACCCGAGCCTTACTCTGGCCAAAAAGTCTAAGCCTACTCGGATTACTCGACCTACCTCTAGTAGTCTCAGATTTCAAGAATAAATGATGCTTGAGCCTATACATGATGATTATTTTGCATTTATGGTTGAATTTGCATTGAGTTTGAACATGATTCATCCTTTCATTTTCTCTTTGAGCTAATATTGATAATTTTCATTTAACCATGTCATTGAACTAGTATTTACAAATCTTATTGAATGAATGACATGATGTAATGTGTTATCTGCATTTGGGTAATTTTGGATTTTCTCTAATAGATGTAGGCTGAGGTTAGTCCTGACAAAACAACCAAGACAAAAGTTTCTCTAGTGCAAGAGGAAGTCAGGAGAAGACAAGAAAGGATGAAGTACAACTTCAAGAGCATATGGCTAGAGACCAAGATTACTTCTGCATGGCCAAAGATTACAGATAGAAATATGGGTCATGTGGATTATGATGACTTCCAACATAGGATGTTTTGAAAGGACCCTACTCCATTAGCACAGATCATCACTCACACTGGATTAGCACAAGCAACAAGATTCCCTCCAACACAACTTCATCTCGAGCTGGTCTTGGAGTGTGCAAAGCATTATGACTCTAGGACACAAATCATAATTGGGCCACAAGGCAGAGTCATGGCTAACTTAACTGAGGAGTCCATTATAGAGGTCTTCAAAATTGCTTCTCATCACAAGCTCATTGAGGAAATCAACATTTGGGAATCAATTAAGTTTTATGAGGAAGACCCCAACAGAGCTTTGGAGATCATGAACAATGGTTGGATATTGAAACCCAAGCTACACTACTCAAAGCTTCCCAAACAACTGCATAGGAGTGATTTCAAGTTGGAGTACCATGACATCATAACTCTTTTGGGAAAAGTCATGGGAGTGGAAGAGTCTCACATCTTTCAAACCTAGATGTTCCATCCCATTACACAAATTGTGGAAAAAGACATTATCACTGGGCAAGAATCATAAGTAACAATCTGGATGCCCAATTGAGAAGTCTGCAAGAGACTAATAGGTTTACTATGACATCACATCTTGTTTACATTTTGGCACACAAGATCAAGCACATGGGTTGTAGTTGCAAAGGAACCATAGGAAAAGATAGAATATGGGATGTTTATCCATAGTTACAACACAAAACATCCAACTGCAGGAGAGATAATGATTCCTTCTTCATGTATATTCATAGATTGTTATAGGATGCCCTTCATGTCAGGGTTTCTGCTAATTCCATGGACTTAGTCAGGCAATACAGTCAATGGTTCATCCAATTCCAAAGGTTCACATACATCTGGATATAAGGATCTCTAGTTGTTCCTCTCAGACTACCTAGGTATCCCACCAATAAACTTCTAATGCTAGAATTGATAAGAAAAATGGTAGGCTTTGAGGAGATCCTACAAAACAAGATAAAGAAGAAAGGCCTGGGATCAAAATTCCCATTGAGAATGTGGAATTTGGAAGCTTGTCCTTCTATTCAAAGTGCTCAACATTCTGAGAAGGAAATGACCCGATTTGAGTTGTATTCCCACACTAACAGAAAAATTTTTGATCCTTATAGTAGGGCTATGAAGTAAGCCAACAAGACATTCATGCACAAAGATGACATAGAGGACTATTGGGCCAACTATAGGGATGAATTTGATGTCCTTATGAGAATATTTTCTAGGTTACCCCTCAAATTGATAATATTGTATAAAGTGGCACAAGTGCCTAATAAGGTACAGGATGAGTAGGTAAATCTGATTCAATATCATGATTATGAGCCTTACAAGAACAAAACATTTCCTCCAATTAACTGGTTAGAGGAAGAGGTCATAGATTTAAATAAGGCTATTGAACCAGTAAATAAGTACCCCAGATTGTGGGTAAAACACAAAGTGTTGGAATTGGAAGCTGAAGGTGTGAAGTTCACCTATGAATTAATGGGAGATCTCGAGTCTCATGATGAAGAAGAAGCTAAAGCTAGTAACGAAGATGAAGTTGTTGAATGCCATGATGAGGAAACCGAAACCCATGAAGAAGTAGATAAATTAGTACCTATTAAGAAGAGAACAAGGAGCTAGGCATAGGGAAAGCAAGGAGAGAAGCCATCTCCTAAGAATAAAAGGGATCCTCAAGTTGGAACTGATGTTGAAGAAGGTGAAACCTCACAGCCGGTGAGGAAAAGAAGAATAATCATAGAGACATAGAAGGATGCTTGATGCAGGAGCATCCTTGGTTCTTGGAAATCTTGCATCAACCAAAAATATTTTCTTTTAGTTTTTCTCTTGTTATGTTCTTGCTCAGTTCATGTTGGTGGATTCATCATATTTTCTCCCTAGACCTTGTGGATTGAGGTTTACATCATGGAAATGTTCATCTTTCTTATTCTAAGATCTAAGATTGATTGGATATTTTTCAGGAAAGTTATCGCTTCTAGATTTCATGACAGTTTCTTGAACCAACACCAGAATAACTTCAGGCCTAACGGCTAGTTTGATCATTCATGGATCATCCTCATTGCTTGCAGATCTTAACAGTGTGATTTTAAATGTTCCATGGAGTGTCCCCAACCTTTATTATAGGTCCACACTTAATCTTATGCACTTGTTGATGGGGTAATTCAAATTTGAGGCTGACTTGTTCATGCACACGTTAAATTTTCTTTCCTTGGAGAATGTAATGATTTTTGGCTGACATAGGTGTTTCTAGACGTTCAGATAGGATATATTGCTTGTAATTGATCATTAGAATAGTAGTAGTAAATTGAGTATATTTAGATAGAACTGATCTACAAGATTTTTCTCGCATATAGGAGCATATTGGAATGTTGTATTTTTGAACATGTTATATCAGGCTTGTGAGCCGAATCTACGAATCTATAAGCCCGGATGTTTCTAACCGATTGTAACTAAGATTTCTATTAATGAGAATATTTGCATCTACATTTTACTCCATATTTTGTGTTGCTTCCATTGTGTTACTCTTCCTACATAGTCTAAATTGTTCTCTTTGAGGACCCTCCTACCATGGTTGTGCTAGATTGGTATCAGAGTGAGGTTTGTCCCTTGTGAGGTCATCAGAATTCATGGAGTCATATTAAAGATTTGTTGTGGGGTGGCATACTGAGGATCTGACCTGCAGTTGTAGAGGACTTGTGTAAGGATGGCGGGAAGAAGAAATGTTAGAAGAAATGGAGTGCGTGGAAATACAGACCCTACTTTAATGGAGATGTTGAGAGGAATTGCTGCTAGATTAGATGCAGTCAAAATGGCCCAGAGGAGAGGTCAGCCAGTTGATGATCTAAGTGATGAAGAGGTAGAAGTACAAGAAGAAAGAGGAAGAGAAGAGAAACCTAGCCTAGATTAGGGAGAAGAGAGGTTCATAAGATCCCTAACTAGAGTGAATACAAAGCCACATTTAAATCCACCAGATTATAATGGTAAGTTGGATTCAGATGAACTGCTAGATTGGATAGCCAAGATGGAAAAGTACTTTGATTTTGAAGGTACTGCAGAAGATAAGAAGGTGAAATTCACTTGTACAAAGTTGAAAGGACATGCATCCATTTGGTGGGAAAATTTGCAAACAAATAGGAAAAGAAGAGGAAAAGAGAAGATAAAATCATGGGATCGAATGGTGAATAAGCTAAAGACAAAGTTTATGCATGTAGATTATCAGATCAGTTTGTTTCAGAAGTTGCTAAATTTGAAGCAGAAGGAATTGAGTGTGATAGAGTATACTGAGGAGTTTTACAAGTTGAATATTAGATCCAAACACTCAAAAGATGAAGTGGAAAAATTAGCTAGATATGTGAATGGTTTGAGGCCATCTATATAGGATGCGATTAGTTTGATCAAGTTGAAAAGTATGGAAGAAGCATATCAATGTGCCCTAAAAGTAGAAGAGAAGTTGAATAAAAGGCATGAGCAGAGATAGAGAAGAAGAGGTGGAAGATTTCAGAGAGGAAGAATCTTTACTGGAGGAGGAAGAGGAGCTTTTGCAAATCAGAATAAAGATAAGGAAGTCAATAAGAATGATAATTCATACCACAAAGATGATGGAAACTCTTACTGGAGAGGAGGATACGGTGGTTACCAGAATGAAGGTTATAAAAAAGATGATAAAGGTCAGGAGAAAGGAGTGTTCATAGGAACTTTCTTTAAGTATGGTGGAGAAGGACATAAAGCATTAAAATGTAATCAAGGAGAGACAAGCAGGAAGACAAAGAATAGTAGAAGAACAAATTTTGTTGAAGAAGATCATGCCAGATCATCTAATAAACCCGAAGAGGAAGAAGTGTTGGTGAACAAAAGAGTATTGTGTCAAAGTGAGTTGGAGTAGGAACTATTGCAGAGAAATAATTTGTTTTGGACCAAATGTAAGGTAGCTAGAAAATGTTGCAATGTGATTGTTGAAAGTGGAAGCTCAGAGAACCTGGTTTTGGAAGAAATGGTGACTAAATTGAAATTGGAGAGGTTGAAGCACCCAAAGCCCTACCAGATAGAATGGATTCAGGATGAACATAAGGTACTGGTAAGTGAACAATGTTTGGTGAAATTAGAGATAGCAAATTATCATGATGAAGTTTTATGTGATATCATGCCTATAGATGTATGCCATATTTTTTTGGGAAGACCTTGGCAGTATGATAGATAGGCTATTCATGATGGTAAGAAGAACATATATACTATTGTTGCTAATGGGATGAAGCATATTTTGTTGCCATTGGAGGATGTTTCTAAGGTGGAGGTTTTTACGAATGCTAGAATTTTTTAGGTTGATGGAAGGATATTTCTAGATGGAATGAGACATGAGAATGTGTGCTATGCCTTAGTTCCTAAGAAGGTTGAAGACTTGAAGCATGTAGAAGGACAACCAGAAGAGATAAAAGAGTTGCTGACATAATATGAGGAGATCATTTCAGATAATGTACCTAATGGATTGCCACCTGTGAGGAGTATTGGTCACTGTATGGATCTGACTCCTTGAGCTAGTTTTCCTAATAAAGCAACACATTGGATGACACCTACAGAGAATGAGGAGCTGAATAGAAAAGAACAAATTGCTAAGGAAGGGGTTAATCAGAGAAATTTTAAGTCCTTTTGTTGCACCTGTTGTGTTAGCAACTAAGAAGGATGGAGAATGGAGGATGTGTATAGACTCTAGATCCATAAACAAGATCACGATGAAGTATAGATTTCCTTTTCCTTGAATGGATGACATTATGGATTGTTTGAGTGGAGCTAGATATTTTACAAAGATAGATTTGAAGAATGGTTATCATCAGATCAGAATTAGAGAAGGGGATGAGTGGAAGACAACATTCAAGACAAATGAAGGATTGTATGAGTGGTTGGTGATGCCTTTTGGACTAACAAATGCACCGAGTACTTTCATGAGGTTGATGAATGAGGTATTGAAGAAATTCTTGGGTAAGTTTGTGATTGTATATTTGGATGACATCTTGATTTTCAGTAAGACTAGGGAAGAACATTTGTTGCATATACGACAAGTTTTACAGAGGTTGAGAGAAGAGAAGTTGCTAATAAACATTAAGAAGTGTAGTTTCATGAAGGAAGAATTGGTCACCTAGAATGTGGTACTAGAAATTTGATACTTTTGTATTGTATTTGGGATTTGTGAGATCAAAATCTAATCATTGTGTCTATTATAAAGCTGAAAGTGATCAAGTCCTTATTATTGCTCTCTATGTTGATGATATGTTGTTCATAGGCAATAGTAAGCTAATGATTTCTGATCTTAAGTCTTAGTTGTCTGCTAAGTTCGAAATGAAAGATCTTGGTGCAGCAAGATATATTCTGGTGATGGAGATAACCAAGGACAGGAATAGTAGAAAAATTTGGCTCAGTCAAGGTAAGTATATCTAAACTGTTCTAGAGATATTTTGCATGAATGATTGCAAGAAGCTAGTTGTTCCAATCTTGCAAGGAATGAAGCTATCTGTTGAAGATTGTCCAAAATCTCCTACTGAGATGGAGGACATGACCAGTGTACCCTATGCTAGTGCAGTTGGTAGTCTTATGTATGCAATGGTCTGTACAAGGCCAGACATTTCCCAAGCAGTGGGAGTACTTAGTCAGTTTATGGCTAATCCTGGAAGGACACATTGGGATGCTGTAAAGAGAGTTTTCAGATATTTGAAGGGCACTTCAGATTTTGCTTTTTTATTACCATGGGAACCTGGTTGAATCATAGAGGACTCTCAGTATTTGAGGCTATGTGGATTCTGATTGAGCAGGGGACATTGACAGCAAGAGGTCTACTAGTGGATATACTTTCATGTTGAACGGTGGTGCAGTGAGTTGGATGAGTAAGCAGTAGGCTGTAGTCATTTTGTCCACTACATAGGCTGAATACATGGAAGCTACACATGCTTGTAAAGAAGCAGTTTGGTTAAAATGTTTGTGTTCTAACATTGGTTTTGATGCAGGGAAAATAACTACTTTTTGTGACAGTCAGAGTGCAATTTGTCTGGCAAAGAATCTTACTTTCCATGCTAGGACAAAACATATAGATGTACAATACTAATTTGTACGAGAAATGGTGGAGGATGGAAAGGTTAGTTTGGAAAAGGTTGATACTCTGGAGAATGTTGTAGATGCATTGAAAAAGCCAGTGAGCACAGACAAGTTCAGGTGGTGTGCCAGTTCAATGGGCCTTAGTGCCCATGATTTTTAGTAGTTTTGTTGTGCTCTAGAGGTGCCCGTGTGATCTTCGTCAAGTGGGAGATTGTTAGAAATATATGCCAAAATCATCATAGGTTGTAACCTCTATTGGAGCCAAGTCGGTGTGATATTTTTAATGTCTGGCCGACTAGCAACTTTGAAACATTGTGAATTGTATAGGTTGCAGTGACCTTGCAGGAGTCTCGTCGAATGCTTATACATTGGAGTCATCGGGATAACCTATGGTGGCTTGGTGAGAAGTCTTATCGAGTAATATGTCTCACTGACAATATGTTACATTTTGTGGTCTTTGGCATATCTTATATTCTTTGGTGAGAAGTCATGTCGATGTGTGAATGTATTGCCGAACGGTTACAATTAGGAGTCTTCGGTGTGGCATGTGACTTCGCTATGAACTCCTGGCGACATGTGTTTCTCTTGCCGATGTTCATCAGGGTAACATGAATGTTCTGGTATGAAGTTTGGGCAATGTATTTATGTCTCGCCGATGTTGTAGTTTATTCTCGGTATGACTCCTAGCGACTAGTGGTCTCGGGGTAACTTGAAGAACTTGGTAAGAACTCTCAGCGAGAGTGGTAAGTCTTGCCAACCGTTCAGTGCTCGATGTAACTTAAAGTCTTTGGAGTAAAGTCAACGATGGACGTGTGTCTCAGCGATGAAGAAGTCTATTGTCGGTATGACTTGAGAACTCGGTATGAACTCTCTGCGAATGTGATAAGTCTTGTCGACTATTATTTGGCACTCGGTATAACTTGAGACTTTGGTGGGATGTCCTGGCAAAAGCGATAGTCTCACTGATATGCATGCTGAGGTCGATACAAGTTGTAAGCTTGATGGAACCTCTTGCCATTGGAAATGACTCTTGGCGACATCGATGATTGAGTCTTGTGGCATTGGGGAGGCACGGTTAGTGTCTCACCAACATGCCCACACAAGTTGATCACTTTGACCGAGAGAAGACCATCCTATGTGGTGAATCATTGGCCAATTAGAGGAGCCGAATGGGAATCATTGGAAGACAGTTCGTTGTGGTAGTTCTAAGAGGAAGCTCAACAGACAGGTGTGACATGGTTATACTCTGTGATTGCAGATTGTGACTGGTTTGATGGATCGACGGATTGCTATGTGGTTGTATGATCAGTAGATGAATTTATTCTATAAAGACTGTAACATGAATGTTCTATAACAAGGTTGTTCATGGTGAATGCTGCTATAAACTGACATCAGAAAGATAATTTAGAACTTTGTTTGTAATCTTTATTACTATAATACAAAGTGACTTCTCTTGGTGTGGTGGGTTTTTCTCCCGTAAGGGTTTTCCCACGTATATCTGGTGTTCATATGTGTTTGTCTATTTCTCTATTTCAGTAATTTCTTTCTAGTGCATCTTAATTGGATTGTAATTATAAAATTTAAAAGGTATCTCTACATTCTTCCCTGAGGTTTTGACATTAGGAGAGTTGCTTCCGCCTCTAGCTTTCCTTACAAGTGGTATCAGAGCCTGGCTAGTTGTGTTATCCTTGTGGGTACGTTAAGTTTTTTGTGTCAATTTCTATTTAGTGGGAGTCTTGTAGAAGTTTGTCAATTTCTAAATTACAGATTGAGATGGATAGCATGCCAGGAAAGATTGAAATAGAGAAGTTCAATGGCAGCAATTTTGAGTTGTGAAAACTCAAAATGGAGGATCTCTTAGTGGATCGTGATCTTTGGATTGCTGTGTCTGGAGTGAAGCCTACAGGCATGAAGCAAGAAGATTGGGACCTTGTAGATAGAAAGTATAAGGGGCTGATAAGGCTCTGTTTGGAAGATTCCATTCTTCTCAATGTGCATGAAGAGAAGACTACATCTTCCTTGTGGAAGAGACTGGAATCTATTTATCAGCGGAAGTCTTTGCTGAATAAACTATTCTTGAGGAAGAAGTTGTACACTTTGAGAATGCAGGAAGGAGAGTCTGTAGCCAATCATTTGAACGCATTCAACATGATAATTGCATAGTTAAAATCTGTTGGTGTGAAGATTGATGAAGAGGATCGTTGTATGCTGATATTGTGTTCTTTGCCAGATTCATGGGATCACCTGGTGATGGCTATTGGAAGTACAACATCTAGTTTCAAGATGGAGGATGTTGTTGCTTCTTTGTTATCAAAAGAAATGAGAAGGAAATCTTCTAAGATGGTGAAGGAGGCCCTTGCTGTTAGAGGAAGGTCAAGAGAGAAAGGCAAGAAGAAGGATAAGAAATCTAAATTGAAATAAAAGGGGAGATCAAAGTCTCCTGCAAGAAGTCCAAGGTGAAGTGCTAGAACTGTGGGCAACCTGGTCATGTGTGAAAGGATTGTAAAGAGGAGAAGAAGAAGAAGAAGAAGTATTCTTCCGACAATGATTCTTCTCACAGTGAAGGAGATGCCTTCATTGCAGCCTTGGCTTCATAGGCATCAAATGATGTCTGGCTGATTGATTTTGAAGCATCTTTCCACATGACATCTCATAGAGACTGGTTTATGAAGTATGAAGAATATGATGGTGGAAAGGTGTACTTGGCAAGTGATTCAACTTTGGAAATTGTTGGCCGTGGAAGAGTCAGAATCCAATTCCCTGATGGCAGAGTGAAGGGAATCAATAATGTAATGCATATACCAGGTCTCAATTGAAACTTACTTTCTGTAAGTATGCTAAATGATATTGGAGTGCAAGTCATGTTCTCTGGAAATGGCTGGAAGATGACTAGAGGCTCAATGGTGCTAGCAAGGGGTGCTCGTATTGGTACCTTGTACAAGTTGGATGCACATGATGTTTAATGTAACAATGTCTCTGTAAAGTCACAGAAGGCTACTCATGGAGGAAAAGAGGGAAATGTTCCTAATTGTGTAAACTCTATGGAAGTTAAACTTCCAGCAGAAAAGACTATGCTCTGGCATCATAGGCTAGGCCACATTGGAGAGAAAGGTTTAAAAACCTTGAAGAACAAAAACCTGGTTGAGGGGCTTGAAGATTGTAACCTTGAATTGAATTCTGTGAACACTGTATATATGGAAAACAACACCGTGTTTCATTTTATTCCAGTCCTCATAAATCTTCTGGTTTGCTAGATTATATTCATTCTGATGTATTTGGTCTAGTGAATGTTTCTTCTTTGTCTAAGTCAAGGTACTATGTATTCTTCATTGATGATTATTTGAGAAGAACATTCGTTTGTTTTTTGAAAAGTAAATCAGAAGTATTCAGTCAGTTTAAGGAATTTAAGAACCTTGTAGAAAATGAGACTGGAAGAAAAATTAAATGCTTAAGGAATGATAATGGCAGTGAATTTTTTACTGATGATTTCGAGAGGTATTGTAAAGACCATGAGATTAAAAGGCATAAGACTACACCTTATACTCCACAGCAAAATGGAGTTGTAGAAAGGTTCAATAGGACAGTGATGGAGAGAGCACAAAGTATGCTGAGTAGTGCTGGCTTGGAAGAGAAGTTCTGGGCTGAGGCTCTTGCTACTGCATGTTTCTTGATTAATCATTCTCCAAATTTTGCTCTTGTTGAGAAAACACCTTTGGAAGCATGGTCTGGTAAGAAGCCTTCCTTAAGACATATTCATGTTTTTTGTTGTGAGGCATATGCTCATGTGCCCTATGAGAAAAGATCTAAGTTGGAGAACAAGGTTGTCAAATGTATTTTTATTGGCTATAGTGCTAGCATAAAAGGATACAAGCTTTGGAATCCTGATACAGAGAACATTGTATACAGTAGAAGTGTAATCTTTCATGACTTGAAACCTTTTACCTTGGATCTATAGTTAGAGACAAGTCAGAAAACAATAAGGATGTAGTTGGAATTCCTCCTACACTAGATAAAGAGGAATTGAAAATTCAAAATGTGCCTGAAACTGAGGAGAGCTCAAGCAGTTTTGAAAGTTCTGAAGAAGAAGAAGAACCTTAGCCTCAGCTAGTGAGGAGGTCAACCCGTGAAAGAAAACAACCTAATAGGTATGGGTTTTCTTTGATAGATTCTACTTGTGCCTATGCTTTAATTTCTAGCACTGATGAGCCTAGGACTGTAAAGGAGGTATTTAAGATGTCTAATTCAGACTCTTGGTTGGAAGCCATGAACGAAGAAATGGCATCATTAGAAAAGAATGACACTTGGAGTTTGGTGCCCTTGCCTAAAGGTAGAAAAGTTGTTGGCTGCAAATGGGTATTTCAAAAGGAGATTGGTCTGGATGGCAGTGTGGAAAAGTACATGGCAAGATTGGTTGTGAAGGGTTATTCCCAGGTAGAGGGAATTGATTATGGGGAAATTTTTTCTTCTATAGCTAAGCTGGCATCTATCAGATTTCTTTTGTCACTTGCAGCAGCATATGACTTAGAGGTCGAATAGATGGATGTGAAGACAACATTTCTTCATGGTGATCTTGAAGAAGAAATCTATATGTCCCAGCCTGAGCACTTTGTTGACAAAGGTAAAGAAAAACTGGTTTGCAAATTAAAGAAGTCTCTTTATGGGTTAAAGCAGTCACCTAGAATGTGGTACCAGAAATTTGATACTTTTGTATTGTCTTTGGGATTTGTGAGATCAAAATCTGATCATTGTGTCTATTATAAAGCTGAAAGTAATCAAGTCCTTATTATTGCTCTTTATGTTGATGATATGTTGTTCATAGGCAATAGTAAGCTAATGATTTATGATCTTAAGTCTTAGTTGTCTGCTAAGTTCGAAATGAAAGATCTTGGTGCAGTAAGATATATTCTAGGGATGGAGATAACCAGGGATAGGAATAGTAGAAAACTTTCACTCAGTCAGGGTAAGTATATCAAGACTATTCTAGAGAGATTTTGCATAAATGATTGAAAGCAGCTAGTTGTTCCAGTCTTGCAGAGAATGAAGCTATCTGTTGAGGACTGTCCAAAATATCCTACTGAGATGGAGGACATGACCAGTGTACCCTATGCTAGTGCATTTGGTAGTCTTATGTATGCAATGGTCTGTACAAGGCCAGACATTGCCCAAGCAGTGGGAGTACTTAGTCGGTTTATGGCTAATCCTGGAAGGACACATTGGGATGCTGTAAAGAGAGTTTTCAGATATTTGAAGGGAACTTCAGATTTTGCTTTGTGTTACCATGGGAACATGGTTGAATCATAGAGGACTCTCAGTATTCAAGGCTATGTGGATTTTGATTGGGCAGGGGACATTAATAGTAGGAGGTCCACCAGTGGATATACTTGCATGTTGAATGGTGGTACAGTGAGTTGGATGAGTAAGCGGTAGGTTGTAGTCACTTTTTCCACTATAGAGGTTGAATACATGGAAGCTACACATGGTTGTAAAGAAGCAGTTTGGTTAAAAAATTTGTGTTCTAACATTGGTTTTGATGTAGGGAAAATAACTATTTTTTGTGATAGTCAGAGTGCAATTTGTCTAGCAAAGAATCCTACTTTCCATACCAGGACAAAACATATAGATGTATAGTACCACTTTGTATGAGATATGGTGGAGGATGGAAAGGTTAGTTTGGAAAAGGTTGATACTCTGGAGAATGTTGCAGATGCATTGACAAAGCTAGTGAGCACATACAAGTTCAAGTGGTGTGCCAGTTCAATGGGCCTTAGTGCCCATGATTTTTAGTAGTTTTGTTGTGCTCTGGAGGTGCCTGTATGATCTTTGTCAAGTGGGAGATTGTTAGAAATATATGCCTAAATCATCACAGGCTATAACCTCTATTGGAGCCAAGTTGGTGTGATATTTTTAATGTCTGGCCGACTAGCAGCTTTGAAACATTGTGAATTGTATAGGTCGCTGTGACCTTGTAGGAGTCTCGCTGAACGCTTATACATTGGAGTCATCGGGATAACCTATGGTGGCTTGGTGAGAAGTCTTATCGAGTAATATGTCTCACCGATAGTATGTTACATTTTGTGGTCTTCAGCGTATCTTATATTCTTCTGTGAGAATTCATGTCCATGTGTGAATGTCTTGCCGAATGGTTACACTTAGGAGTCTTTGGTGTGGCATGTGACTTCACTATGAACTCCTGGCGACTTGTGTTTCTCTTGCCGATGTTCATCAGGGTAACATGAATGTTCTGGTATGAAGTCTGGGTGATGTGTTTATGTCTCGCTGATGTTGTAGTTTATTCTTGGTATGACTCCTAGCGACTAGTGGTCTCGGGGTAACTTGGAGAACTCAGTAAGAACTCTCAGTGAGAGTGGTAAGTCTTGCCAATCATTCAGTGATCGATGTAACTTAAAGTATTCGAAGTAAAGTCAACGATGGACATGTGTCTCAGCGATCAAGAAGTCTATTGTTGGTATGACTTGAGAACTCAATATGAACTCTTTGTGAATGTGATAAGTCTTGCCGAATATTATTTGGCACTCGGTATAACTTAAGACTTCGATGGGATGTCCTGGTGAAAGTGATAGTCTCACCGATATACATGTTGAGGTTGATACAAGTTGTAAGCTTGGTGGAACCTCTTTCCGATGGAAATGACTCTTGGCAACATCGATGATTGAGTCTTGTGGCATCGGGGAGACACGGTTAGTGTCTCACCAACATGCCCACACAGGTTGATCGCTTTGACCAAGAGAAGACCATCCTATGTGGTGAATCATTGGCCAATCAGAGGAGCTGAATGGGAACTGTTGGAAGACAGTTCGTTGTGGTAGTTCTAAGAGGAAGCTCGATAGACAGGGGCGACATGGTTATACTTTGTGATTGCAGATTGTGACTAGTTCGGTGGGTCGACAGATTGATGTGTGGTTGTATGATTAGTGGATGAATTCTATTTTGTAAACACTATAACGTGAATGTTTTGTAACAAGGTTGTTCATGGTGAATGCTGCTATTAACTGACATATGAAAGATAAGTCAGAACTCTGTTTGTAATATTTATTACTGTAATACAAAGTGACTTCTCTTGGTGTGGTGTGTTTTTCTCCCGTAAGGGTTTTCCCATGTATATCTGGTGTTCATATGTGTTTGTCTATTTCTCTATTTCAATAATTTCTTTCTAGTGCATCTTAATTGGACTGTAATTGTAAAATTTAAAAGGTACCTCTGCATATCAGAGATGGAAGGAAAACACGTGGAAGACAGTACAAAGAGTATCTTGTGAAGTGGAAGGGTAGACCAGTGGAGGATTCTTCTTGAATTTATCAGGCTGAGGTGGTGGTCTTGGTTTTCCTTTAGCCCTAGCAAAGTGAGGGACTCAATTTTTCAATTAACCCCAGATGTTTGATGTAGGAGCATCCTTGGTTCTTGCCAATCTTACATCAACCAAAAATATTTTCTTTTAGTTTTTCTCTTGTTCTATTCTTGCTCAGTTGATGTTGGAAGATTCATCATCTTTGCTCCCTAGACCTTGTGAATCAAGTTTTACATTGTGGACGTCTTCATATTTCTTATTCAAAGATCTAAGTGTGATTGGATCATTTTTCAGAAATTTATTGCTTTCGAATTTCATGACAGTTTCTTGAACTGACACCAAAATAACTTTAGGCCTAACGGCTAGTTTGATCATTTGTGGATCATCCCCGTTACTCTTGGATCTTAAGGTGTGATTTTAAATGTTTCATGGAGTGTCCCCGACCTTCATTATAGGTCCACACTTAATCTTATGCACCTGTTGATGGAGTAATTCAAATTTGAGGCTGACTTGTTCATGTGCACACTATATTTTCTTTCATTGGAGAATGTAAAGAATTTTGGCTGACGCGGGTGTTTCTAGACCTACGGATAGGATATACAGCTTGTAATCGATCATTAGAATAGTAGTAGTAAATTGAGTAGATTTCGATAGATCTGATCTGCAAGATTTTGCATGCATATAGGAGCATATTGGAATGTTGTATTTTTGAACATGTTATATCAGGCTTGTGAGCCAAATTTGTAAGCCCGGATGTTGTCGTCCAATTGTAACTAAGATTTTTGTTAAGTAGAATATTTGCATCTGCATTTGCCTCTATATTTTGTGTTGCTTCCATTGTTTTACTCTTGTTGCATGGTCCAAATTGTTCTCTTTGAGGACCCTCCTACCATGGTTGCACCACTACTAAGGCAAGGAAAGGTGAAGCTGCCAAAGATGCTCCTTCTGCAGCAAAAGTTTTTGATTTGGAAAGTTTAGGGGAAAAGCCCCAGGTATATGTTAGAAGAAACTCTCCTAAGAAAAAGGCTTCTCTAGTGGAAGAAGTGAAAATTGTAGAAGAAGAGGTGCAATATGAAGAGGCACCTACCGATGATGTAGAAAAGAGAGTAGTTATAGGAAATAATTCTCCCATTCCTTATCCACATAAAAATGTGTAAGTTTCTAAGGAGGAAATTCATGAGGAGGGGAACATATCTAACAATCCTGAACAACTAAATGAAGAAGATGATGAGATTTTTACTCCTGAAGGTAGAGAATGGAGGAAATTTGTGTAAGAAATGAGACAATCCACTTCTGGGGTAGAAAGTAAGAACATAGAATCCGAGGTTGTTCAAGGAAAAGCATCAAAGTCCCCTAAAAAGATAAAAATTGATGAGCAAGAAGACCACCCTAAGGAAGGGGAAACTAGAGAGGATGTTGTTGATAGTCCTCATTGGGAAAAAGGTGAGAAAGAAAATCAACCAGAAATAGAGCAGAATGTTGAAGTAAATGTGGTTTATAGTCCTAACAAGGAGGTGACAACTAAACCATCTATAGATCCTAAATGGTTGGAGAAGAGGCTTAGCAAGAAGCCAATAATTGTATAGGAGGATGCCCTAAGCTAGGACAAGTTGCTTGAACAATGGGGACAACCCAAGCAAAGAAAAAGGGCCAGGATAGTCTCTAAAATCTCAAAAGATGAATTTAATAATAGGGTTATTCATGTGGCTATTCTTGCAGCAAATAAGTTCAAAGATGAGGCTAGGCCATCTAATTATAAGGTGCAAACTATCAACTTAGGGCCCACTACTAAGGAACAAGAAAAGGAGGAGTTCCAAGAATCTTCCCAAGTAATTTTGAGGAGATTAGATAGGGAGACAGAGGAAAAGAAAAAGTTACAAAAGCTATTAAACAATGTTTATAAATATGTACAACACTTGATGAAGCCTCTACAGACTATGGGAAGTGAAGGAATTGTGCCAGAGGGATTGTTTCCTAAGGAGGAAGTTTCAAAGATTGAAAGGTTAAAGTCCTCTATGCATTGTACACATAGCTGGATCCAAGATGTTAGTAGCAGAGGAGATGAAGCAATTGAGTAGATTCTTAAGATATACAATAATGATTTTGATTTCTTGGATAATACTTCACAATTTTTTGTAGATTGCAACAAAATTGATGAGTTATCTACTGATGAGTTGAAGAAGATTCTACAGGTATCAAAGGATGAAATGGCTACGCTAGATGTTTTTTCTTGAGATGAAATAGGCAAGGTGAAGGAGTGGTTTGAAGTTTGGAATTATCAGAAGGAGCTCCTCACAAAGGCCTTGAAGAAAATAATGAAACTACAAGGGAAAATGAATGAAATATACAATAGTTGCATCAGTTTCCTAGAGATAATGACTAGGAGGAAATTTAGTTAGAAGAACATGAAAATTGGTAGATTGTAGGGATGGTGGAATGAGATATATTTTCCTTCTGATGATGCTCCAATTACTAAAGGAAATTTGGAACATGCATCAATTTATATTTCAAAATTGGACAAATACCATGAGTTACAGATGGAATGGAATAAGGTAATGCCTCAATATTTGCAAGAATTTAAAAATCATAAAACTAGAATTAAGTTTATTCCAATTCTAGACCCAGAAGATGTGAAAGAAATATTGGAGAAGGCCAAGGAATTATCTAATAAATTAGAGTCCAATCAGGAGGGAGAAAAGGAGAATAGTCAGCAAGTGGCCACCTTGATTTTTGTGCTAGACATGTGACCTCTAGCAAGCCAGTTGGGTGACCTCAAGTTTTGTGCCATCAAGAGGATATTATTGGAAGAACCCAGGCTGACCTGGATGAAGCTTCAAATATTAAATGTAAATTTTATTTTTATTTAAAAAACTTTCTAGGTCGACTTGCCTGGCTGACCTATTGATGTAAACCCTAAATTGAGTCGACCTAGTGAAGGGTTCTCTATAAATTGAGGCTCAAGCCTCCTTTGTAATAGTTAGAAAGAGTTAATTCATAGTTGCAAGAGATGGAATTGAGTTAGGAGTTATCATTTTCTGAGAGCAAGTGATGCTACATTAAGAATACTTGAATTGTTGCAATATTGGGTGATTCAATATAAGTAAAGACATTGTTTTTTGGTGCTCTTTCTTGTGTTGTTTCATTTTGCATGGTTCTTTTCATTCCATATCTTTAATATTTCTTTGAGATTATTGGCTAAATATTATATTTTAGATTTAGATGTGATGCAATGGTGTTGATGGTTTGATATTTGAAGTGTTTGAGAAATCCTTGGTCCATACTTTTAACAGCTTGTTGATTGTAAGTTGCTGTGTAAAGTTAGCTTGGGCCTTCAATTTGTGTGCTAAGTTCAATTGTGGGTATTTATTCATTTCAATTGTTAAATAAGGTTGAACTGGGTGAATTCTTCATGATCTAAAAATCTTTAATTCCTTAGAAGATTGCACTTTTTCTGTGAGATTGTAGGTTTAATATGGGTTAAGAAGAAATTGGTTTTGAAGGATTGGTCCACTTTGAGTGTTTAATCATTTGCATTGTTGGTTTAGGAATTAGTTTAGTTTTAAAATCTCTCCAAACCTTTATATTTTGTTATTTATTTTTAAGAATCTGAATTAGTTATAGGATCTAAAGTATCACCACATTGCAAGATCTGACAAGTCTAAAGTTTCCAACATTTTTTTTGTAAGGTCCCTTGTGATTACCAAAATTTTCACATTATTGTAAGGAAAATTAGATGCGGAAACAACTCTCCTAATGTCAAAGACTCAAGGAAGAATGCAGATATACTTTTAATTTTTTCAATTATAGTTCAATTAAGATGCACTTTGAAATAAATAGCATAAACAGAGAATTAGACAAACATAGATGAACACTAGATTTATGTGGGAAAACCCTTACGAGAGAAAAACTCACCACACCAAGAGAAATCACTTTGTATTATAGTAATGGAGATTACATACAAATATCAGATTTATCTTTTTGATGTCATAATACAACTTTCACAATGATCAATCTTGTACAGGAACCTTCAAGTTACAGTCTTCACAGAATAGAAATCACTCTGATACAATTCGAACTGTTCACACAACTGTTCTTCGAACCAACCATCGAACCTTCGAGCATCTACAACTGCAAACTATATTCATGCCATTCCCTATCTGTTGAACTTCCTCACAGAACTGCCACAATGAACTGTCTTCCAACAGTTCCCATTCGGCTCCTTTGATTGGTCAAATACCAGCCACATAGATGGTCATCACTCGGTCAAAAAGAGTTCACATTGTATCAGCATGTCGGTGAGACACAAGAAGTGTCTCCCCGATGCCCAAAGGATTCATATCGATGTCACCAAGAGTTATCCTTATCACCAAGATGTTAAATTGAGTCCAGGGAGCTACCGCTTAGACTTTGACATGTCGCCAAGACTTATCGCTATCGGTGAAACATCATACCGAAGCTTCAAAGTCACACAGATGTTATTTTTCCATTTGGTGAGACAATTGTTCTTTGGTGAGACCACTTATAGATATTCAAAGTCACATCAAAATTTCATACCATTGGCAAGACTTACCGCTCTCACCAAGACATCCCATCGAGCCTTCAAAGATACTTCAAAGTGATCAACAGTCGACAAGACTCAACCGATATCGCTGAGACTTTACTTTGAAGGTTCAAAGTTACTCTGAAGTGATCAGCAGTCGGCAAGACCTATTACTTTCATTGAGAGTTCTTATCGAAATTCTCCAAGCTACCCCAAGACTTCCGTTCACCAAGAGTTATACCGAAGACCCCTCATCATCAGCAAGACTCTCCATCAGCTGCTAAGACTTCTTCCTGAGACCTTTGGGTTACCCCGATAGCCATATGTTGTAGGTGATACATTCTATAGTCACTGAGAGATCTCCCCAAGATCCTTTGTGTTACTCTAATGACCAACACTTGAACCTCCATCGGTGAGACATTCGTACATCTATAAGACTTCTTACCGATAGAATATAAGATACGCCGAAGACCACAGAATGTAACATACTATCCGCGAGACAAAATATCTCGATAAGACTTCTCACCGAGCCATCGTAGGTTATCTCGATATACAATATGAGTGGCCTATCGGCCAAAGATCTCCACGGGTGGTAAGAGGTCACAGCGAACACAATATGTCACAGCGATAGGATCATTTGGTGAGACAAAAGCTAGGTCACAACGACCTATACAAATCAACAAGGTTACTACTGCTAGTCAGCCAGACATGATGGATGTCACACCGACTTTTCCCCAATAGAGGTTATAGCCTGTGATGATTGAGACACATATTTCCAACAATCTCCCACTTGACGAAGATCACACAGGCACCTCCAGAGCACAACAAAACTTACTGAAAATCATGGGCACTAAGGCCCATTGAACTGACACACCACCTAAACTTGTCTGTGCTCACTGGCTTCGTCAATGCATCTACAACATTCTCCAGAGTATCAACTTTTTCCAAACCGACCTTTCCATCCTCCACCATATCTTGTACAAAGTGGTATTGTACATCTATATGTTTCGTCCTGGCATGGAAAGTGGGGTTCTTTGCCAGAAAAATTGCACTCTGACTGTCACAAAAAATAGTTATTTCCCCTACATCAAAACCAATGTTAGAACACAAATATTTTAACCAAATTGCTTCTTTACAAGCATGTGTAGCTGCCATGTATTCAACCTCTGTAGTGGACAAAGCGACTATAGCCTACCGCTTACTCATCCAACTCACTGTACCACCATTCAACATGAAAATGTATCCACTGGTGGACCTCCTGCTGTCAATGTCCCCTGCCCAATCAGAATCCACATAGCCTTAAATACTAAGAGTCCTCTGTGATTCAACCAGGTTCCCATGGTAACACAAAGTAAAATCTGAAGTGCCCTTCAAATATTTGAAAACTCTCTTTACAACATCCCAATGTGTCCTTCCAGGATTAGCCATAAACTGACTAAGAACTCCCACTGCTTGGGCAATGTCCGGCCTTGTACAGACCATTGCATACATAAGGCTACCAATGCACTAGCATATGGTACACTGGTCATGTCCTCCATCTTAGTAGGAGATTTTGGACAGTCTCAATGGATAGCTTTGTTCCCCGCAAGACTGAACAACTAGCTGCTTGCAATCATTCATGCAAAATCTCTAGAACAATCTTGATATACTTACTCTGACTGAGCCATAGTTTTCTACTATTCCTATCCCTGGTTATCTCCATCCCCAGAATATACATTGTTGCACCAAGATCTTTCATTTCAAACTTAGCAGACAACTGAGACTTAAGATCAGAAATCATTAGCTTACTATTGCCTATGAACAACATATCATCAACATAGAGAGAAATAATAAGAACCCGATCACTTTCAGCTTTGTAATAGACACAATGATTAGATTTTGATCTCACAAATCCCAAAGACAATACAAAGGTATCAAATTTCTGGTACCACATTCTAGGTGACTGTTTTGACCCATACAAAGACTTTTTTAACTTGCAAACCAGTTTCTCTTTACCTTTCTCAACAAAGTGCTTAGGCTGGGACATATAGATTTCTTCTTCAAGATCACCATGAAGAAATTTTGTCTTCACATCCATCCGTTCGACCTCTAAGTCATATGCTGTTGCAAGTGACAAAAGAAATCTAATGGACGTCAGCTTAGCTACAGGAGAAAAAATCTCCCCATAATCAATTCCCTCTACCTGGGAATAACCCTTCGCAACCAACCTTGCCTTATATTTTTCCACACTGCCATCCAGACCAATCTTCTTTTTAAATACCCATTTGCAACCAACAACTTTTCTGCCTTTAGGCAAGGGCACCAAACTCCAAGTTTCATTCTTTTCTAATGATGCCATTTCTTCATTCATGGCTTCCAACCAAGAGTCTAAATCAGACATTCTAAATGCCTCTTTCATAGTCCTGGGCTCATCAGTGCTAGAAATTAAAGCATAGGTACAAGTAGAATATATCAAAGAAAACCCATACCTATCAGGTTGTTTTCTTTCACGGGTTGACCTCCTCACTTGCTGAGGCTGAGGTTCTTCTTTTTCTTTAGAAATTTTAGAACTGCTTGAACTCTCCTTAGTTTCAGGTACATTTTGAATTTTCAATTCCTCCTTATCTAGGGTAGGAGGAATTCCAACTACATTCTTATTGTTTTCTGACTTTGTCTCTAACTGCAGATCCAAGGTAGAAGGTTTCATCTCATGAAAGATTACACTTCTACTATATACATCCTTCTCTGTATCAGGATTCCAAAGCTTGTATCCTTTTATGCCAGCACTATAGCCAATAAAAATACATTTGACAACATTGTTCTCCAACTTAGATCTTTTCTTATATGGCACATGAGCATATGCCTCAGCCAAAAACACGAATATGTCTTAAGGAGGGATTCTTACCAGACCATGCTTCCAAAGGTGTTTTCTCAACAAGAGCAGAATTTGGAGAACGATTAATCAACAAACATGCAGTAGCAATAGCCTTAGCCTAGAACTCCTCCAAGCCAGCACTACTCAACATATTTCATGCTCTCTCCATCACTGTCCTATTGAACCTTTTTGCAACTCCATTTTGCTATGGAGTATAGGGTGTAGTCTTATGCCTTTTAATCCCATGGTCTTTACAATACCTCTCGAAATCATTAGAACAAAATTCATCACCATTATCAATCCTTAAGCATTTAATTTTTCTTCCATTCTGATTTTCTACAAGGTTCTTAAATTCCTTAAACTGACTGAACACTTCTAATTTACTTTTCAAAAAATAAACAAATGTTCTTCTCGAATAATCATCAATGAATGACACATAGTATCTTGATGTAGAAAAAGAAGGAACATTCACTGGACCAAACACATCCGAATGAATATAATCTAGCAAACCAGAAGATTTGTGAGGACTAGAATAAAAAGAAACACGGTGTTGTTTTGCATATATACAATGCTAACAGAATTCAAATTCGAGGTTACAATCTTCAAGCCCCTCAACCAGGTTTTTTTTCTTCAAGGTTTTTAAACCTTTTTCTCCTATGTGGCCTAACCTATGATGCCAGAGCATAGTCTTCTCTATTGGAAGTTTTACTTCCATAGAGTTTACATAATTAGGGATATTTCCCTCTTTACCTCCATGAGTAGCTTTCTATGATTTTACAAAGACAATGTTACATTGAATAGCTTGTGCATCTAGCTTGTATAGGGTACCAATTCGAGCACCTCTAGCCAGCACCATAGAGCCTCTAGTCATCTTGTAGCCATTTGCAGAGAACGTGACTTGCACTCCAATATAATTCAGCTTACTGACAAATTTTTTTTGAGCCAGACCTGGTATATGCATCACATCCTTGATTCCCTTTAGTCTGCCATTAGGAAATTGTATTTTGACTCTTCCACAGCCAACTATTTCCAAAGTTGAATCACTTGCCAAGTACACCTTTCCACCATCGTATTCTTCATACTTTGTAAACTAGTCTCTATGAGATGTCATGTGGAAAGATGCTCTAGAATCAATCAGCCATACATCATCTGATGCCTGTGTAGCCAAGGATGCAATGAAGGCATCTACATCACTATGAGAAGAATCATTTTCATAAGAATACTTCTTCTTCTTCTTCTTCTCCTCTTTACAATCCTTTCGAACATGACCAGGTTTCCCACAGTTCCAACACTTCACCTTAGACTTCTTGCTAGGAGACTTTGATCTCCCTTCTGATTTCGATCTGGACTTCTTGTCCTTCTTCTTTCCTTTCTCTTTCAATCTACCTCTAACAGCAAGGGCCTCCTTTGCCATCTAAGAAGATTTCCTTCTCATTTCTTCTGATAACAAACAAGCAACAACATCTTCCATCTTGAAACTAGATGTTGTACTCCCAATAGCCATCACCAGGTGATCCCATGAATCTGGCAAAGAACACAATACCAACATACAACGATCCTCTTCATCAGTCTTTACACCAACAAAATTTAACTGTGCAATCAACATATTAAATTCATTCAAATGATCAGCTACAGACCCTCCTTCCTACATTCTCAAAGAGTACAACTTCTTCCTCAAGAACAGTTTATTCACCAAGGACTTCCCCTAATAAATAGATGCCAGTCTCTTCCATAAGGAAGATGTAGTCTTCTCCTCATGGACATTGAGAAGAACGGAGTCTACCAAACAGAGCCTTATCAGCCCCTTAGACTTTCTATCTACAAGGTCCCAATCTTCTTGCTTCATGCCTGTAGGCTTCACTCCAAACACAACAATCCAAAAACCACGATCCACTAAGAGATCCTCCATTTTGAATTTCCACAACTCAAAATTGCTGCCATTGAACTTCTCTATTTCAATCTTTCTTGACGTGCTTTCCATCTCAATCTGTAATTAGAAATTGACAAACTTCTACAAGACTCCCACTGAACAGAAATTGACACAGAAAACCCAATGTACCCACAAGGATAACACAATTGGTCAGGCTCTGATACCACTTGTAAGGAAAATTAGATGTGGAAACAACTCTCCTAACATCAAAGACTCAGGGAAGAATGCAAATATACTTTTAATTTTTCCAATTACAGTTCAATTAAGATGCACTTTGAAATAAATAGAAGAAATACAGAATTAGACAAACATAGATGAACACTAGATTTACATTGGAAAACCCTTACGGGAGAAAAACCCACCACACCAAGAGAAATCACTTTGTATTACAGTAATGGAGATTACATACAAATATCAGACTTATCTTTCTGATGTCATAATACAACAACTTTCACAATGATCAAGCTTGTACAGGAACCTTCAAGTTACAGTCTTCACAAAATAGAAATCACTCTGATACAATTCGAATTGTTCACACAACTGTTCTTAGAACCAACCATCAAATCTTCGAGCATCTGCAATTGCAAACTATATTCATGTCATTCCCTGTCTGTCGAACTTCCTCACAGAACTGCCACAACGGACTATCTTCAAATGGTTCCCATTCGACTCCTCTGATTGGTCGAATACCAGCCACGTAGATGGTCATCACTCAGTCAAAAAGAGTTCACATTGTATTGGCATGTCGGTGAGACACAAGAAGTGTCTCTTTGATGCCCAAAGGATTCATATCGATGTCGCCAAGAGTTATCCTTATCACCAAGATGTTACATTGAGTCCAGGGAGCTACCGCTTAGACTTTGCCATGTCGCCAAGACTTATCGCTATCGGTGAAACATCATACCGAAGCTTCAAAGTCACACAGATGTGAGTTTTCCATTCAGTGAGACAATCGTTATTTGGTGATACCACATACTGATATTCAAAGTCACATCGAAATGTCATACTATCGACAAGACTTACCGTTCTCGCCAAGACATCCTATCGAGCCTTCAAAGATACTCTGAAGTGATCAACAGTCGGCAAGACTCAACCGCTATCACTAAGACATTACTATGAAGGTTCAAAGTTATTCTGAAGTGATCAGTAGTCAGCAAGACCTATTACTTTCACCGAGAGTTCTTATCGAAATTCTCCAAGCTACCCCGAGACCACCATTTGCCAAGAGTTATACCAAAGACCCCTCATCATCGGCGAGACTCTCCATCGGTCGTTGAGACTTCTTCCCAAGACCTTTGGGTTACTTCGATAGCCATATGCTATAGGTGAGACATTCTACAGTCACTGAGAGATCTCCCTGAGATCCTTTGTGTTACTTCGATGACCAACACTTGAACCTCCGTCGGTGAGACATTTGCAAATCAGTAAGACTTCTTACCAATAGAATATAAGATATGCCGAAGACCACAGAATGTAACATACTGTCGGCAAGGCAAAATATCTTGATAAGACTTCTCATCAAGCCATTGTAGGTTATCCCGATATATGATATGAGTGGCCTGTCGGCCAAAGATCTCCATGGGCAGTAAGAGGTCACAGCGAACACAATATGTCACAGTGATAGGATTGTTCTATGAGACAGAAGCTAGGTCATAGCGACCTGTACAAATCAACAATGTTACTACTTCTAGTCGGCCATACATGATGGATGTCACACTGATTTTTCCCCAATAGAGGTTATAGCCTATGATGATTGAGACACATATTTCCAACAATTATCACTGAGTTGTTTATGCATTGTCAAGACTTGACAGTAGAGACCTTGGGGTTATCTCTTGAGGATTGTTGATAGAGATTTACCACTCAAGAGAGAGAGGATACTTTTATTTTTTCTAAGTTGTTGTGCAAAAAACATCATCAACAAATTGGCACTAGAAGGAGGGCTTGAATAAAGCAAGGTGGATCACTTTCTATCTGTGATTTCTCTTGAGAGGTTTTGAAGAAGAACCAGATCTACACTAGGGGAGGAATATTTTCAAGAATTGCAAACCCCTACTAGGTCAAGGAGGGCCAAAATAAGTAGAGAATCATCATCTACCCCACTATTTTCATCATCTCGATCATCATCACCTTGATCAAGCCCATCATCATCTAATTCTGAAGCCATTCCCATACAACAACCCCAACTAGTCATTAATCAACATTTACCACCTGCACCACTACCCATGGATTTCTTGGAAAACAACCCATATCCCTTTTCCTTAAACAACTACAATTTTATTCCAAATAATCTTGAGCATTTTTGCTCCAAGTTTCATGTTAATGATCCCAATAGGACTGCAGAGGAGCACATCATGATTTTCTAGACTTGTCTCAAGGATAGAGGGATCAATCATGAGGATGTTGCATTTATACTTTTCCCTTATTCCCTATGAGAAGATGATTTTTATTGGTAAAATCATCTGCTTGCTAGGTCAATTCACAATTGGATTGAACTGGAGAATGCATTTTTGTAGAAATTCAAAATCCCAATTAGTGCTAATGAGTTATATCTACAATTCACTAGGGTCAAAAGAGAAGTCAATGAACCTATAGGGTTGTTCAATAATAGATTTCATCATGCATACACTAGGCTACAATCTCCTTATGTTGTAGGTAATGCTACTATACTAAAAGTCTACTATGAAGCTCTTGATAGTCTCACAACTACTTTCCTCAAATGGAGGCCTAATCCCCCCAACACTTTACTTGATGCATATGCAGAGGCTATCAAGCTCAACATAGATCTGAGACATCATTTTTTGGACCCTTTCCATCTTTAGGACCTGTTGCTCATCCAGGATAGATTCAAGCAATTAACTAGGCTCTGACCAACCATACACCCATTATGAATCTAGTACCACAATTTCCTCTAGTTCCACATCTGGGTCCTCCAATGAATCAAGCTCCACCAATCACCAATTATCCTCAACAAAGTGTCAATCAACCTCTCCATTCACAACAACAAGTTGTTTTTCCCACATACTTGTAGAATTCTAAATTATTAAACTAGTCCATGAGTTCAGGAATAGCATTAGGGTACCCTTAGAACAATGTTAATCTAGTACCTTATAGTAATCCTAATAAGGAGAGATTAAATGAGCTCACAAAGCAAGTGAAGAAGCTGAATATGGAAGTGACGTATCTGAGGAAATATAATAGTCAACTCCAAGTTTCCTAGAGGAATATGTAGTCTAGTTATAATAGGGAGAATCAAGATTCTACCTAAGGACATGGACACAATTTTGACAAAGGGAAATCATTTGGTCAGAATTTTGATAGAGGACAGACATATGGACAAGGATTTGAAAGGAGACAACCACCTAGGAAGAACATAACATGGAACACAACCAAATAATGGAGGTGTCCCTACTCCATTGGATTAACCTCCTAGTCAAGAAAAGCCTCCAAGTGGTGTGTATCTAGTAGAGGCAGCTTTATCTAGATGGTGTAGGCTCCACAAGACAATTCAACATTCTAAGATGGATTTCCCTAAATTCTAGACTACTACATCCATCTTTCAGTATGAGGTTGAAAACAATTCCAACAAATATGATTTAGTACCATTTAATCCTTATGACTCCTTAGTAATGTTGTTGAACCATGCTTCCTTCCCATGAAGCGAAGAGAATAGGCTAGAAGAAGAGTCTAGTGAGTAGGATGATAAGGCATAACAAGTATACAATGGAGATGAGATTTCACAATTATTCAATGAAGGTACTGAGAATGATAATGGTCCCTTGGATGAAGAAGAAACTCGCATTGAAGAAGTGTAGATGTTTCAACAACCTACGAGGAAGTATGACTTGAGGAATAGGCCAACTAGGGGTCCACAAGCTAGTGGTCCATTCACTACATCCATTCCTCTTAACAACTTCACCACACCTCCTGATCATAATGCCAATAATAATCCATCCTATCCTCATGTTCCCACACAATACTTTTCAAAAGGAGGATAGTCTGACTCCTCTAGAGGGAGGAATGTTGATGAAGGCAAGGAGAAGCTATTAATTATCCCAAGGACGTTCATGCTGATATGAACATGGAGTAGTTAGGTGATTATGTGGTTGAAGAACTCAAGAAATTAAAGGTAATTCTTTCTACTTTTGGGTTACTAAGAGTTCCTGCAATGAGAAATACAATTCTAGGAGCCTTTAAACCAAATGTAGTCCCTTAAGAAAGGACAACTAGTGAAGTGGCTGGGAAGACCTCTAGCTCCCAAGTGCCAAAAGATCAAGTTCAAAGCCAAACATAGCTTAGGGACAAGGGGAGAGAAAAGGATAAGAGTCAAGTTGCATAAGCTGGTACCCAACTAAGTCTATTCAAGGCAAGCCAAAAACTCCCCCTTTTCTGATTTCTTTTTGCCTCTTTGGGAAGAATTTACACAATTTCCTGCTAGATTCAAGGGCTTCCATGAATGTTATGCCTTTTGTTGTCTATAGAGACCTAGGTATTACTTCTACAACCTCTCAATGGAAATTCACTTACTTAGACAAGACAGAGGTAAATGTGGTTAGGAGAACTAAATATGATTCTTATGTAGATTGCATCAGATCCCATAATTCAACAAGTCATTAATATTCAGGTGGCATACATTCTTGACACTTATGGTATGATTTTAGGTAGATATTTCACCAAGGTGCTAAATGATTATGTATCAATGATCATTCCCACTTGTGGCTTCCCTAGAAAGGAGTACCAAATAAAATTAGGATTGAAAGGTAACCTAGAATGAAGTATGTAATTACTGAATACCATAATACTTCAAATGAGATATTGGTGTTAAAAGTTATTCTAGGGAATTATGTGTTGGCAACCCTTGTTTCAGAATCAAATACAAAGGAAATCTTTATGTTGCCGAGCACACTTGGTGAACTTACATTAGAATCCAGTTGTACTGGAGCATTGGTTGAACCCATAGAGGAAGGTGATGACCAAGAGGATAGTCAACTCAGCTTGTTGGATAATTTTCAAGAATTCATCCATAAATGCATAGAAGATCAAATTCACTTGGGTAGAGATATGAATTTCAAGGAGTTGCTTCTTTCTAATTGGTGTAGAGTCCATAATGCTTCCCACTTAGAATTAGAATGTTTCCTATTCTAGACAATAGTGGAGCAAATATAGAGATGCATCAATCCATCCCCAGCTGTTATGATTAATGTAAAAAGTGTCGAGGATGATCCTAAAGGTAAAAGATTAATGCCTCCTAAGGAACCTTCTAGCAGTAGTAGAAAAAAGGACAAATCAAAAGGAACAGGAAGAATTGAATATTGGACACTTAGATTTGATGGATCCAAATCAAAGCAAGGTGGTGGAGCTAGATTTGAGTTGATCAGTCCTAAAGGTGAAACCTTCTTTGCTGCTCATAGACTCCAATTCCACTGTACTAATAATGTAGCTGAATATGAAGCTTTGATTCATGGATTGCTAATGGCATTAAGAAAGAAGGTTAAAATTTTGTGAGTGTTTGGAGATTCAGAGTTGATAGTTAGGAAAGTTAGAAAACAATACTCATGTCATCATAGAAGAATGACTAATTATAGACATAGAGTATGGGATCTTATCGAGGGGTTTGATGCTTTCAATATTCAATTAATACCCCACAAGAAGAACCAAACTATAGATACTTTAGCCCAGGTAGCCAGTACATTACAACCCTTGTCACTTTTTGGCTTGAAGAAGTTCATTGTGGAGCTCACTCCAGTACCATCAGTGCCCAATAATGTAACTATTTTTTAGGTGTTTGAGGATGAAAAACATATTCTTGATTTTATTATGATCTCTAATGTGTTTACCTCTTAAATAATTGATGAAGTGGAGCCCCAAGAAGCAGAGATGGACCTAGAAGGATTCATCAACCTGAAGACCAACACTATTCCAAGAGGGATGGTAGAACTAGAAAGAAT